>CM035414.1:125703777-125741277 GCA_020310875.1 Ceratopteris richardii
TTTCTAGGATCTTTTTTTTGTTTTGAATTTATTACTTTAGATCCTTTGTTTGGACGCGATCGTGCATTAGACTTTCTACCTGCACATTGTTGAGAACCATCCTGGGTGCTAAATATGTGTTGCATATGGAATGGGGCTCACCTTTGTTTGCATCCACACCATCATCCTCATCCCATGCTTCCCATAAGGGGTAATCTCCTTGATTTTGAGCATTTATTTACTCTCATGGTTACAAAAGAGATGAACATATGTGGAGGTTTAACTAAAAGCAAGGATGCACAAGTCTTTTATGTGGGTAATCAAAGAGGCAAAAGACGAAGAGGACAAAGTAGGCACAAAGTAAGGTTTGACAGAAGACAAGGCCACTCAAGCAATCAAGGACATGACCAAGGCACCTCATCACAAAGAGTTAGATGAAGAGCAAGCGGAAGATGAGAAAGGCATCACCAAAACAAGAATCGAGATGGTGAAGGCTATTACATATGTGGCGAGTTTGGCCACTATGCTAGAGATTGCTACCAAGGAGGAAATCAGACTTATAATCAAGGTTCTTCATACAAAGGCCAAGGTAATTATGCTTCTACAAGTTTAAAAAATGATAATATCTTGATGAATAACACTTGGTATATCAATAGTGGATTAGCAACCATATGAGCTGAAATGTTTCTTGTTTTACTAATTTACGTGCTCCCAAAGGTAAAGGACATGTAGAGATAGGTGATGATACAACCCATGAGATCTCCCATGTTGGAAATGTAGCTTTGGATGAAAAAGAGGAAGGAAGATGCCTCAAGGGTTTGAACATAAGCTCACAAAGTCTTAGGGACTTGTGATGAATGGTACTAAATCTCTATCATCAAGCAAGTGCATATAGTGGTGGCATTGATACACTCATTAAATTATCAATATGTTAATTTAACCCCATCAAGTGTATGAAGACATGTGCACACATGATAGTTAATGTAGGACAGGGACAAGTAATGCATGCAAAATAGGATAAATCCACCTCACATGAAACCTCTTACACACTGGCATGTATCACAATACTTGGTGCAGTAGCAAATACAAATCGAGTGATTTCTCTCACTTTGATACCCAAATGTAGTCAATATTGGGTTCATTTTGAAGTTCTCAAAGAGAAGCATCAAATGGAGGATATTTCCAACTCAATCGAACCTCTGTGCTTCATGCTATGACCAAAAAAATAGATTTTTGAGAAATATCTACTCTTACTTATACGCTTCCAATGCTTCACACACATGCCAAAACAGCGAAAAGAGATGGGGAAGGGATAGATAACACCTATAGGCACACCTTCCATGCCTCAAACACACATACAAGTTCATGGAGAAGAAGATGCATAGACAAGAAGAAGCAAATTCAAAATTCTACAAAGTGAGTTCTTCACAATGGCAAAAAGTCTTTACAAAAGAGTCATAAGTGACTTATATACATGTGCCCTAAATTTGATCCTTTCACAAAAGAGACCAGCACTTTCTCTATAAATCACTAAGTTCCTACTATGTACAAAGGTAATGTTACATTATTCAAGGATCATGCATCTAGAGGACTCCTCTAGAGCAATTACAAGGCTTTTTGAGATTTTACAAGGTCTTATCTTCTTCTCTTCTTTATTCCATTTTTTTCTCCCTCTTTTCTTCATTCCTATTAATCATGTGCAACACTTTCCCCCTCTTAGTCTTTATTGTCCCTTGGTAGGCTTTTGTGGGTTTCCCCGATATGCAACAAGTGGAAGAACCTGGGATACATATGGCAATCTAGGCTTGTTGCCCTCATTTGCCTCTTACCACTTGTTCCTCTCCAACCTGATGTTGTAATTTCCCATGTATATTTCTTTCAACTGCATGCCACCAATGGTGGAGGAAGCCTTCAAGACTTAGAGGCAATCGGTTACCTTATTCGAGCCTTGGTCCAATGCTTCCATTTTGCCCTTAATATTCCTTATATTCATGCACTAGGTTTACTACATTAACTCTGGTTGCCATACACACTCTTAGTGGCTAGCATATCACATATGTTCTGCAACTAATGCTTCAATTTGCCCTATTGTTCTACTTCTATTGCATCCTCTAAGGCCTGATGCATTCTTTCAGCCTGTGCCTGTACTTTTCTTGTGCCTTGTTTTAGCCTGATTCATATGCTTGAAGGGCTCTGGGTAGAGAGTAACATTTGAATGAATTCTTATTCTTTGATTTTCTTCCTCTTCTTTTTCAATTGGATTCTCCCTCCACCCATCCCTCCTCCTAAACTATGTCATCCCTGACTGGCTCTTGATGGCGACATGTGTAGGTCGGGTAGATTTTCTGTTCAGTTTCATTGATAAGATTAACTTCTCTAATCATGAATTGTTTCCATTATTCAGATTTGACTCTGTAATGTGGTGCTTGACAATGATCAACAAAGAAGCTTAGTTCATAAAATACTAATCAGGCATTCAAATTCAATGACATTTTCAAAAATATTTAAGAATCGACTTCAAAGAAGCCCATAAAGAATGCTTCTTTGGATGGCTATAAGTAGAGGCTTGGCAAAAACATCAAGCATGAGTAATAGGCCATGATAGTGAGGCAGCTCAATGTAGCAGAAATATCAAATATCAAGGCATAAGTGCCTTGGTTAATGTCGATAAAATTCAAAAATGTACATTCTACATGTTGAAAACTTTAAGTACTGTAAGTACCATGTTGAGTATCTTATTCGTGAGTTTTATTGTGAGATCCCACACATGGGTATGTTGTGAGAGCCAAAATTTGATTGTTCTAATAATGTATTCTTCAGTTAGCAGGTAGTTATCGGGTGGAATTGGTAATAGTGGAAAATTGAGCCATTGTTTATTTATTGAGCATTTATGTTGATCTTCCCAAAACTATGGACATGATCTATGCCTTGGTATCGGGAAAAAAGAAAGATTGACTTGTAATAAATATGGTGCTTCTTGCCAATGCACCTTCAATATAGGATTCTTCTTCAAAAAATTTCTCCTCCAAATAGGATCGGTTGCCTCGAACTCAGATTGAGTATAGTTGAAAGTTGTAGCTTTAAAATTCAAATCTTGTTCTGAGTACTTTTGGGTTGTTTTCTTGATATATCTTTGTGTCTATTCTCTCATGATTCCATATGGTACATTAAATGACTTGATTATTCTATCCAGAACCTTGATCTTTATTTTGGCTTCCTTCATTACTCATACAATTGCATCTTCAAAATTCTCTATCAAGTGAGACACAAGTAGTGCTCATTCTCTCCGGTCTAGCTCTATAGTGTAAGGCATTGGAAGGCCATCCATGGTAGTGTCTTGTTGATCTCTTATAGGTGATGGAACAATGGGGGGATAAAGAGGAGGTACCTCAGTCTCCTCAGTAGCTAGAGTTTCTCCTAGCACTACTAGTGTAATTGATGAGCATATAATTTTGCAATCAATTTCTCTTTTTCTTCACTCTACATCTTTACTTCCTTGAGATTTGTAGTTATTTTTATTTTATCTTCACATACTCCTTTGAATTGTTTCGAGTGTTTTTGGCACTATTTTCTGTATTTTTGGATTGCTTCATTCCATTTCCTTTTCAATTCTGCTCATTCCCTTGCATGTTTTTCTTTTATTTAAGCAGATAAGGCTTGTTATATCCTTAATTGATTTGTCATGTATTTTAATTTCTCTTTCAGACACTATATCTCATTAGTATCATATAGCTGGACATTTTTTGGCTCATTAAGGAGCAATGATGTCATTAGCTCTTTATTTCTGCTTCTTAGTGAATCTACCTCTTCCATATACACTTTGACTTGTGTTTCCAAAATATTCTTGCTATTTGCAAGTCCTGTCTTTTCTGCTTCACATTGATCATATTTCTTTTGTATTTCTATATTCTTCTCCTGCACTCTTTCATAGTCTAGCTTCATTGCATCAGCTTTAGTCTTTAATATTGCATTTTCATTGTTCAATGTGCCAATTGTCTCAGTTGCTACTATTAATTCCTCCTTCATTTTTGCAAGATCTATTTGGATCTTCAATACCTGATTGGATAGATGTTCACTTAGTATTTTGAACTGGTTTTTCTCTATATGTGTTGGCTCATATTCTTTGTCTGCTTCTACTAGTTGTTGTTGTGTGCCCATGGCACTTTGAATCATATCTTTAACTATTGATTTTAATTGTGCTACATCCACATTCAACCATGTTTGAGGTATGATTGGGGGTTCTCCCATTAACACATCTTTCCCTTTGCTAGTATGTATTGTCTCATTGAATGGCTGTCAGATTTGTAATTGAATATGCAGCTAAAAGACATCTCTAAATCGCTTGCCTATGAGCTCAACACGTAAGGATAGTCACTCAATTGTTGAGCCCATGACCTAGTTGTATGGTTAACACTAGCCTCAAAGGATTTGATGCTTTGCCTACCTCTTCCTAGGTGCCTACCTAACCTAAGGTTCATATGACCTAGCTACTTGCCTAATTTCCAAGTACAACCACGTTGCAATGTTCTTTTGTATCAATCACTTGTTCATTTTATGTTCTTTTTTATGTAAAATCTTGTCTTAAGAGATGCATTCTCAAGAATACTTGTGTTGTAACATAATTTGATGTGTGATAAATTGAATCATTTTCCTTTCACTTAGGGTTTTCCACAATTGTTAACAACTCTAAACCTTGAGAAATTAGGGTTCCTTGAACTTGATTTTTGCCTATCATAGCCCTAATCAATCAATGTCACTAAGTGCACTTAGACTAAGGTAAAATTTAACCAAAGGGGTTGATATATCTTCCAAACTCAAGTCAAGCATGCTTGATATTGCTCGGATGCCCAAGACGCTCGCTCCCAAGCTTGCACTACACTAATATCTTGCTTTAGCCTTCCAACGAGCTCCAATGGCTATAAAAATCCCATAAATTAGGCTTCATATACTCAAAATTTGACAAACCCTAAAAAAATTGATGAATCACTTGTCTATAGCAATAGATAATGTCTATCGTGATAGTTTTTTTTGTCACGATAGGCATATTCATCATGGAAAGTTGTCTGTCATAATGGAATAGGTCTATCATGATGAACAACATTCGTCACCTGTGGTCCATTGTCTCATTTGGTCTATCTATCATGACAAAAAAATGTCTATTGTGATAGATGGATGTATCTATTGCGATAGATGGTCACTATCATGAGGGTCTATTTGTCGCGATACACATGTCTCTATCACAATGGAGGGGGTCTATCGTGACTTCTGTATCTATCATGATAGATAGGAAAATGGATATTTTTTCTATTGCTTTTAATGATTTGGAATGCCCTTAGTGTGTATTCTATCATGTTGAACATGCAAATACAAAATACCATACTCTTTTGTCTATCGTGATAGATAGAGGTCATCCTCTGGGTGGCGTGCAAAGTTCTATCATACCTATTGATGTTGTTGATTATGATGATGATGATATTGAAACCTGCTAGAAATGCTCACAAACACACAAAAAACCAAGTTCACACATCGCTCTCTCTCTCTCTCTCACAAGTGAAATGAGGAAATGAGGTGGGAAATGGGGATATGACTAAAA
Source organism: Ceratopteris richardii (assembly GCA_020310875.1). Taxonomy (NCBI): domain Eukaryota; kingdom Viridiplantae; phylum Streptophyta; class Polypodiopsida; order Polypodiales; family Pteridaceae; genus Ceratopteris; species Ceratopteris richardii. The sequence goes on from CM035414.1 coordinate 125,709,350, forward strand.
CGTTGAAAATTTATGATGAAGGAGATGGATGTAGGAAGTGAGTGGAGATGGTAGGGATGATGATGGAGATGGTAAAAGTAAAGAAAATAGAAAATTTACATATTTACCTATGATTCCAACTCTACATCTTATTGTCGCACACTCATCCCCGAATTGGGCTCATCGCCAATGGTGCCAAATTTGGTGTCACTCTAGAGCAATCAAAGTACTAGTGTGAGGAGATCTACCTTGTAAATTTCAATCCACGAAGATGTGAGGATGGTATGATAACCATGAGCAAGTGGAGTGCACAAGGGAGTGAATGAGAAGCACACAAACATGTACACACATACACACACACACAAGGCAAGAGGAAAGAGTAGAACAATGGAATCTTTCATTTAAAAGCTTCAAGTACAATGTTTTATAAAAACTCCAATCACAAAAATGAGCTCTCTAGCTACTTTTATAGTTTTTGACTACCTTTGGACATTCAAACCTATGCCTGACCAAATTGAAAATTAGGTTCCTAAGCTAATTTAGGGGCTCAAATGAGCTCTAAAAATTATGAAAATTAATACATAGTGTACCTTAATATTCCTCAAGCTTGAGGACTCCTTGGCTCTTGAATAAAATGGATTCAATAACAAAAACAAATATTCACAATGATATGTAATGATAAAAATCATTGTTCATTACATGATTGTTTTGAAAAAAAACATTTGGCTAGGCCTATTCATTGCCACTTCTGTGTTGACTACCTTGCCTAATCAATCCACTTTGGTCTTCTCTTGGATTCTCTTGTCTTTGACTCCCTTGTTGTAGGCTTCCTTATTGACTTATTCCTTGTTGATAACAACACCTCACACAACACCTTCTATGAGCAGGTGTATGTCATGATACTTGACGCAATAGAAGACACAAAACAACAGACGTCTCCTAGCTTTGTTACTCAAATATGGTCAATAGTAGGTTCATTTCAAAAACCTTGATGAGACACGTGTATTTCCAGCTTGACTAGACTATTCTGCTCTCAGTTACACCTAAAAAACTAAGTGTCGAGAATCACCTACCTACACTTAATGACTCTCTATGCTTCACACATAGATGATATCAATAGAAAAAGTTGGGGAATGGGATGAAAGGTGAATGCTTTTTTCCTTTCATCCTTTCTCAAGCCATTGAGAGTGTGAGAAAAAATATCCTTATCTTTCATTGGGATCCTAATTGAGCCTAGGGCATCTACAAGCTCCTTATCTTTCAAGATGTACTCATTAATGTTAGTGCTTTGTGCTTTCTAAGATTATTTAGCTCATTCTTGAGCTGAATCTTCCTTGCTTTGGTGGATAAAGAATACAATCTCCCCAAGGATTCCCAAATATTATTGGATGTGTCCAAGTCTTGTATATGCCCTATCATGATATTGCTTATGTTTTGAGATAGAATGAATATGATTCTCCTATCCCTTTATTAAGTGCCTTGGCATGTTGTTCAAGTGGTGGATCATATACATGAGGTTTTGGATGTGTGCCACTCACTAATCTCCACAATCCTTTGCCCATAAGGTAGTTGCTAACTCTAAGTTTCCATTGTTGATAGTTTCCTTTCTCTAACTTCTCTTTTTATGCACTATACTGAGCCATTCAGAGCTCTAACGTGATCCTATAGATTCCTCTCAAGTGTATGTATGCTTTAGAAAGTGTGCATGTTACCTTTTGATAGCTTCTCCTTAGCTAACCTTCAACTAGTTGAGGTCTTGATTGATGTAGCCCGCATTTGATGCCTTCTTGAATTGATAAGTCCTTGTTGTTCCACGAGTTGTCTTGATCCCTACAAGTCTTTAGTATGATGTCAAATAATATATCCAAACCTCCAAACTGATCTTGTGTCAATGATGGGGGACGATTCTAACACCCCAATGCAAATATGGAAGATGTTTTCCCTCCACTAGGCCCATACAGAATGATATATGCTCACTATTCTGATTTTTTCGATGCAATTATGCAAAGAATCAAAATAAAACTTTATATAATTAAATTAGACCATGGGTCATATCCAAAAAGCTTTGATTCAAAGAAAATGGATCTTCCAAGTGTGAGAAGCATCCACTTCAAGATAGGTTATCTATGTGCAACACTATCTTCCTACATGCAGATATATAGGTTTACAAACTTGGAAATTTATCACAATTCGCTTCATAGAAAAACTTGCAACTTTGGAACACTTTGGGGAACAACACGAGAGATGAAATGATGCTTGAAATCAACACAAATGAGTAAAATAAGAGGGAAACTCATGCTCTTGCAATCTAGTACAAACATAAGTGTGAAAGCATAAATACACCTCTAGACAAAGAGGAGAAAAAATCATGAGAAAATGAGATAAGCCAGCAAGGGGGTTGCTTGTTGGACTTGAGTACTTCACTAAACTAAGAGGGAACTCATGGAATGAAAGAAAAAAAGGTGAAATGATGCTTATGTAGAAGTTTCTCTTTTCCTACGATCCATCTAATCACCCATCAATCAATGTAGGTGCAATTTTTGGTGGGTAATTGAAAAGATTTGAATTTTACTAATTTTGTTGGAGCTTCTAACTTGATTCCATGACTTTTGATCCTCCATTTTGATTGTTCCACTTGTAAAACTTGTGGATGAGTCCTTTTCTATGTTTTAGTCTTGATTTTCAACAAATAATTGAAATGCAATCTAAAGATGATAGCTGTAATAAAATAACTATTAGGACCACCACATGCTAGAGGTATGAATCTCATCCTAACCTTATGTCTGTATATAGAGCTATTGAGGACTTAGTCACTTTGATTCTAAGCCACTCTTTAAAAGAGAAACTTTACTTGAGAACCAATCTTTTAAAAAAGTAGCATTAGTTGAGAACTATCCTTTTTTTAATTTATCCACACCACTTTTTTGTGGATTGATTCTCCACCACCCTTTATCTAGAAAGGTGCTAGTTAGAAATAATGATCCACAATGCTCGAACACAGGGAGCTCTTGTGCAAAACCTTGCTACTTGTAGGTTTTGAACTCAAGACCTCCTCTTCGCCCCCCCTTGAGACTCACCCACTAAGCTAGGGAGATTCCTTGTCTTAAACAACATAAGAACATATGCTTAAGTCTAGTTTTGAGATCTTTGGCCATAAACATGAGTGAACAAATGATGTTCAATTTCATAGCTATATGAACCAATTAGACACTAAGATCATAGACTTACCTTATTACAATAACTCCCCTACCTATGGGGCTTCTACCGTCTCTTGTGTCGATATAAAGTGGTCCACCTTTTTGAATCTGTATACCACTACTAGGTTAGCATTGTGCTTCCTTTGGATCCATAGTAACCCCAATTCAAAGTCCATGGATATATTATCCTATTTTGTGCTCTAAAATCTACAAAAAGTGCAAAAGACCTAGTGTCTTAACCCTTTTTGTCTTGTTTTCTTGATAGATAAAGCACTATTTGGCATACATGTGAGCATCTCTAGCTAATATAGGCCACCAAAATGTTCTTGTGATAGTTGTATGGTCTTTTTAACAATAGGATGCCCTGCACAAGGAACATTATGGTTATCATGAATACTTTTTCCTCTCAGATCCTCATAATCTGTATGCAAACCTTTCGTTTATGTTTAAACTATTCCATTCTTTGCTAAGAAATTAGAATATGGATTTGAATTACTTGTTTTGATAGGAGAAGAAGCAAATGAAATTTCCCTATATCCTATAATAGATTCATCATTGCGGCTATAATAATATGTAAGAAATATGGGTCTTCCACCAATGCTTCCTTTATCTCTTGAAGATATGAGCTTTCTAGAACTACAAAGCTCATTTGATACATTATCTGAGATAATACATTAGTCACTATATCATATTTTCCTCTTCTATATATGAGTTCCATATAGAACTCCTACATAAGCTTAGCCCAAGGAGCATGTCTTTCTCAAAGATCTGGCTCACTATGGAAATACTTGAGCATATGGTGATCTATGTACACTTCAAATTCTTCACTGTAAGAATAGTATCTCCAGACTTTAAAAGCATGCACCATCACATATAACACATATTTGTACACTATACATTTTTTCTTTAGACTAGTCAATTTATTACTTTCAAAAGCTATAGTTATGCCATCCTAGTTCAAAATAGCCCCTATGGCTATGCCACTAGCATACATCTCCAAGTCAAATGGCTTCTCTAGATCTGCACTTTGAGTACTAGATCCTATAAAATGCTTGTTTTAGATTATCAAAACTATCTTGTTTTTCTTATTTCCATGCATCTTTTACTTTTCATTGAATCAAATTTGTAATAGATTTTGCTATCGATGAATAAAATGTTAATAAAAACGGAAAAAAGTCCTAGGGATGATTGAAGCCACCCTGTAGCATGAGCAGTTGGCCATTCTAATACAACAAAGATGATCTTGGGATCGATCTTGATCCCATCAATCAAACGAACTTTCCCAAGATATTCCATCTTTGGAAGAAACAAGTAAGTTTTATCAAGATCGCAAGCAAGTGATTTTCATAAAATTTATTCATCAATAGTCTTAAATAACTTTTATGCTAATGCCTTGGCTTACTATAGACTAACAAATCCTCTAAAAAATCCACAACAAACTTGCCAAATAATTGATGCAAAATGTCATTCATTAACATCATAAAATTGGTAGATGTGTTAGTAAGTCCAAATGGCATAACTAAATAATAATAATGAACAAAATAGGTCCTAAAAGTTGTCTTATATACATCCTTCTCTCTTACTCTAATCTAATGATAGCCAATATTTATATCTATTTTACTTAGATATAAATATTTATATCTTAATATAGTTTCTCCACCTAGAGCATCAAGTAGATAATCTATTTTGGGCATGGGATATATGTGCTTGATAGAAATCTTATTGAGTGCATCATAATCTCCAAACCATTTGATAAGAACCATCTTTCTTCTTTACTAAGAGATTTGGTGCTACATAAGGTGAATAACTTGTTCTAATATGCCATTTCTCCAAATAATCATCGAAGAACTTGTGGACCATTCTCCTCTTTTGCACTCATTCAAAATCATGGCCAAGTGTTCAGAATCACTTCTAGCACCAAGTCCATCCTGTGCTCAATGTTCTTGAAAGGAGGCAAAGTGGTAAACCCAAAGGTAGTTTACATAAAAACAATTCTTGGAATTCTACACTCATCTTCTCTGAGAGTGCTTGAGCATCCCAATTGGAAATTCCTTCACTATGAAAATCTATCATGGAAAAGGATGAATACAAAAAATATAAAAAATAAATATAATTATAATAAATTTTGTGTAGCTTGGTTGCAATCACCAATTTCATCTCTTATAGGTATAGATCTTCACATATCAAAAATCACCTTCCAATCATGCTCAAACTCATAAACATGCGATGCAAAATCAATGTTTGGCCATTTCCTAGGATGCCACTACTTATTAGTACCACATCAAAACATACCAATCATGTGATCTCAAAATCCAATGTATCCTCAAAGGACTAAATCTATATAGGTAAAAAAACTAATCATGCATCCCATATCTCGGTGCCCTTCCCATCATCGGACTCCACTATGTACATATACTTTGATTGCAGAGTGTCTATGTGTAGCCATCTCACAACATGAGAACTGATAAAATTGTGTATGGAGCTTGTCTCAAAGTACCATGATGGCCTATCATGCCAAGACTCCTCTTGTGACTATGAGCCCCATGTTTGGGAACTAGCAACCTTTCTATGCCACTAGTGAGAGCACAATATATGGCACGTAGTGTACCCTTTTAGTGACCATCATGGGGAACCACCAAAATATTCATCTACATGACTCTTTGACTATGTAGGATCCATTAGTATGGTAGTTATGAATTTTCTTTTAAATTTATGAAAGTCTATAGATTGATACTACATTAATAACCATAGAATAATACTGCTTTCAGAGCTGGACTTATGGCACAAAAGAATAGGACACATCAACATTCCAAAGCTGAAGGACATGAGCAAACATGAAGTGGTAAGAGGTCTTCCAAAATTTAATAGCATTGGACTACATGAGTTATGTGAAGCTTTTCAACTAGGAAAGCAAACGAGGGAGCCATTCAAGAGGAGCAATTATGTGGCTCCAAATGTCTTGGACTTGATACATACGGATGTATGGGGACCAACCCAAGAGGCATCAATGGCTGGTAATAGATTTTTTGTCACCTTCATTGATGATCACTCAAGAAAGGTATGACTATTTTGTATGAAGCAAAAATCAGAGGTGTTTTCTATATTCAAAAGATTCAAACTTGAAGTTGAAAAGGAAACAGGAAGGTCTATCAAAACCTTAAGGTCCGATGGTGGAGGAGAATACTTCTCCAAAGAATTTTCAGATTTTCTACAAGAGAATGGGATCAAAAGGCAATTCACTTGTAGGTATACACCACAACAAAATGGAGTAGCTGAGAGGAAAAATAGGCAAATTGCTGAAATTGCAAGATGCATGCTCAACGAGATGAAGGTACCATTGTACTATTGGGCTGAAGCTACCACAACCGCCATTTACTTGATGAACAGGTGCACAACATCGGGAATACATCACTTGACTCCTGAAGAGGTATATTCCGGTAAGAAACCTGATCTTACACACCTCAAAGTGTTTGGATGTGTTTGCTTTGTTCACATTCCACAAGAAGTTAGAACAAAGATGGAACCAAGGTCAGAAAAATGCATTTTCATCGGCTACTCGACGGAGCAAAAAGGATACAAGTGTTACAACCCTAGAACAAAGGAATTAAGAGTCTCGCGAGATGTGGTCTTTGATGAACTAAGACCATGGTATGAAGATAAAGGAAAGGAAAAGGTTCTTGAAGAAGATTGTGATGATTATGCAGGAACAAATCAAAGAGAAGTTCAACAATCAAGCACAAAGGCTTCAGGTCTAGAGGCATCTACATCAAATGAAGAATGTTCAACATGGAGGGGGAGTCATTCTTTGTCTCCAAATTCAGCTCATAGTAGAGCCAAAGAGGCAAGTGCTACTCCAAACAGTGAGGTAGATGCAAGTGAAGAAGAATATGAAGAATTAATCACTCCGATGGTAAAGCTAAATAGGTTAAAGAAGCAACTCTCCAAAGGCAATGAAAGAAGATCTTCAAGGACAAGGTATCCAACTCAAAGGTTGAGTTATGATAGCTTTATGGCGACACATTTTGCATACATGATGCAGGTTATCAAAGACAAAGAGCCTGAGACATATGAAGAAGCTTGCACACAAAAGGAATGGAAGCAAGCTATGAAAGAGGAGATCAAAGCTCTCAAAGATAATCAAACATGGGAGCTAGTGCCAAAGAAAGAAGGTATGAAGATTGTTCCAAACAAATGGGTGTTTAAAGTAAAGAGGAATGCTGATGGTTCACTAGCTAGATATAAAGCTAGATTAGTTGCCAAAGGATTTAAACAAACACAAGGTGTAGATTATGATGAAGTTTTCAGCCCCGTTGCAAAGTCAGAACCTTAATAGCAATTGGTGCTTCAAGGAGATGGCCATTATATCAACTCGACATCAAAAATGCCTTTCTCAATGGAGAACTACAAGAAGAGGTATACATGAGTCAACCGGTTGGATTTGAAGATGAAAACCATCCAGATTTTGTTTGCAGGTTGAAGAAGGCACTTTATGGCTTGAAGCAAGCACCAAGAGCATGGAATCAGAGATTGGTAGAGTATCTAACTAAGTGTGGATACAACCCAAGTAGTGAAGATCCTTCATTGTACATGAAGAAGGAAGAAAATAGAGAGGTATATATTTGCATATACGTCAATGATCTCATCATAATAGGAAATGATGTTACAGGGATTAAAGATATCAAAAGGAAGTTTGGTAAGGAGTTTAAAATTTCAGATCTTGGAGAGCTGAAATATTTTTTAGGAATTGAAGTTGTTTATGGAAAGAGTGGCATCTACTTGATGCAAAAGAAGTACTTGTTGGATGTTCTTTTTAGATTTGGAATGAGTGAATGCAAACCACTCACTCAACCCATGGACACAAATACAAAGATTTGTTCAAATGATGGAGAACCATTGGAAGATGTAACAACATACAGAAGCATTGTAGGATCATTGATCTATGCAAACATTACAAGACCTGATTTGTCTTACGTTGTTGGTGTACTTTCTCAGTTTATGCAAGCCCCGACAAGTGAACACTTAAATTCAGCCAAGAGAGTGTTGAGATACATAAAGCATACAATTAATCATGCTTTGTTTTACAAGTTTGATGAAGAATTGAAGGTCAAAGGCTTTAGTGATGCTGATTGGGTAGGTTCAAAGGAAGATAGAAGATCAACCTCAGGTTATGTGTTCATGATAGGAAGCAAACCTATCACATGGAGCTCAAAGAAACAACCTACTGTTGCACTTTCATCTATGGAGGCTGAATATAGAGGATTAGCTTTTGCCACATGTGAAGCAATGTGGATTAAAAAGCTTTTGGTTGATCTTGGAGTGCAAGTTGGAACCATCCCTATATACGGTGATAACATGTCAAGTATTTACTTGGCAAGCAATCCTATGTTTCATGCAAGGAGCAAGCACATAGAGGTCCACTACCACTATGTAAGGGAGAAGGTGCTGAGCAAAGATGTGGAGGTAAAGTTCATTAGAATCAAAGAGCAGGTTGCAGATATGTTTACAAAGTTCTTGGATGCTTCTAAACTCAAAGGTTTCAAGGATGCGATAAATTTGAAGGACATGGATGAAGATAACTCCCAAATGAGCTTGAGGGGGAGTGTTGAAGATAAATGTACAAGCTCATTTTCATATGAGCCATGCTTGGATAAATTTACCAAATATAAAGATAAAGAAAAAGTGGAGGAAAAAAGGAAAAAATAATAAAAGAAAAAGTCTAGTCAAAATTCATGATTAGTAAGAGATACAATATCTTGCCTTGTAGTTAGTAGCATGTAGTGGAGAAAGTGGTGAGTTAAGAAGAAGGCACAAACTTCTTCACATGCTCATTGGTTATAAAAGTGAAGTGGGAGCACATTCAAAACGAGGAGAGAAAGAGGCAAGAGCTCATAGTAGTCGGATCTGGCCATTTTGTCATTTTGGCTTCCCTTAGACTCCTTCTAGCCGCACGTCAGTTTGTACATAGCTCTGTTGCAGAGCTCATATCTCAGTGCATATGTAACCATTTTGTACGTTTAAACATTCATTGGAAAGCTTATTTTGTGTAATTCTTGCATATCAAATATCTCTTTGAAATCTTATGTAGTTTGTGAGATATCAGTGAAAGAGTGAAGTCCAGTTTTTCAGTATACCTGTGTAGATAGGTAGTCTATTTTGGTCGGTTAAGCTTCCCAACCAAAACATATCCAAATTGCATGATTTTTGTCTTGTTGGAAATCTCTTGGCATCTACTTTCACTGTCCCAAATATCTCATTGAGATCATTTATATTATGTGAGATATTTTTCAGATAGTAAAGTCCAATTTTATAGTGTACTTATGTGTGTAGGTGGTCTATCTTGGTGAGTTGAGTTTCCTAATCAAAACTCATCCAAATTACTTTTTTTTTATCTTCTTGGAAAGCTATTTATGTCTACTTTCTTTGTACCAAATATCTTTCTCAAAGGATATATATTCAGAGAGTTATCAGTCCGAGAGTGAAGCTCAGTTCTTTAGCATATCTTTGTGGATAGGTAGTTCATCTTTGACAGTTGTGTTTCCTAATCAAAACTTGTCCAAATTAATTCATTTATAGCTTGTTAAGCTCTCTTTGTCTACTTTGATTGACTAAAGTCTCAAGTCCATTTGAGTTTTGTATTGAGAGCAGCAAGCTATCTAAGGTGCAGATGTTTGTCCAAGTGTTGGACATACAAGAGCTCACTACACACTTCCGTTGCGCATAGGAGAACTCATTCTCCACATTTTAGGCAATGGAAAGTACCATGTCAAGAAGCTCCACCTCCTTAATTTTCAATCCATAGAAGAGGTAGGGTGATATGAAGATCATGAACGAGTGATGTGCACAAATGTGAAGGTGAGAAGCACACAAGTGCACACACACACACACACAAGGTAGAGGCAAGAGGAGATGCAATGGAAGGCGAGAATCACACTTGTATTACTGAAAAATGGATCTTACACACACTCTTACAATGTCACTTTGTCTAATCCTTCTAACATCTGAAAATAAGCTCTCTAGCTCTCTATATAGTTTTTTGACTAGTTTTGGCTGGTTTCGAACCTAGTGTCTCGCCTAGTTAGAAAAATAGGTTCTATGGATTATTTGGGGGTTCAAAGAAAGTCCAAAAATTATGAAACTTGGTATGAGCAATCTATCTAGGCTCCTCAAGCTCGAGGACTCCTCAACTTGCACAAAATGGACTCCTCTTGCACAAAATGAACTCCTCAACTTGCACAAAATAGAGTTTTCTATATTACGTATGTTACATGAGTGATTAAAATCACTGTAGAGAGTTTGGTTACTTATAATGAAACAACTTGTTTTGAAAAAGAATGAATCCCCCCCCTCCCCCTAGATCTTCATGCATTCCCTTTTACATGCTTCCTCTACACTGATGTCTGTAGCTACTGCCACCAGTGCTACTGCTAACAATTATCAACTTTGAATAGTAGTAACTAACACCTTCAAATATTTTTAGATACCTAGTTATTTTGTTGCTAATAGTACTTAGTTGATAAGTGATAAAATTAGCTTAAATATATCTAAAGTAGTTACTTACACAAATGTTTCCTAGCTACTTTGTAGTGGCTAAACACATTTTACATTAGCTAATATGTAGCTATTTCTCATATAATAGTACTTAGCTAACTAGTGATAACAATTAGCTAATACTTAGGTATTTTCTCATTTAATAGTCCTTAGCTAATAGGTTATAAAAATTATCTATCAGCTTGAATATAAATAATTGATACCTTCAACTATTTCTTAGCTACCTAGCTATTTCTCAACTAATAGTACTTAGCTAGTAGGTGAAAATAGTTAGCTTAAATCCATGTAAATTAGCTACTTACATAGGTATTTCTTAGCTACTTTGTAGCAGATAAACACTTTTGCTCTAGCTAATACTTAGCTATATATTAGATTACCATAATTAGCTAACTAATGATAACAATTAGCTAATACTTAGATAATTTCTTAGTTAATAGTACTTAGCTAATAGGTTATAACAATTAGCTATCAATTGTGAAAGGTAGTAATTGATACTTTTAGATTTTTCTTAGCTACTTTGAAGTATTTATCACCTTTGAATAGTGTTTTTTGATTGATAACAATTTTTATCTAAGTACTAACCTTCCATGATTAACTTATAGGTGCAACTGAGATATCAAATCCATCAAACATAAGGACGGAAATCAAACACTACTAATGATCGTAAAGGAGTTGTATAAAGTAAGACAAATGCCCACTCATCTCCATCAAGACTACTTACAAGTGTGCCATCTATTGTCCTTTCACTTCTACCACAGATTTCACACCACAACCATCTCTTGTCAAACATGTGCATGATGTTGAGTCTACTTGCATTGATTTCGATAGTTCTTATGGTGAAATGATAAATGAACTCTTGATTCCATTCAATCCCTCTAAAGTTTTAGTTAACCCAAGTTCTTGTTAAAATGATAACAATTCTCTAGTGTTTGAAGAAATGCATGTGCAAGAAAAGTCCCATTCTCTCGCCTAAGAGGTGTGCAACCTGATCATCAAGTAGGAATTGTGATATATATGTCTTGATATCATTTTTTGAATAGTTTTTTTTTCACTCGAAACACTAGCTAGCAGATTTCTTGTCTAGTCTAACGCTATAATTATTTCTTGCATGTTAGAAATATGTTGATGTAATAAAAAACTTTAGCATAGGAAATATTACATGATTTTTTCAGTTTCAAATATTACATGTGTTGACATTGCACCATCACAACTCATATTTGCCAAAACAAGGAGAATCTCACAAGACCCAAATGTTGCATGGAAGCATTCGTCAGATGAAATGGTGCTTCGTTAGCATGAGATTAACAAAGAAACTATGCATGAAATAAGAAGAAAGCATCATTAACAACACACTCAAGTTTAATCACATGCATAATCACATCGTTAATCAACAAACTATCATGTCACAAGCATGAGACAAGAAAGGAGCAAGCACACAAGCACATCATGAAGACAACAAGAGCTCTCCAAGCATTCCAAAAACTAGCATGGTCTCATTATCTCCAAGAATGCTCTCCCAAAGGAGAGGTAGTGATCTCTGTATATACAAAACATGAAAAATCCATGCTATGTGGGATTTGTCAACTAAAAGGAGAATGAATCTCACTTATTCACAAGTGTGGCACACACACCTATACAAGAGTGCTTATAAAAACTAGAAAAGGTATCTTCAAGTACAAATGGAGATGAATGCATGAAAACTTTGAAATGCATAAAAAAGCTGCAAGAAATGTATACGTGAAAAGCATATCATCACATAAATGGTTAACAAGGTCATCAATTTTGTGATTTACCTGAGATACATCGAGAAAATCGACAATATGTTTAAAAATACTATTAACAAATAACTATTAAATCCAATCACTTTATTGAGATACAAATCATTCAATTATTATTCACTTAAATCCAATTATAATCTTTAGTTAAAAAATGCACGAAGAAATAGAACTTAATTCCAATCATTGTCTTAATGTTCCAAGAAATACCACTTAAGTATTACTTTCACCTACTTATAAACAATAGAGTCTAGTATTACTCAATAGTGATGCATTCATAGACATCAAACGAAAGAGTATACAACATAGAGCTTGAACTAGTATGTAGTTGAGTCATGGGTATTTAAATCCGCCTTGCCAAATGCAAATACATATAAGCTAGTGGTGAAGATTCTAAAAGCCTGAATACATTCCCATCTATCCTTCATAGAAAGTACTTTTGACATAGAACGTACCAACATATATATTATTACCCCATCCATCACATATTGGCTTAATTGTTTTTTGCTTTGCTTGTGTACACGTCAACACGTAGAAATTTGCACCTTCTAAATTTCCTTTTTTTGCATTCAATGCATAGCTATCGTCAACCACAAGGGCATCACTCAAATACCACCCTGGCCTTCAAAACTAAATGTGTCAATACTCATGTTAGCCTCTACATCATCAACGAGAATAGGTACAAGAGTGTGATAATTCTAGATATCCATAGGTTCTCTATTCGTGCATCTTCTCCTAGACCCCTAAATGCAATGGAAACAAAAGTAGGATAACTGTCCAACACCAACTCTATGCCCACCCACTTTCAAAAAAGCCCCAATTTGAATGAATAGAGTGGACTTTTGTATTCCTTCATAATTCCATGTGTCTTATCAGTTTACATCGATGATGCTCACCTCCCAAAAAATTTGACTCACATTTTGGACATGTGATGTATAGTGGATGCACATGTTGAAAAGTGTTGTCTCAAGTAGGCACCTACATTTGCAATACACTTCAAGGTTGCCCTATTAGGTTTTAGTTTTTCATGTGTCAATGTCCTTTTTATGACTACCACCTGCACCATCATGTTCTCCCTTGCTATGCCCAGATTCAAAAAAATACAAACCATGGTTAAACCAATAAGATTGCGATACCCTGCAACATTGCCAATGTAACTCTAAACAATGTTGAACAAAGAGGGTATCATATTCTTTATAATCTAAAATGAAAAAGTGTATCACCTTGTTTACTCCTCGATCATTGAAAAAAATTGTTATATGAAAAAAGAATGGTCATTTCACACACCACCAATGCATAGGCTGAATTTCATTTTTCTCCCTAAATGTAATTCTCAACAAAATCTACCACTGAGACTACAACATCCATGGGAAATTCAGTGATGTAGATTTTGAAATGAGTTGCTTGCCATTGAAAAATAAAATTGTCCTTGATAAATGTATGTAGATACTTTTGAAACAACTTGACTAGATTTCTAGAACACACTCCTTTTCTCACAGTTTCCTTTCTTTTGTATAGCTTGCAGTGTCCTTTCTTTTGTATAGCTTGCCTTCAGTACATGGTCTCTATATCTTGAAACATATTTAGAGGTATTAAGCATGAACAAGAAGAGCTCTCTTTTGGGAACCATTGGAACTTGGATGGACCACACTCAACGTAGAAACCCATAACACGCTTGTATTTGTGAAATACAACATCATGAGCATGAGGACAAGGGATTGCTTCTATGATACTGCTTATTGTTCTATATAAATGTGGTGGCGCATTACAACTTTGAGTCACACCTACATTGCATACAAAGCAATCACAATTGCAAGATGAATCATGGAGGACACAACTATTTGATGCAATTGGTTCACAACATCTTTAAGAAATGATATTTGAACATGGTAAATACAACAATAAGTGAACTTGTTTAAGGCATTTACAAAAAATGGCTTCACTCTTTCAAAAGTACATAATTGAACTTGAATAGTTGGAGGAAAATGATTACACAATATGAACAATTCAACTTGTAGATGAATGATAGAATGTAAGATATGTAGCACTAATATATAAATCCTATTTTATTATTAATTGCTAGAATAATTAGTTCATCACTGATATATGTAATATATTCATCAATAATATGTGTTAGATATTCAATACTAAAATATGTGATCTAGTCATCATTGATATATATATATATATATATATATATATATATATATATATATATATATATATATATATATATATATATATATATATATATATATATATATATATATATATATATATATATATATATATATATAAGCTACAAGAAATATATAAGTTAAAATCATATGAGCACATAAATAGTTAACACTAGATACATTAATTAAACAAGGTCATCAATTAAATTAGACTACCTAGCATACATTAGACAAATGAGCAATATGATCCTCATATGGATTTCACATAATTTGTTTCCTCCATAGATCCTTCTTTTTTGCTGATATGCTACTCTCATTCATCCAGAATGTGAAAATCATTTCTTTGATCTCTGTGGTAATACATGTGACAAGTCTTGATTTTATTGTCATCTTCAAGTAACTATTATCAATATCAATTACACTTAATCAACCTAGTCTATCATATAATAATTTTCTACTAACACCCAACATCATTGCCATCATATTTTGTATCACCTTTTAGTATCATCATCAAGCTACATCTTTTTAGTACTAGGTCATCATAAGATTTTCCCATGCTCTATAGTGTATGTCCAATATTGCTCCTTGTTGATCTTCTAGGAGTGTGCTTGGAGCATTCTCCACACTCTTGCAGCTTGGCCTTTCATCTTGATTTCTAGAGCTTTTAATCTCTTTCTTCTTCTCATCTTTTTCATGATTTGATTCACTTCTAGAGTACAAAACCTATGTACCATGCTTGCTACCTAATAGATGAAAATCTGAATCAAGATCATAAGCTAAATTTTCCTTCTATCTATCCTATTCATACAATGACCTATGATCCTCAAAAACAACATTCCTCCTTGTGGTGAATTGCTTTGTTGATGGATTGTAGAAGCTGTAACCCATTTGAGTTGAATCATAACCAATGAGTACGACCTTGGTTGCCCTTTCATCCAATTTCCCCCTACTTTGTGAAGGTACATGTACATATTCTAAGAAACCAAAAACTTTGCAATGACCTAGACTTGGTTTTCTACCATTCTAAGCTTCATTAGGAGTCATACCTTGAAGAGATTTGGATGGAAGACTACTTACAAGGTACACTACCATAGATATAGCTTCTGCCCATAGATGATGTGGTAGCTTCTTCTCTTCAAGCATAGTTTCCTTGGTGATCCAGCTAGAGTCTTATTCCTCCTTTTTGAAATACCATTTAGTTGAGGAGAGTACCTAATAGTAACTTCCCTTTTGATGCCATTATCCTGCAAATACTCATAAAACTCTTTGGAGAAGCATTCTCCCTCTCCATGAGATATAATTTTCTTCAAAGACATACATGTATGATTTTGCACATGTGCTAGGTAGTCCTTAAAGCATTCAAACACTTCAATTTTATTCTTGATAAAGTACAAGGTTTTCCATCTACAATGATCAGCAACAAAAGATACATAATACCTTGAACATGCTAATGAAGGTTCTTGACTTTGTCCCGACACATTAGTGTGTACCAAATCTAAGAGATTGTTGTGGATTCACATGTGTTGCTTTGAGATGTTTGGTAGCCCGAGAACTCTTTGATCCCTACATATATCTTTCAAGGTTCTTTCATTCACATGAGCAAGTCTCTAGCATCTACCTCATGATAGCCTCTTCTTCAATCATCTCTCCAATTGAATCTAATTGATCTAAAATCTCCTTGACTTTAGTGATAAATCTATTATTTTTTTCTTTGATTTCGTCTTCATTTGGTTGAACTCATTCCATAAGTGATTCTTTCTAGATTTGATGCTAGTAGAGAATAATGTTTTAAGTGTCGCAGCTTTATTGTGAAGTTTTGCATCCTCTAGTATGTGGTAACAAGAAATCATAGACAGAGTTTAAGATATAAGACCCGGATTGATCATCTCTTGCACACCATAGTGTAAGCTTCTGAGTCTCCTCTTGTGTAGGTCCTCCTTTGAATCTTGGTGTAGGCATCACTTCATCACCTACTACAATTCCATAAAGATTTATACCTTGCAAGTAAGCTTCCATCCTGATTTACCAATCAACATAGTTGTTCATATCAAGATTCTCAATCATTAAACAAAAACCATCATGCATCTTAATGTTGCTATGATACCACACTAAGTACTTGAAAAAGCTTGAATAGTAAAAAAAATTGATGATAGAAATATGTTGAAGTTTGGTCATGCTAACCAGCATAGGACCTTGCCCTTGGTACTAAAAACTCTAATACACCTTATAATCTTCAAATTGATGCAATCAAACACCTTTTGTGCTTTGGAAAGTAACTAAGAAAAGTTAGATTCAAAAGAGATAGTTTTGCTTATAAGGTAGTTGATGGAACTTGCTATTTATGGATGAATCATCCACCTTCTAATGCTCAGTGCTCCCATCCAAATTGCAATTGGCTGAATTCCTCTTAGGTTATGGTGGCGTATAGTGTCAGGTAGCTATTAAGGAAAAGAATCAAATTTATAAAAAAGGCTTCACTCAATTATAAGTTTAGCCTTTACTAGGTGTATCCCCCACTTTTGAGGAATGTGTAGAGATTGATCCCGAGAGCTTAAACTCTCTATTTTCTCAAAATCTATTGAACCAAATAAAATACAAATTTGTACACATAAATTAGACACTAAAATCTTTAAAATGCGCCCTTATTCATAAGCATTGAATCTTTCAGGAGTGAGAAAAAGCCTTTGCAAGTAACACAACTTTGGAGAAGGTGATGCAAGAAAGTGAGCAATAAGCAAGAAGATAATGAAAAATTGTTGTATATTCCTTCAAACTATTGTAAGTGTCCTTGTGATTCTGTATATATAATATTTTCATATTCCATCACTCCTTTATAATGAGTTTGAATTTGAAATAGCTCACGAGATTAGTTGTTGTGATTAGAAGTCTCTTTTTCTATAATATAGGAAAGTAGAGAATCAAGCTTCAAACTTCATTTTGGTAGTTGATTGATCACGAACCTCAAAAGTCTTGATAATTTAGTTTCCCATATTTACTCTTCAATAATAATAAAGTTCTAATGTTTTCACATGAATAAAGTAATCGCATAGGATATCATAAGTGATCATGAACCTTTACAACAATAGAGATTCTCAAGGAATAATACCCTAACGATGGCTCTCTTCAATGATGAATTTGGGTCTAGAAAATGTTCTTCTCAATCATGGTGAATGCTTGATGTTGTAACAACTTAATGGCCAAGGAAATTTTGTCATTCTCCATTCCCGTCTACCTTGACACAAATCAAGCAACATAGTTTTCCTCCATTCCCATTCTTACAATCAATAAAATAGATAGATTAGTACAATCTACATCCCAATTAATAAACACACAAAATAAAATCGAGAATCTCATACACAATATATAATATTCTTTATTTAGATGCACATATTACCAGACTAGAATAGAAATTGAAGACCACACAAGCATGGCTAGCACAATTACAAGAGGAGAGTGAGACTACTAAAGGAACAATTGAAGAATAAAAAATACTACTGAATTCCATTGAAAGACGACTCATCATTGCCACAAAAGAGTATTTGAGAACATAAGTACATTTAAAGAGGGTATAATAACTATTGGATGACCTTAGAGAGCAGCTCTTTGAGGAAAAAATCATTCTTGTGTCTTCCATGTACTATCTAAAGTACCATGGCCAAAACTACAAGCAAGTAATGACTCTCTTAAAGCACAAATTGAGGATCAACAAGCTACAACAAATTTACTAAGAGTGCTACGAAGTCAAGAGGAGCAACAAATTACACAACCCAGTGTAGAAGATCTACCCATATTAGAAGAATATGAAAATCACTCACTAGCATGAAAATATGAAGTAGCAAGTGAAGAATCCGAAGGTGAAGATCAAGAACAAGGATCCATCGTAGATTCCTAGAAACGGGATTATGATCCTATACTTCATGAGGATAGAGAGATATCATAGTCTATGTGAAGAACACATAAAACTAATGCAAGAGCTATGGAACAACTTTGAGAGATAGTGCCTAGATCCATTTTTTATGAAACAAATGGGAAAGATACACCACATAAATCTTGTCTCCATTCACATTCTCACTTATGACCACATGTCGGCAACAACATAGGCATAAGATACAAGATCAACATCGAAGCAAAAGATGCATATATGACCAAGAGAGAAGATGTAGAAAATATTACAAGGCAATAAATTGCTCAAGCTAACCCAAAGTGGAGAAGGTGACTTTTGAGGAAAAAACCAAATATGGTGAAAACGTTTGATCAAGTACCAATGTACATACAATATAATCCCTTTTTTTATCCTTTCACTAGGAGCATATCATGGCTAGTATATGACATCATGCAAGCAACAAAGGACAAACAAATACCAATTGAAGTATCTATCCATGGTTATGCGTAAAGAGAATATTATCATGATGGAGTATATGTATGCCACTATAACTTTTTGGCAGCAATAGGCCACGGTTGTACCCAATCGGACATGGAAAATGCCTCACTACTATTGATTTGCATGCAGACCTCATATAAATCTCCGAGGCTTTGGATATAGCATTACACTTCTTTCTTATTTTATTCAAACACTTCCGCTAAAATGCCTCATTGCATATTACAATAGGTATGAATTTAAGGATAGTCACCACATGCCCACATTCAAAGAATAGTTTCATATGGGTTTCTTTGAAAAACACTTGGAGATTTTTTATAAACTACCTAATGGCCACACTCGCTGTTTTAATGCTATCTAATTAGATATAGCCCATTTTGCCATGTTACCAATCACATTAGGTCCCAAAACTATAGAATGACAGAATCGTATTTTTGGCAAAGAAGCACTACAAAAGGAACCAAGAGATTAGAGAAAAAGCCAATAGGATGTAAACCCTTATGTGCTCCACCAACAACCTATCAAGGATGATAGCATCTAGGAGGGGGGTGGGGAGTCGTTTCAATATTTAGAGCAATGAAGTAAAGACATGAAGTTACAGATGTAAAGGGGCCCATCAAATGTTTCTAACTTTGGTGATGAGGTGCATGTGAGATCACTTGGAAGAAACCAAACACTAATGAAGCTCCACATGAAAAGTTTTGGGATATAGAGGCCCTAGCTATCATATTTAGCTCAATTTTGAGTATTTTATGTATTATTTACTTAGGTAAAGAACATTACTTATATTTACACTCCAATTTTGTAAAGGCCAAGGAGTCCTTGAGCCTTAGGATGACTCACCGAATTTCTTTATTTGTTTTGATAATTTTTAGGAATCATTTTGAAGTTTAAATAAGTCCTAGGACCTTTTTTGGTCCAAAAAAGATGTAAAATAGGCCAAGTCCTTGATTATGAAGTACAAAAACCCTAATTTGTGAAGGAATCTTCGATTACTTTGAATGAAAATTCATGCATCTAGCTTCTTGGTGTATTCTCTCTAATCTCCTTCTTTTTGTGGAACTGTAAGGATTTTCTTGTGTTCCCAATCCCACATCCACCTAACCCAATTTTCATGCTTTCCTTGCATGTTTCTTTCTTTTTACTGTTTATGTGCAGGATGATCTTCTTGAGTTCCATAGCTTCATGTGACGTATCATCATACACTTAAACAAGGCAAACATACTTGGATTGAAAAATTAAAGTTGATTTAGAACCACTAAATGTTGGTTAATTGATTGACATGAGTAAGTCGCTCATTGGTTGTTGATTTTTTCCATTGGGAAATCCAAAGTCTTTTGCCACATGTCAAATCTTATTGGTCTATATAGTTGATTGTTGAAAATCGGTAGAAACGAAATGATCATTACTATCATGTGCCACATTTTATTGGTCCACATCATTTTACCATTAGGAATCCCAATATTGTTTGGCATGTTCCACTCTCTTATAAGTTGATGATTTTGAGTGTTGGGAACCCAATGCGTTTTTCCGCATGGTAAAATCTTATTGGTCCATGTAGTTGACCATTTAGTTTTTGAGTGTCTTTTTTGCTCTATAAACACCATTTCTTTTGGGTTTTCTCCATTTTCAACTTTCACTTTGTGATCTATATTTGAATGCCAAGCAATCCTTGTAGCATATAGTGGATTCAAGCGGTAGTTGTTATTGACCAAGTTGACTTTCCCTAATCGCATGCACTTGTCATGGGTCTAATCTTCACCCTTTATACACTCAAGGTGGCTATAATAGAGGAGAAAAGAGTTATTATCAGAGTTTCTCCATTTGAGAACTACTTGACTTCATGCTCCAAGAGGTTCTTCCACTCCATTATTTCCCAGATGCCACAAAAAGTTCAACCCAATATTTGAATTTCAATGGCAAAGACGAGAAACATCAACAACATCATTTGTTGAACTTGATGTCTTAAACAAGATGTAGAGTAGAATAGAGCTATCACATCCATCAAAAACATTATGTTCATAACACTTGAAAGTCATCTACTTAACAATACAAGTTTACAGTTCATGTTTATGATGATAATAATCTCTTTTGTATTTACACCATGGGTAGTTTTAATCATGCTTGAAGTTCAGCCCCTTGATGATATGCGTAGACATGCTATAACTTGGATAAATGAAGAGATCCACCACACTTATATCAGTCAGCATTCAATGCGTCTTCTATATCACCATGGAATCTCAGGATTTTGCAGGAAATATAGATGATTCCATTCTCTTGTATGTGTCTTGACAAGTGTAATAACGAAGTTTCGTTTCTCTTGGTCTTCTTCTCTCATACATTTCTTCGTGTGCTACTTATTCCATTATGTTCCATGCTTCTGTTTCATTAAAATTTGTTTTAGAAGTTGTCATAATTACTACTCAGAATTTGCCTGAACATTTATCATGTACAACATTTTTTTTTCAATTCAGGGCTACGGTATCTTGCGTTCCATTGCATATGTATCTAAATGAAGCGTGAAAATATATATTCGCATGCATTTCCAATACACTAGAAAGAGCCCATCTTTCTAACCTTAAAGGCCGATTCAAGCATATAGGCATGTGCTCATGTAGAGACAGAGAATAGAATTAAACTTTAAGTTGCCAATTCGCACATATTCATTTTTCGGGAGCAGAAGTTGGTAATTTGTCTTCCGTGAAGAAACCCATTGCTGTAGCTGTGTAGAGTCTGCTACGTTGTACAAAAGATGTAGTTTGAATAAGCCCACAGTACAATATCATGGATCCTCCATTGCAGATATAACAAAAGCTTGAAGCCATACCATGAAACCAACGGGGGGTGGCAATTGTCTACAGAAGCTTTATCAAGGAACAAGGAAAATGGTTCATTCTTAATACTACATTTCTGATCTGGAAAATGGTGGATTAAAACTTCCAGTGTCTGGAGAAGGATCCTCCTTACTGTGGAATACTGACAATCAATCATAAAAGATAAACCTCAAAGTACTACTACCCCCTCCCCCCCTCTTCCATCATTCTTGACTTCTCATTTGCACTCATGTACTATCATGACATGGAAAAGCAAGAAATTTTTCGAAAAGATGAATCAGAAATCAAACATGTTTTCAAAGTGAAATACAACATCTTTATTGCACTAAAATGGACAAACAGGTTAGAAGCTACTCACAAAATACAGCACTATGAGATGTGTATTGCCTCTTCTCAGTCCTGCAGCTGTACAAATTCTCAAAGTTGCAATAATGAGGCGCGTTTGATTGCTACAAACTCACTCTAAGCTGAAGAAAGTCATTAAAATTTAAAGAATCCAGTGGTTTAATCCCCATGTCAAGGATGAATCCAATGCCAACGTATCCTACGAAACCGAAATGTGTTTAACCTAATCTTCAATTATAATGATTTAATGCATTTTTCTGTACTAACAGTATATACACGTCAGAAACACTAATCTTGCTCTCATTTTCATTTGGTGACAACATCAACTGCTGACTGGGTTTACCATCTCCAAAGACCATAAATAAAATGTATTTGGAGATGTATGCCAAAACAAATGAACGGACAGCCCTTCCTTTGCGCTCACACAAACTTCTGTGTTTTCTACACTCTGGTATTTCATAACAGACCAAGCTACTTGAATGAATCAATCTGCATTTGAGGGAAGACAGGGTAAAAGCTGCTTTAGGGAATTTGCATTGAAGAAATGTATAGCCACGCATCAAACAAAATTGCAGCGCTGGGAGAAATCAGAGAGAACCCATCTCAATATAATGTAGGAAGGACGTCAGGAAGAGAGAGGAAAATGCCCTCCTTGCTTTCAATTCTATCATGGTGCTCCTCTGACTTGCTCTGCAGCAGCAACTTATGCATGGGCTCAAAGTCGTCCTCAATAGGAGAGGTGGTAGTAGTTATGCTACTGGGAAAACTCGAAGAACTAAGAGGTAGAGGAACTGAGTCCACGGCAACAAATGCAGCCAACTGATCCCTGAACTCTTGCATCTCAGCTGCGCCAAATATACCCCCGCTATCATCTAAACCATCTTTCGAAATCGCCCTTTGTGACTGCTCGTGGTGTGGTGGTATCTGGACTGCAGCCATGGCATCCTTCGAATCATTATTAAGAAGTTTCATGACCTCATCAGCATCGAAGTAGTCCGTTTCTCGTAGACCAGTTCCCATAACAACGTCTGTAGCAAGCTCCCCCTCTAATGACAGTGATGGCAAGCTCAACCCGAAATCCAGGACTTCTAGCCGCTCTCCAAGCGCATCTGCGTTCTTCTCCTCAGCAGCCATCCAGAGGAAAGTCCCGCTTTCCTGCTTTACTGCGTGGGAAATGGTGTCGAATTCGGAGGTCACCTCTTTATGGCAAGGTGGCGGATATTCAGCACTAGAATCGGCGAACTCCGCTTTATGCTTGTGTTTAATCCTCATGCTTGATGAATGTACACCCTCGTGCCTGCCGTCTGATGCAAGAGACGACGATATACATGTGGAAGAAGCTGCCTCTGATGGAAAAGAATCAAGGCTTGATGGTGCAGATACGGACATGGGATCATGATTCACCTCCACTTCTTGGACATTGAATGAACCATTGCTAAAGCTGTGTATTTGGACGGATGATGGAACAAATCTGGGCAAAATAAGCTTTGATGGAAGTCTAGCCTGCTCAGAAAGGGACTGTGAGGAAGAAGATGGAGACCCTAAATGGCCTTCTTCTTCAGGAAGGTTAAGACGTGCGCAGGACCCATAAAGAATACGAGCTGCCTGATCGTATGCAATGGCGGCTTCCCGCGCGGTTTGAAATGTTCCCAGCCACAGCCTGTCTCCTCGATTAGGCTCCCTAATTTCTGCAACCCATTTTCCCCATACTCTCTGCCGAACTCCTCTATAGCTGCAGGTTACATTTTCAGGCCCTCCCTTGCCCTTCATGCATCCTTTCTTGGACCCTTTCGCAGGAGCTCGCCGCGTTCTCCCCCCAGTGATGTCTTTAACATGGTGATTCTGATCCCCCGTCTGATTCTGTGACGCCCACCATGCGAGTACGTCTGCTACAGACTCACACCCGTGCGGATGGGGCTTTGATGGCCGTCGTCGCCGCCGGCGATGTGAGACGATCTTCTCTGGCATAATCTTCTGCAAGTCTCAAGAAAAAACAAAGGTAATGGAAGCTCGCCGTCAGGTCTGTGATGATGGACGAGTGCTGGCACGAGAGCGGAGACGACTCAACAACTCGGTACAGGATACAAAGCTCGAATTTCCGAACGCGGGTATTCAACTTGCATGCACATCTAAAAAGACTTGAGCTGCGTGATAATACTGTCCCTGCAAGCGGACGATTTCAGTGTGCGCGTGTGTAGAGAGAGAGAGAGAGAGAGAGAGAGAGAGAGAGAGAGAGAGAGAGAGAGAGAGAGAGAGAGAGAGAGAGAGAGAGAGAGAGAGAGAGAGAGACGCGTAGACTGGTGACGTCAATGCTGGCGGCAATCGACCAACGTGAAGAGGACGTAGCGCAACATGTGTTCCTTCTTCCCGTGGGCATTCTGCCAAGGGATTGACGTAGCTGCTGCAATGAGCTCCATGCGTAACTTCAACACTTCACAATCTGTCCATTGTCCCAATTTGCAGCTAAGAGACACAATCTAACAACCCTAAACGTTTCTAATTTCCATTTCAGTCGATCACGTGAAAGAAACTACGATGGATTCAATGTTACGTTCTGCATTAGCTCCTTCTTAATAGCAATCCAACAAAAAAAGATTTGTTTACTGTGTTTTAAACGTGAAAATTGTGGATCCAAATATTCCAAAGTTTCTCATGTTCAATATTAAGTAAAACAATGGAATGGAATATACACTTCTTTTCGCATTATGTATAGCAATATGTGTGTGAATGTAAATGTCTATGTATACGTGTATGTGTATATGTATTAGTATTTGTATCTCTATTTGTATTTGTATTTGTATATATATATCCATATGTATATGTATATGTAAATGTATCTATATCTATTTTTGTATCTTTATCTATATTTGTATCTATATTTATATCTATATTTATATATGTATATTTATCTATATCTCTATGTATATATATATTTGTATCTCTAGGTGTATCACTATCTGAATATATATTTGTATATGTAAACGTATATGTACATGTATATGTATCTATTTATGTGTTATATATATATATATATATATGTATATATATATATATATATATATATATATATATATATATATATATATATATATATATATATATATATATATATATATATATATATATATATATATATATATATATGTGTGTGTGTGTATGCATGTATACATAGATACATACACACACAAACACACACACATATAAACATATGTGTGTGTGTGTATGTATGTATGTATGTATGTATGCACACACATATAAACATATGTGTGTGTGTGTATGTATGTATGTATGTATGTATGTATGTATGTATATAACACTGAGTCACAACAAAGGAGAACAAAGACATGTTCTCTATTCCTTTTTACCTAAAAACCATGATATCAAGCAATAAAGTGGGCATTTTACAATATCTAGAAAGCATCACTTGTTCTTGCTTGTAAATATTGACTAGAAGCTTGATCCCATATCCCAAGTAGTCAAGATAGATATGTTAAAATACTTGGTGCCATGAAAACTAGTTGTTCAGCACGATCAAGAATCCGACATCATGATCTTTGACAAGAGATTAGAGTTGAAGGTACAAGTAAGAGTTCGGGAAGCTCCTTCATTACATCTATAACCTCAACAAGCACAGATTATAGCTGATTAAAAGCTACTCGAAAATCGCAGTACATGTGTTGCAAAAATCGGAACATTTTAACAAGGCAATTAAGATCATCCCCTTTGTATAGTTAAGATCCTCATTGAATGCTGGGCCATATTCACAGAATATGAAATAAATTTCACAAAAGCATTCCCAAGAGAAGATTATAATCAACAAAATTATACTAAGAAACATTCACACATTCATCAGAGAAACGCTCAAGATAAGTCAAGCTTAACACAAAGTGGAAGCAGAACTCGGCATTATATTTCTATTAAAATGATGTTTTACATTTCATGTGTTTTACAAGAGTAATATGAATCTACAATAGAAGCTGATCATAGCTTTCCTCAGGCTCAAGCATAATGGGATCCTCTGGAACATTAGAACACATCTCCTGCCTCTCTTGCTCCAAGATTGGCTCTTCAAGGTCAGCCATGTCCCCCGGTTCATCTGCAAGTGGGGGAACAGGCTCCCTTGAAGCCGGTTGGAATCTCTCCGTGTCTGCAATGTGCTTCCTTCCAACCTCTTGGTCTTCATCTGGGCATTCATTCAGCCCATTGATTCTCATTTTAATGAAGCTCACTTGAGCATCATCCTTCTCCACAGCTATGCAGTGCTTGAACATCTTTAAGGAGCAAGCCAGAGTCGTTCCTGAAACAACAAAAAACTACTTAGAGGCCAATCAACATTATGACTAATGAAAATTGTTAAAATTGAAATTACCTGTGCCCGAAAAAAGGTCTAAGACCCAGTCATCATCATTGGAGAATAGTTGAAGCAATCTCATAATGAGCTTTAATTATGGCTTCTGATAGGGGTTAACCAATGTCCTATCCCCAGCTACATGATGAAGTTTCTTGGTAACGGCTGGGAACATGAGCACATTTGAGATCCCATTCTCATTGCAATGCTCCCTGAATCTCCTTTTGCTTACTTCATCATAATATCCAACTGTAATGCATTCAGTGGAGCTCACAAACCTATGCAAAGGAGTGTGATTGACGTTTGTCTTCACCCTGCCAACAAGAACTATAAGTGACAGAGAGCATCATTAAAGCCATGGAGATAGAAAGAAGATTACTTACCACGTGAGGCACTCCACAACATGACATCTTGACTTCAGAGCAGTTGAAACAGAGAAAGACTGATCTCTGCTATGGAAAATTACTATCCTCCAAAGAGGAGACATAGTCAACTCTGCAAAATCAGTGACCATCTTCCGAATCTGAGGGTGTTTGAAGGGTTCATCGTCATTAACTGATCCTAACATCCTAAATCCATAGGGTATGTCTACTATGAGAAGGGAGAAATGCTTTCTAGGCACAACAGAACAAATGTTATTTACATCACTACAGAATACATTGTAATATACAGGCCTAAGGGTTTAGGGGATTGGAGAAACATTTCAGATCAGGTTCATCATCAAAATCAATCTCCTTCACTAGCTGTCTACGGGCCTCTACAGAATGTGAACCACCAATCACATAATATGTATAATCCTCAAACAGACCCTCATTGAACTCCTCCACAGAGCTGCACTACCATGACAAGGAAAGGCACAACAGTAGCATGAGGATTTATTTTCATTTTCTTTTTAAGATTCTGCACATGCAAATTGTGTGGCTTCTTGATCTCAAGGGGCCTCCTCCCTGTGACTGGATCCATTGGTGGCCTATGGATGATATTGATTGGCAGGTGGAACAACTGCCCCTTCTTCACGACTTTTCTTCTAGCTATGTCCTCCCTCATCTTGTTCTGCTCAGTACCAAGAACACCCGAGGCAAGCTCTCCACCAGGTGCAACTATTATATCCTCAGAGCTAGAGCTTGAGTCAGAAGACTCCTCATCAACAATTCTCTTCTTTTTCTTCAAGAACTTTTTCTGCACGCACTGCTTACCCCTTGCCTTTACAGGGGTTGTCATCTTCTGTTGTGTTGGCATGATGTTGCCCTGGATCCATGGCATCAAGTCCTTGATAAGATTCACTGAGTCCCTGCATATCTCTGCAAGCCTCTCTGGAACACAGCACTCTGGGCACAAGAAATCCATCTTGCATAGAACATTTCTTAAACCTTTCAATGTCTCTACCAGGACAAGGAGGTTGTCAGAATCCTCATCTTCATAATCCAGTTTGAACACAAGGGCATACTGAAAACCCTGTGTTGTCATGATCTTTCCTCTCCCGTACGCCCCTGCGAACACAAGTAGGACTGCATTCTTTTCTTCCACATATTGAAGGCACCACTCCAGGTTTGTCATGTCCTGGAGTGGACGATCTGTCCTTAAGACCTCTACGTCCCTCGACCTTTCCTTCCTAGTTGCATCATCCTCAAGAATTTTGATGCTACTCTGTCCACCAGAGGACATTCCAACCGGATTGCTGGCCTTCTCAGAGGATAAGGATGCAATGTTTTTCTTCGGTTTTGCTTGGTGACCAATACCCTCTGTCACGTTGCTTATCCACAGAGCTCATTGTCACTTTCAGCTTCTTGAAGGGCCTCTCACTTTTGGACTCAGCATCCCTGAAAGAGCTTGGAAATATGAGCTCATACGTTAATGTGTTTTTCAAGGGTCCAAGTCGATGCCAAACATCGACTTGAGGGTGCAAGTCGATGCAAGGCATCGACTTTGTGTGCAAGTCGATGCTAGGCATCGACTTGGGGTCCAAATCGATGCCTGGCATCGACCTGCACCTAAAAGTTGATGCCTGGCATCGACTTTGCAGCCTAAAGTCGATGCCTGGCATCGACTTTCAAGCCACATTCGATGCTAGGCATCGACCTTCCAGGTCGATGCCAGGCATCAACTTGAGGGTGCAATTCAATGCGAGGCATCGAATTTAAGTGAAAGTGGATGCCTGGCATCGACTGGAGGGTGCAAGTTGATGCCAGGCATTGAGTTGGACCCCAAAGTCGATGCATGGCATCGACTTGCACCTAAAAGTCGATGCGTGGCATCGACTTACACCATAAAGTCGATGCCTGGCATCAAGTTGTACCCTCATTGGATCTATATTTTATGAGCTAAGAAAAATAAAAACCTAGAAAGCATAATATTTACTCAAACATACAAAAGGAATCTTTTAGGAATATTTTTTTGTGGTATGATTTTGTCTACCTCTTGGTACTCTTGCCAACATTCTTCTTCTCCATGAGAGTTGCCTTGCTGGTTTGCTGAGCTCTGTGCTCCATGGCTATCTGTGCTCTGTTGCTCTCTCTTGCTCGTGGATTTTGAAAATGAGAATGATCTCCTCCTCTGCTATTTATAGGCAATTGGGTAACTTGAACCAGAGACTAACTGGATCTAACTGAATGAATCCAGTTGCTAACTATATCTATCAACTTATCTAACCAGGAAATACCACTCACACAAATAGGCTGTTTCACCTCGACTTTAGTGAAATATTTATAGAACCTTGCAACGATTTATATACATTTGCATGTAACTTACACTTCAATGGCAAGAGTATGGTATGTACATGAGGAAGTCTAATCTCATGTATAAATTGTTTCTTAGTTTCTCTTGCTTGGGAAAAAATCAAGTCTAAGTTGTGTTGAATATGGGAGATTAATGAAATCTTTATAGTCTTATCCTTCTCACTTCAGTTCATATTCATCTTCACGTTGTTGAAAAGGAAAATGGATGTATGAATAAACGTTCAACAAAGAACTTTGGGGTTCAAACGTCTTGAACAACAAAATAGGTTGGTAATTTCAACAAAATAGGTTGGTAATTTCAAACGTCATTCATTGTCTTTGCAGAAAAGAGAAAATCAAATGAAGTTATTCATAGCATCCAACGTTCAGGAAAATCATAGATTCAAAATTCATTTGAAAATCTTTTGTAACAAGCGGTTTGCCATGGATATAGCTTTTACAAATAATTCTTACATATATTTTTCCGTGTACCTCTTTTACAAATAATTCTTTCTGAATACACTTTCATATACCTCTTTGAAATCTAGCCAAGACCACAATAAAACCTAATCCTTGAAATCTTTTCCAAAGGTAAAATTTCTTCTTGTAAACTCTTCAATGGCACTACTCCAAACAATTTTAATATCTAATCCAGTTGGAACTCAACTTGGATATATTTTGATTCACTCATAATGCTAAGACTCAATGACTCATATCTAGTTTGAAATCAGCTGTGTATCTCATCTTTCAAAAAGTGAATCAAATCTTTGGTTCCCTTATTAGTGTATATCTGTGTAATTAAGTACTTTAATTTTAGGCTTTAATGTAATTTGATGTTTAATGCACTTTAATGTACTTTAATGAACTTTTGATTTCATATCTACTTGATGTGACATTTGATGTGACATCTTCACTTGATCTCAGATTTCTACTTATTTAAAAAGGTCATTCATCTTCAGTCTTCTTTGAACTGAGTGAAGATGAGCTCAATCTTTTCAGTGGATGCTTGGGCATCAGCTTCCTCTGCTCATATAGATACAGTTTAGGATTCATTGTTCTCAGTTGACCCTTTCCACATAAGTGATGATCCCTATGGTTTAGAACGTGCTGATGATTCTATGTTTTCTGTTGAGTCATTTAAGTTATCCAATTCAGTGCAATGCTGCTCAACCAAATGCACCTCTTGATCTCCCATCTGATCCAACCATTGATCTCCCTTCTGACTCAAGTGCATGTGGAACAACGGAAAAGCAAAGCAAGCTCAATCTACATTTTAAAAGAAGGCCTCGTGAAGTAAGTCAAAGAAGATTTAAATTTCTTACTTCAGATAGATAGATTGCATTGGATATTGTGAAGCACTGTTGTGGTTTGAAATGTTTGTACAATTTAGGAATGAAGAAACTAAAGCACCTAAGAGAGAAATTCCTGCATTTAGATAGTGAAAGGAAGGATATATACCTTGTTTCTCGCATGCAAATGATTGAGGATAACATGTCAGTAACACGTGTTGCTTTTGAATATTTCTTTAGTCAAGGGATGCGATGTTGTAGGGCTGCATTTAAAATTGCAATGGGTGTGGGAAATTTTAGAATACATAGGGTTCAATAGGGGCTTATGAATGGGGATCTCATTTTGGATACATTCCATGTTGGGACCAAAGGATCTATTGGACGTCATGCAATGAATTGGATGATGAACTATTTTAGCTTGCATTGTGAGGTTATGCCTACAACTGGAAGGTTGCACTTGTCAGATAACTTTACTCGTCGAGAGGTATTTCAAATATATAGAGAAGACATGGAAAATAGAAATGAGAATTATGTGTTGTATCTTCACTTTACTCGATTATGGAAGGAAGAGTTTAACAATGTGTCTATTCCTCGTAAAGTTAGAATGGGTGAATGTTCAGTTTGCGCCACTTTGAAAAACATGGCAAAGGGGGCTACAACACCACAAGAAAAGGATAATTTTAAAAACCTTCTTAACAACCATCGTGAGAGTCAAGATTTAGAGAGAAAGAAAGCAATTCATCATCGAAGTAAAGCACTCAGAAATCTGGAGCGTTATATGTGTTTGTTGATCGACGGTATGGATAAAAAAAAACTTGTTTGCCACATTTTTATTGCATCCCTAAGGACATTGGAGATGAAGTCCTTGTGCAAATGCATTTGGTTGGTGCTTTGATATACAATGGAACTGTAATGTCCAAGGTTTTCTTCACATATCCGAATGTGCATAATGATCCAAACCTTACAGTTACTATCATTCATCAGGTTTTGCAATCATGGAAGGGTCTTTTGCAACCAAATCTATATTTGCAACTTGATAATACTGGAAGAGAGAATAAAAATTCTACAGTCTTTGGATATTTAAGCATGCTTGTTGAAAAACAGGTATTTCAGAAGGTTAAGGTAAATTTCCTTCTGGTTGGCCACACTCATGATCACATTGATCAAATGTTCAGTACTTTATCTAAGAAGTTGGCACGTAACAATGCTTTTACTCTTCCGATTTTATCTGAGTTGATTTCAGAAGCATATACTCGAAAACCAGAAGTTCAACACCTCACACAAATTTATAACTTTAAGCACTTTTGCTCAATGGGCCTTGATAACAGTGCTAAGGTTTTGGCT
>CM035414.1:125746277-125748777 GCA_020310875.1 Ceratopteris richardii
TGAAGACAAGTTATAGGCAAACAAGCATGGTTTGAAAAGTTCATGCATTCAATAGTTTTGTAATGCAAAGATGAAGTCAAGATCTTTCATGCACAAAGATAGATATAATATATGATCAAATTTATAATTTCTAAGTTATGTGCCTAGATTTCTTACACACCAAAGATACATTTACACCTTATTTGCATAATTCCTTTTGAGAAGTTATTTCTCTTAGAGATACATATGAAAAAATGGGTGTATCATGGTAAAAGAAATCACGTGCATGGCTTTGCATGTAGATCCATGGTTTTATGATGCACATGCACACTTGGGTACACAAGTAAGTATCAAAATGATCAAGAAGGATTTCAACAATGGATGAGGTAGGTTGGCTTAAGCATACTTCATCATCATGAGAACACTCAAGTACGCATGAAGTGCCAAGATGGAAGGGAGGGAGTGCAATGGCCCAAGCCTACTTCATCATCTTGAGACCACTAAAATAAAGTCAAGGGATGGACGAAGCTTAATTTCTAGGTAAGTATTTGCACCTCCTTCTTTTCCTTGTAAACTAAAGAACATATAGTGCATGTCATAATAGACATGACTTGGAAGTGGATGCATAGATTCAGGTGGGCAGTTTCTGTGGTCACATAGACAATCCATCATGGAAGTAAGTTGCACTATGCATCAAGTTCGTTGCTTTGAAAAGAAAGATCAGAGGTGCATAGAAACGGTCATAAGTAGGAAGAATGCATCAAATGCATTGTTGCAACTTGCATATCTAAAGTTGCATGGAAATTTTGCACCATCTTTTGAATGAACAAAGTTCCAATTTGGAACTTTTGCATGCTTTAAGGAGGGGCTCAACTGCTGAACCTGATGCATGCTACACCTTTTCCAATAAAGGTGTAAATGTTTTGCAAGCACCATGCACATGGAACATATTACATGGGTTTTTGAATTGAGAGGGAGATTAAGTTCTTGAAGCTAAGATTAAGTAGGAATTAATTTTATTAGTTTCTAGGAAGAATGGTGATGAGGCCAATTGGCCACTATAAACCATTTAATTTCTTTATGTTTGGCTTAGTAATTAAAAGCCAAATAATCCTAACTTCTTGAAAATACCTTAAGCTTAAAATCCGTCTTATGGAATTTTCAATTCCATAAAAAGCCATGGCATGCGTGATCAGCAAGGCCATAGACTTAAGGTAGTAATACAAAAAATTTTCTCTCCTAAAACCATGATACAATGGTGGTAATTTAGAACACTATCTTCTCAAAGCTCTAAGGAAGAGAAAATATGGTATAACAGAATCTTAGTTTTGGAAGATGAAAGTATTAGTACTTTTGTTCAAGAAATTTCTTTGTTTAAAAGAATTATAGAACTATTTGGATCTTTACATTATTCTTCCAGAAAATGAAAGGCATGAAGAGAAGGTAAAACTCAAGGGTTGTAATAAACCCTAAGTACCATTTTCTAATGTCCTAGAAATAAAGGACTATATAGTAAATGGGATTACTATCTACTTCAACATAGAGATTTGATTGGCAAAGTCAATTATTCTTTTTCAGATTTATATCATAAGAGATAATATCTAGTTGAATATAAACTAGCTCTATTATCAAGTGACATAAAATGATCTTTTAGAGTACATCTAAACAAAGGAAACATTGAAAAAACAATCTTTGACATGAAGTCTTGTCAAGTTGCAATTACAACTGAGACTTGGTAAGTTGAAGGTCCATTTTAGCATAGGCAATACATATGCTATGCAATGGAAATAACACTTACAAGTCCAAGAAGTAATAGATCTTACTTGATTAGTAAGAAGGTTTGATCCCAAAATTCAAGCTAAAGTTATCTTTACTTAAGTGGAAGTGTAAGTCGGATAGTATGGGACATCTAGGCTTACATTACCACTAAAGGTGATTCGGTGGTATGGGACATCAAATTTAGAGTTGATTCAAAACTTGAACCTTGGGACATTTGTTTTATATGCTTGGACAAGAGAAAGAAAAAAAGCTCTGAATAGTTCTTTTAACCAGGAAGAACAATAAAGGATTGAAAAGAAACTCTTTCAAATACTTTTGAAAGAGCACAATTTTCAATTTACTCTCAGATAGTTTTCGAGGACGAAAACTCTTAATGAGGGGAGAAAGTCCCCAAGAACTTGCATTTTATGCCTAAAGTCCCCAAGAACTTGCATCTTATTCCTTGAAAAGACGGAATAGGGTATTGCAAAGTAAAAGATATGCAAGAAATAGATAAAAGTTGAAGTACGTCCTTGTATTTTAGTACTTCATATATCTTTCATTACATCTTCCAACTAGATGAAGTTCTCAAAGATTGGGAATTCTCAAAGAACCCCAATGCAAGAGAAGACTTGCATACACCATAAGGATTGTATAAATCCTAAGTGGGTTAGGAAAAGAAGTTGGATGAGCTATAAAGCATAATCTATCTTGATGCTTCATGGGGATAACATAACATACGTTATAGATTCCAATAATATAG
>CM035414.1:125753777-126026393 GCA_020310875.1 Ceratopteris richardii
TGACATGAACATGTCTAGATGGCCTAAATTTATGGTACAAATCATATAATCTTCTATAGGTAAATAATTATGAGGTGGTCCTTATAATAGCAAGAAAATGAGCCATTGACTATTGATGATACCTTTATTTTGTCCTTCCCGAAATTCAAGACATGATCTTCTTTATGGCACATGAAAAAAAGATGGATTGACTTGTCATAAATATGGTGCTTGTTGCCATTGCACCCATAGGGTTGGATTCTTTTCCAAAAATCTTTTCCACTAGAAAAGTTCAGCTATGTCAAATTCTTCTTGTGTATATGTTAAAGTATTTATGATAGAATTCATATCTTGGTCTGGATCTTGCTTGGTAACTCTTTTGATATACCGTTTTGTTTGCTCTTTCATTATTCCATATGGCACATTGAATGGATTTTTTATCTGATGGAGATCTTTGGTTTTGATCTTTGCCTCTTTCATTACTCGTATGACTGCTATCATTCGCGAAACCAGTAGTGCTTGTTCTTTTTGGTTGAGCTCTCTAGTGTATGGTGGAGATGGAACAATGGGGGAGAAAGAAGATGTACCTCAGTCTCCTCAATAGATAAATTGGAATTTGGCACTACTGATATTCCCACATTCATTGTTTGAACTATATTGGCATTTTGAAGCTTTAATATTTGCTCGTGTAGTTGTGCTATAACTTTATCTTTGTATATTACTTTACTCCATACCTCTTGTAACTCAGCTTCCACCTTGATTTTGCTCTCACACATGTCTTTAGTTGATCAGCATCTTGTTGACAGTCCTTAGTGTAGTTCTTGATGGCTTCATTCCAATTTCTTTTCAACTATGTATTATCTTGAATATATTTTGCTTCCAGTTGCGTATGTAGTTCCTTTTTAGTTATGATTTGTGGAGAAAAATCATCAAGCTTCTTTTTCAGACTCTAAATTTGTTCATCATTTGACATTTGTGCTTCGATTGGTTGATTGAGCAATAGGGATGCCATTAACTCTTTGTTCCTGCTCCTTAGTGAGTCTACTCCTTCCATGTGGTCTTTGATTTGTGCTTCAAGCAACTTGCTTCTGTTGGAGGTTCATACTGTTCTGCTTCACTTTGTGAATATTTCCTTTGTAGATTTGCGTTCTCTATCTTCAATCTATCCGACTCTTGGTTGATCTCTTGCATTTTTTATTGTAAGGTAGCATTTTCATTAATTAATGCACCAATTTTGAATAGGGGTATTGAGAGTCCCTCTGCTATGTCCTTTCCCTTGATTGTATGCAAGGTTTCATTGAATGGCTACCTTATTTGTAATTGAACATTTGGTTGGTCCTGTTTCTTAGGTATCCTTTTGCTGTAGCTAATGCAACAAGTGTTCTGACAGTAGACATTTTAGCTACAGGGCTAAATGTTTCCTCATAACCAATGCCATAATTTTGTGCATATCCTTTTGCTACCAAGCGTGCTTTATACCTGCTTATGCTACCATCAGCATTGTGCTTTACCTTGTAAACCCATTTGTAGCCTATGGGTTTCTTTCCTTGTGGCAATGGAACCAGCTTCCATGTATCGTTTCCATAAAGTGAAGCCATCTCCTCATCCATAGCTTTTTCCCAATCTGCATTTCCAATTGCATCTTCAAAACAAGAAGGTCTAGCATCTTGTATTACCTTTGTCATGTAGGCACAATGACGAGCCATGTAACTATCATATGTTAATTGTTGTACAGAATTCCGCATCGACCTAGATCTTCTTGGTCCTAGGTCACTTCTCCTTGTATCATCTCCATGTGCCTTTCTAACTCCTGGAGTCTTCACAGAGGGAAATCCAAGGTCCTCATCAAGACTCTTTTCTGAACCACTTGAATCTCCATCAATGTCTTCAAAACCTGCACATGTTTTACTACCAGCGGAAAGCTTTTCTTTACCTTTCTTGGATGTATTTGATGAATTTGTTGGATTGAAATTTCCCTTCAATCTTCCACTCCATGGATTTGAGTTGGAACTATTGCTTGGTGATGCATCTGTTCCACTCAAAACTTGAGATTCTGCACTTGACTTTTTAGCCTTTTCTTTGTCATTTGACTCAAGATTAAGCCCATCTTTGGCATCTGCATAGAAGCTTAACATTTCATCAAATACCGCATCTTTTCTCACCTTCACCTGTCGTGTGAGTCGGTTATAACATTTATATCCCTTTTGCTCAAGGGAGTATCCAATGAAGGCACACTTTTCTGCTTTTCAATCAAGCTTCATCCTCAATTCATCTAGAACATGTACATATGCAATACAGCAAAAAACTTTCAGATGTGGTAAGTTTGGCTTTTTACCTGTAAACTTCTCTTCACATGTAACTTGATATACAGCAACAGTTGGAGTTTTGTTCATGATGTATACAGCTGTAAGCACAGCTTCTGCCCAATAACATATTCTTCTCAACCATCAAGGCTTTTGCTATTTCTACAATATGTCTATTTTTGCATTCAGCAACACCATTCTATTGTGGTGTGTACCTGCATGAAAACTGTCGTCGAATTCCATGACATTTAAGAAAGTTTTTGAATTCATTTGACATGTATTCACCTCGTCTATTAGAACTTAATGTTTGAATATACTTTCTTGTCTGCTTTTCGACCATAGCTTTAAAATTATGGAAGTGAGTGAACACCTCACTCTTCTCTTTCATGAAATATACCCATACTTTTCATGTATGGTCATCAATGAAAGTAACATAAAACCTACAACCACCCCTAGATGTGGTCTTTGCAGGACCCCAAACATTTGTATGTGCTATTTCTAGCACATTCTCACTAACATGTTTGTCATGCGAAAACGATGATCTTAACTATTTACCAAATTGACATGCTGCACATACCTTTTACATCTCTGTAGCCTTGAACTTTCATAGTCCATGGACAATATCCTCTGAATGCATCAATTTTAGCCTTTGCAAGTTTGCATGTCCAATCCGTTTGTGCCAGATCTCTATATCAGCAATAACGCATGCACCTTTTGCAAACATGGCTGCATTCATTTTAGAAATTTTCACATTTAAGGTGAACATCCTACCCACTTTGTTTCCTTTGGCAATCAATCTTCCATCCCGTTTGTATTCTCCTACATATAACCCATCAACATTGAACTTGACTTGTAATCCCTGGTCAACCATTTGTCCAATAGAAACTAGATTCTTTGTTATATTTAGAACATCCAACACATTAGCAAGATGTTTTACCTTCCCGTCCTCCATAGACAATGTGATGTTTCCTATATGCTCAATAGGGTGTGATGTGTTATCACCTATTTCAACATATCTAGGAACTGGCAATCTTTGCAAAGTACTAAACCGTTTTGCATGACTGGTCATGTGATTTGAAGCACTTCAATCAACATACCATACATTATCATTCGATTTTGAAACACTAGCAGACATTGTATTCATCATGTGATGTTGAACCATGAACAACTTCTCATAATCATCTAAACTTGTGGATGCATAGTTGTTTTTCTGCCTTATGTTATTTTGATTCTTCAACCTGCAATCACGTTCAAAGCGTTCAAGTTTACCACAATTACAACATCCTTTACTAACATTACTTGAATCATTTCTTTGGAAATTTTTGTGACCTCTTTGGCTCCCCCTGCCTTGAAACTGTCCTCTTCCTCCTGCATGATTTTGTTGTTGACCTTGGTCTTGGTTTTTGTTTCCTCTTCCAATTCTGAAACCTCTACATCTGCCTCTTCCTCTACCAGAGTAGAATACCTGCTCAGAACTCGGCTTTCCTTGGGATTTTGAATCCTCACCAAGATTCTTTTCTTCAATAATCAGCATGGATACCAAATAAGCGAAATTTGGAATATTTTCTCTGGTCAGTATAGAAGTTTGAACTGCTTATATGTAGCTCCTAAACCATGAAGGCACACTTTCACCTTATCATCATCATCTACATTCACGCCAATAGATGCAAGTGACTCACATATGCTTTTGATTTTTAGGGTGTAGTCACTTACCAACATGCTCTTTTTCTCCAAAGTATGCAACTCGTTCTTGAGTTGCAATTTTCGTGCCTTTGTATTGGTATTGTACAAAGTGACCAAATTATTCCAAGCCTCTTTCGGAGTCTTGGCATCATGTATGTGTCCAATCATGCTATCTTGTATGCTAACATGTAGCTAATACATTACCTTTCATGCTTCTTGATTCCATTCCTCATATGCTCTTAACTGGTCCACAGCCTGATTCCTCTCTGGTAATTGTGGA
This sequence comes from Ceratopteris richardii, assembly GCA_020310875.1. Taxonomy (NCBI): domain Eukaryota; kingdom Viridiplantae; phylum Streptophyta; class Polypodiopsida; order Polypodiales; family Pteridaceae; genus Ceratopteris; species Ceratopteris richardii. The sequence goes on from CM035414.1 coordinate 125,758,023, forward strand.
GCATTTTCGTTCTCTCCTTTGATGTATTTCTAGTAGCCTTTTCTGATCAGGAAATTCTTCATTCTAAATCTCCAAGCATGGAAGTTGTTGTTGTCCAGCTTATCGCTTATAAGCTGACTCATTCCATCTGTGTTTGCCATTTCTACAGTAATTCACAACACTACAAAACACTACAAGCAACACTTCTACTTGAACACTGTCGCACTATGACGTGACAATTCAATCTCAGAAAAACACAGTTTTTGTGTATCAACAGTACACGAAATCGCTTGAAATTCTGGATTTGGAATATATGAGTCTTGTCAAACACAATGCAAGTTACAATTTTGCAAAGTGACTTGGTTTTTTTGTGGGCCCCACCTTGCGGGCTCAAAACAAAGGTCGAGATGGCTCTAAAACTCTGATTTGACAAAAACAAGTGACCCTAAAGGGCCTAAAGGGATAACTCTCGAAAATATTTTGAGGTATTCTACCTTCATGCCAATTTTTGTAGCAATTTGAGGTCGTTTTGTGAATCGCGCTTTCTCCATGAGCTCTCTACAGCCACACTGGCTCTCATACCATGTCACAAGGAAGGAGATAAGGAAGATGGCTCACACCCACACTCTCACAACCAAAGAGAAGCACACACTCAGATTGAGGCAAGGAAGAAGAATCTTCTTCGTCTTCTTCTTCTATTACATAAAAAGGAATGTACAAGAATGACCTAAAACAAGTATACAACTACTGCAATATATAAAGACCAATACATAAGGAAAAACCCAATGTCCACGAATGAGTGAGCTGGAAAGAAACACATGTGCCATCACTCTCAATAGATAAATATGATAAAGCTCAATGAAGTGTCTGCGACATATACCGACGTGACCACTATACATGTCAGAGAAATGAAAAAGTGATACGTGTCATCCTGGATCATCACATGTTGAGCTTGATATCTCAACACCTTTGAGGGATATGTGCACCACTAAATAGTCTTAAAGAAGCCATGTGCCAAATGTGAGGCCTTGTAGTGTGGCTCTATTGTGCATACTCTAGCTGCATTCAACTCAGCATGAGTGCAATCATGGCACCACTTCTCCAATTATTGTTTTTCTAGAGTTTGTTGGAACACCAAGCTTACACTATGCTTGAGGTGGATTTGATCTGCATCAAAAGCTATCACTTGGATTGCATCGAAAGAATATCCATTGAAGCATTCTTTTACCTATGCTCATTTATTGTATTTTCTTAAAAGATTTATCATGCATCTTTTACCATTGTAAAAGCCTAGAGATTTATACATGTAAAAGTAGAAAAAGAGAGATAATCTTCTTCAATTTTGAGGTGTTTGAGTTACAATAAATGAATCAATCAATCACCTAAAAGTAGATCAAACTAGATCTTCACTTTTCCTAGATTGTAGGAAAGTGAATTGATTCCCTCCAATAACTAATCCAACCTTCATTTGAATTCAAAATCCACTTGTAGAAGTTGTAGAGCACTTCAAGAGTCTATATAAAGACTTCAAATCACTTGTACATTACATGGAAGAAATATACATACACGTGTGGCCATCATTGTCTTGCTCCTTCATTTTTTTGCATCATCTTCTTCAACAACAATAAGCATGTAGAGGCTGTTTCTCTCTTTACAGAGCTCCAAATTAGATCAGGCACTCATTGGAAATATATCAATATCAAGATTATGTATATAAATTTTCAAAGCATTTAAGTTAGTAAATTAGGAGAAATTTTAGTTTTGTTGTCTGAGTGTCTATCTCTATGCATTCCTAAAAAATAGGAGGTACCACTGTTGAGTGTTTGATTTATTTCAAAAGCATATTTCGCCTATTTCTTGTAATCTTGTGCATTCTATACACTCAACCCTATGTGTATCACTCCTCCAAAAGGAGTTTTTCTAATTCTAATCATGTTGGTCGCTATGAGAATTTGAAGTTGATTGTCTCATCCAAAGACAGTAAGTTTTTTGAGTTAGTCAATGTGCAAACCTATCTGTTTTGTATCCACTCTTTCTCCTTGATACTCAAAAGTAAATGGTGCATTTTATTGCACTTATTGCATGCCTATAAGGTCTATTTGATTCTCCATAATCTCAAGGGCTGGTCTTGTGCTGGTTGGCTTGACCAAACATTATCACTTCGCAACTCACTTTTCTACCCCCTACAAGCTTCTCCAAGTTTTTTGAGTGGTATTAGAGCTAGATCAAGATGGGTGATAGCTTTCCCTCAATGATTAAGAAGCTTGATCGATACAACTATGGGGCTTGGAAAATCAAAATGGAGGCCTATTTGCAAGGTAAAAATCTTTATGGAATTGTAGTAGGTGATGAAGCTATGCCTATTCCAAGATCCAATGGAGGACCTACACATGAGGAGATAGATAAGCTCACACTTTGGTGTGCAAGGGATGCTCAAGCAAGGTCGTACATAATAAAATCTATCTTTGACTTTCTATTACCACATATTAGAGGATGTTTGACATCTCAAGAGACTTTCGATGCCCTAGAGACTTTCTTTTCTGCTAGTACCAAAGCAAGAAAGAATCATCTTTGGAATGATCTCAACCAAATGAAGAAGACACCTAAAAAAAACCATCACACAGTTTGTTACCAAGGTCAAGGAGGTTGCAGATCAGTTAGCATCCATTGGAGAGTTGATTGAAGAAGAGGCTTGATGGAGAGTGTTAATCTCCAAAAGAAAAATCTATCCTTGATGTTAGAACACTTCTATATCAAGAATAACTCAAAACCTTTACCAATTTGGAGGATCAATACTAGATTATCAAAATCTTGACAAACTCTGAAGAGAGTTAATACTAAAAAAGTATGCTGCACATAATTCACTCATTGACTGATCAAATGTGTAAAGTTTTTTATAAAACTTTGCACAAGGTGTTTTCTAATGTCTGTGCACCTTCTCCAAGTTAAATCATTTCAAAAAACTCAGTAGATCTTGAGAAATGAATCAAACAGTTCACCTATGTTTGAAACTGTTCTTCAATATAATCGATTTTGACACCTGTAACTTCTAGCACATGGTTCTCCCAAACTAGAACCCGTTTAATCAAATGATTTTAGCCATAGATTGTTTGCATTCCAAATTAGATTTTGACTCCTCATTTGTATAAAACATTACACTGTGCACTAAGAACTGATCAATTCTTTGACCATCGAGATTGCACCTGTTTCACACTTTTACACATACAAATGTTCCTACTCACAATTCTCTCAACATATTTACAATTAGGATGTCAAATCTTAGCCATAGATGCATTAAATATGGACTTAGACATCTACAAAAGGATTTTTGAAATGATCAAGCACAAAAGGAGAACTCAGGAAAATATCGGGGTGCAACTATTCTTCATTTCTAGAAAACTTTACATCTGATGATGAGAGATGTTTACTTCACTTCTAAAGTGTCTAATGACTTTCACAACTTCTAATTCATCATCTCTCATACATACCCAAAAATTCTTCTTGTATATATAGGCATATATGTACAAGCTCATGATCAAAACTAAAGGTATATGTGAGCTAACTATAAGTTTAATGTACATATGTATACAAGTCTTCGTTTCTTGAATATGCACTATCTTCAAGCTTCATTTGTTAATCTTTTCTTCATTTTTTGACTTCAACCCTTCATCCATAACTTCAATTGATGGTTGTCATGCACCAACAACTCCCCCTCAATCATCAATTGAGGTTTTCTCCATCTTCTTTATACCTACCATGTCTTTGAATCTCTGTAGCTTTGGTCCATCCAAGCTTTTGGTTAGCATATCTGCAATATGATCTTTTGTTGAAGTATGTATGATTTCAATCTCTTTATCAATCACCTTCTCTCTTAGAAAGTGATATTGAATCTCAATGTGTTTAGTCCTAGCATGAAAAACGAGGTTAGCAGCTAGATACAATGAACTCATGTTATCTCCATGAATAGTGGGTGTACTCTGAATGTTTTCAAAACTCTTCATAATAGTTTTCAACCATATGACTTCCTTTGCAGCTTCATGATACCTTTATACTCTTCCTCTGTAGATGATAAAGCAACTGTGTGTTGCTTCTTAGAACACCAAGAGATTAACTTATCCCCCACATAACACAAGTATCCATATGTTGATCTTCTATCATCAGGATTACCTGCCCAATCTGTATCACTATATATCTTGATGTTTGTATCTGATGTAAAACCATAATACAAAACTTCTTTGAGTGTACCCTTAATGTACCCCAACACTCTTTGTCCTGCAACCCAGTGTTCTTTCCTAGGAAAATGCATGAATTGAGACAACACTCCAACTGCATATGACAAATTAGGCCTAGTTAATGTAGCACAGATAAGACTACCAACCAGACTTTGATATAGCTTCATATTTTTGAATTCTTCTCCTCCATATCTGCTCAATTTGTGATTCACCTCCATTGGAGTAGGGCCTACCCTACAATCATCCATTTTAAACTTGATCAACAAGTTCTTCAAATAGCTTTCTTGAGTAACATACACTCCATGTTGAGTGTATGAGATCTCCATGCCCAAGAAATATGGCAAGTCCCCCAAGTCACTAATCTTGAACTCTTTCTCCATTTTCTTCTTGAGGCTTTGTATGCCCTTCTCATCTGTACCTGTAAGAATTATGTCATCAACATATATGCACATGTAAACGAACCCATCATCACTTGCTTTGACAAGCAAGCTACTATCTGCTTTAGATACTTGAAAACCAAGTTCCTTCAAGAACTTCACAAGTCTATAATTCCATGCCCTTGGGGCCTGCTTCAAACCATACAAAGCTCTCGTGAGCTTGCATACATATTCTGGATACCTTTTATCTCTGAACCCTTGTGGTTGTTCCATGAAAACATCATCTCAAATATAACCATTAAGAAAAGCATTCTTCACATCTAATTGACATAGTCTCCAACCTTTACATGCAACAATGGCTATGAGTGTCTTGATAGTTGTCATCTTTGCCACAGGACTATAGGTCTCATCATACTCTATACCATATGTTTGAGCATACCCTTTCACAACAAGTCTAGCTTTATACCTAGACACACTTCCATCTGCATACATCTTTGTCTTGTAGACCCATTTGCATCCAATGATCTTCTGACTATTTGGTTTAGGAACCAAATCCCATATCTCATTCTCCATCGATGCATCATACTCTTCCTTCATAGGTTTCTCCCAATTTTCCTTACCTTTTGCCTCTTCATATGTAGAAGGGTCTTCATCTACTTACACCATGTAAGCATAGTCTTTAGTAGTCAAAAAAGAAGTTTCATAGCTATACCTTGTAGGTTGCCATTTGTGTCTTAATGACCTTTTGAGTTCTCCACTTCTTGAAGTTTCTGGTTCATTACATTCTGGATCAAACCTTGGCACTTCTTCAACTTCAACTTGTACTTCATTGCTCTCTTCTTCATCAAATATCTAAACCTTTGATTTACCATTCTTCTTATCCAAAACTTCTTCATCACCTGCATGAATATTTATTGTACGTGCATAACAAGTACCTTGCTCATCAAATGTAACATCCTTTGATACAAGGAATTGCTTTGTTTTACACATAGAAATGTTCCTACTCATAATTCTCTCAGCCTCTTTACAATTAGGCTCTCAAATCTTATCCATAGATGCAATAACTATGGACTTAGACATCTACAAAAGGATTCTTGAAATGATCAAGCACAGAAGGAGAACTCAGGAAAATATCGGGCGCAACTATTCTTCATTTCCAGAAAACTTTACATCTGATGATGAGAGATGTTTACTTCACTTCTAAAGTGCCTAATGACTTTCACAACTTCTAATTCATCATCTCTCATACATACCCCGACATTCTTCTTGTATATATAGGCATATATGTACAAGCTCATGATCAAAACTAAAGGTATATGTGAGCTAACTATAAGTTTAATGTACATATGTATACAAGTCTTCATTTCCTGAATATGCACTATCTCCAAGCTTCATTTCCTAGTCTTTTCTTCATTATTTGACTTCAACCCTTCATCCATAACTTCAATTGATGGTTGTCATGCACCAACTAGGCTATCATGAGACAAATTCTCAATGGGATTTGAAGTAATAAGAAATGGCAATTTTTCACCACGGCATATGATCTCATCGTGGATGTGCAAACTCCAGAATTCAACACCTTTCGTGGAAAACTCTTCAATCAAGAGGCCAACAATAACATAATTGAAGGTAACTCCTATTATGGTAATTCAACTATTGTTCTATATGCAGATAAGAATGACAAGAAGTTGAAAGGCAAGAAGAAGGAAGAAGATGAAGAGGAGACTTCCCAAGCCAAATTCGCAAGCAAGAGAAAGTGGAAAGGGAAGAAGAAAGGACCAAAGCATCACAAAGCCAAAGTTCAAAATGCTCAACCTTGTTCCATCTATGATAAGAACAACCACACCACTCAGAATTGCCAGTTCAATGGGAAGACCCAAAAAGGCAGTGGAAGAGGTGGATATGGTAGCAATAGAGGCAGAGGTGGACACAACTTCAACAATAACAATAGAGGCAATAATAGAAGGGACTTCAACAATTATTCAAAAGATCAAGCACATAAAGAGTCATTGCTTCTAATGAATCTAAGCCACAAAGAAGGTAAAGAAGATTATCATTTGTTCTACATAGATTCACGATGTTCAAATCATGTTGCAGACAACATTGCTCTTCTATCTTATTTGGAAAGTTTAAAGCATAGACATGAAGTTCAAAAAGGGGATGACACAAAGCACAATGTGGAGAATATTGGTAATGCCAAAGCTTCCAATGGCACGAAAAACATTCTAAGTAAGGTTCTCTATGTATCCACTAACACTAAAAACCTAATAAGTGTAGGAAAAATAGTTGAAAAACAGTTAGGTTCACCCAACATGCATCTTTTGTGGAAGATCCATGTCAAGTCTTTACGAAGATAACTAGTTGTGAGAAAGTTGGTAGGCTCTTTACTTTTGAAGTAGGACAAACTAGGAACATATCTCTATTCACTTTTGGGTCTCAAACCCTAAGTGAGCTTGAAGTGTGGCATAAGATACTTGCTCATGTGAATGAAAGAACCTTGAAGGATATATGTAGGAATCAAAGTGTTCTTGGTCTGCCAAACATGTCAAAGCAACAAATGATCAATAGGTGTGATGCATGTCAGATTGGAAAGGCACAAAGACAACTAGTCAACCACAAAGGCTACATCCACAACAACTTATTGGACTTAGTACATACAGATGTATGGGATCAAGTCAAGAACCTTCATCAGTGGGATCAATGTATTATGTCTCATTTATTGATGACCATAATAGATGAACTATTCTATACTTTATCAAGAGTAAGAATCAAGTGTTTGATTGCTTCAAAAAGTATCTAGCACATATGGAGAATCATACAAGTAAATCACTCAAAAAGCTTAGATTTGATGGAGGGGGAGAATACTTCTCCAAAGAGTTTGATGCGTTCTTGCAAGATAAAGGTATCAAAAGGGAAGTGACCACCAGGTTCAACTGAATGGAATTGTAGAGAGGAGAAACAAGACATTGTTTGGATCAGGCAGAACAATGCTTAAAGAAAAGAGGTTGCCATATTATCTATGGGTAGAGGCTATTTCAATTGTTGTGTACCTTGTCAATAGTCTACCATCCAAATCACTTCAAGGTATGACTCCTTATGAAGCATGGCTGAAAGAAAACTTAGTCTTGGACATTGCAAGGTGTTTGGATGTTTAGCTTATGTTCATGTACCATCACAAATAAGAGGTAAGCTAGATGAAAGGGCAACAAAGGTAGTGTTTATTGGGTATGACTCAACTCAGATGGGTTATAGGTTCTGTAATCCTTCAACCAAGCAATCCACTACAAGTATCCATGTGTTTGAAGAACACAGGTCTTGGTATGATGAAGACAAACAAAAGGTAACTCTACCATATGATCTTGATTATGATACTCATCAATTAGGAAGCAAGCATGATACACAGGTCTAGGATCCAAGAAGTGATACAAATGATGACCAAGATGAAAGGGAAAAGGATTACAAACTATGGAAGTCAAGAGGCAAAGCAAAGATGTAGGAGTGTGGAGAATGCTCTAAGCAAGCTCTTAGAAAGAAACAACCAAAAGGTTATGGATATGATTCCACATTTGTCACAAAGCATTCAATCTACTTGGCAAAAGACTCAATTTCAGAGGAACCATCAACCTATGAAGAGGCAAAGGGAAACCCTAATTGGGAAAAGGCCATGAAAGAAGAAATAGATGCATTGAAGGAGATGGACACTTGGGATTTGGTTCCAATGTCATCCAATAAAAAGGGAATTGGTTGCAAATGGGTGTATAAAGTTAAAAGAAACTCAGATGGATTAGTTTGCAGGTACAATGCAAAATTAGTTGCCAAAGGATGCTCACAAAATCATGGTATAGACTATGAGGAAACATTCTCAACACTTGCAAAGATGACTACAATCAGAATATTGGTAAGTGTAGTTGCTACAAAAAATTGGAGACTCCTCCAACTTGATGTAAAAAATGCATTTCTAAATGGTTGGATAAGTGGAGAGGTATACATGTCACAACCTCCAAGTTTTGAAAACCCTAATCATGCATCTTATTTTTGCATACTTAAGAAAGCATTGTATGGATTGAAACAAGCTCTTAGAGCTTGGAATTACAACTTGGTTACATACCTTCAAGATCAAGGATCCACACCTAGCAACTTAGATTGTTCTCTATTCATCAAAAGGGATCACAATGAGGTTATCTATCTATGTGTATATGTAGATGACGTTATTCTGATAGGTGATGATCTGAATGGCATTCAAAGGATCAAGAGACACATGCAAGAGGAGTTTAAAATCAGTGACTTAGGTGAGCTTACATATTTCCTAGGTATGTGCGTGATATACACAGATGAAGGAATGCATTTGACTCAAAGGAGATACATTCAGGATCTAATTCTTAATCTCAAAATGGAGAACAATAAACGTGCAGGTACACCTTTGAAGATGAATCATAAACTTAGTGTTTATTGTTGGAGTTCAAGGTCTACAAAAGCACACAAACAACACAAGGAAGAAGAAGAATCTTGGAGCACAACACACAATATTGAATATATTACCACTAGAATGTAAAAGTAACCTGTTAAAGCAATAGGCATATATACAAGCTAGGGAAAAAACCTCCTAAAAGGGAAAAAAGTGCCCCCGCAGTCCTAGTGTGTTCACACGCGTCACTACCTAAATATATCAACAAATCCCCCTAGCCATGATGCAGTGAAAAATGAGCTGGCACTCATGTATAAGGAAGTGCCAAGCTATGTGGAATCAATGCACAAAAGGAAATAATCCCAAAGCTTGATGGAAAGCTTCAAACTTCTCCCTAGGTAGAGCCTTCGTGAAAAAGTTTGCAATGTTCTCCTACATGGGCACATATGCCAAGTTGATCTCTCCAGCAACAAACCTCTCCCTAACATAATGATAATGCACCTCAATGTGGTTAGTGCAAGCATCGAATAGAGGGTTCTTTGCAACTACCAATGCACTCTGATTGTCAGTAAAGAAGGTGGTGGCAGAAGAGTGAACAACACCCAAATTAGCCATAAGGCATTTGAGCCACACACACTCAACAACCACTGTGAAAGCTAACCTATACTCAACCTCACAATTGGAAGTGGCCATAGTAGGATGCTTCTTGCTCAACCAAGATATGCATGAGCTACCAAGTATGAAGCAAAGACCAAAGGTGGACACATGGGCATCATAGGAACCAGCCCAATCAAAGTCAGAAAAACACTACCCCTTGGGATAAAACAATCCAAGTAGTCGAGTACCACTTAAGTAGCAAAAGATGCACTTAATTGCCTGCCAATGCTTGACACCTAGGCAATGCATAAACCTACTCATATATGAGACAACAAACTCAACATTTGGCAAATTAATGCATAAGTAAATCAAGCATCCAACAACCTGTTGATAGAGAACAACATCAAATGCATCTCTAGCATCATGAAGATTCAATCGTATACCTATCTCCATAGGAGTGGCAATAGGTTTACAGTCTTCAAGTCCAAAACACTACAATAATCTATCAATATATTTTGTTTGACACAAATTTATTCCACCATCAACTTGCATAAATTAAATGCCCAAATAATGATGCAAATGCCCCAAATGCAACATCTTAAATGAGGCATGCAAATCAGCCTTAAAATCAGCAATATCCTTCTCATGAGAACCAGTGAGCAGCATGTCATCAACATACACAACAATGATCACAAGAACATCATTAGCACACTTAACATATAAGGTGCTTTCAGTTGGACTATTCTCAAAACCATGTGCAATCAAATAAGCCTATATCTTTTCATATTAATCACATGGTGCTTGCTTTAAACCATATAATCCCTTCTTTAACCTGCACACTTGGTTTTCTTGCCCTTTTTGCAAAAAACCATGGGGCTATACACTTCTTCATGCAAATCACCATTCAAAAATGCAGTTTTAATGTCCAACTTATGTACATTCCAACCATGATGAGCTGTAAGTGCACAGATGCTATGAATAGTAGTACAAGTAGGAGCAAAGGTCTCATCAAAATCAATGCCTCTTTCCTGATCATAACCCTTTGCAATAAGCCTGGCCTTATACCTGTCAACTATTCCATCAAGCTTACGCTTAAGCTTGTATACTCACTTAGTGCCAATGGCCTTCTTTCTAGGAGGCAAGTTGCATAAAGGCCAGGTATCATTTATCATTATAGCATCATATTCAGATTGCATAGTAGCCATGCAATTTTTTGACTTTTGTGCTTCATCAAATGAAATAGGCTCATTCTCATCACAAAGACTAGAGGCAACCATAGCAATCTGATGCAAAAGAGACACTATGAGAGCCTAAACGAGTACGATACATCTAATTTGTTGTCACTCAAAGTTTGCACCAGCCATTTTGGCATAGTTTTTGCCTCCTCAATATCACCTCTCTCATCAACAAGTGCATCATGCAAATCTGCATAAAAAATGGAATGATTTGCATCATCACATGAAACCTATAAAGGCTGAGAAGTTGCCTCATTAGGACCAGCACTAGACTATCCACTTGTAAAAAGACGCAACAAAGTATCATACATGTCTTTGGAGCTAACAGATGCCTCCTTAGTACATGAAAGCAGTGGCTGAATAGCATCTTCCACAAAAAAAACATCATAGCTAACCAAAATGCGTTTAGTTTGTGGATGATACAGACGATAGCCTTTTCTTTTAGAACTGTACCCAACAAAAATACATTTCACTGCTTTATCATCCAATTTCCTGCATTGTGGTTTAGGCACTAATGCGTATGATAGACAAACAAAAATGTGCAGGTGAGCAACCGGTGGCTTTCGACCATGCCAAGCCTCATATGGAGTGATAGACTGCAATGGTTTAGTGGGACACCTGTTAAGTACATATGCTACACACATGACAGCCTCAAGCCAGAAAGTATGTGGTAAAGCCTAACTCTTGACCATACAGCTCACCATCTCCATGAGTGACCTGTTCCTCCGTTCAACAACTCCATTTTGTTGAGGTGTATATGGCTCTGTACACTCATGTTTTATCCCACATTCAACCAAAAATGCATTAAAGTCAGAGGACATATACCCCCTCCCCCTTGATCAAAACGGAGGGTGCCCATTTCACATGCTCACACATTTTCAGCCAAAACCAAAAACTCTTTGAAGCACAAAAACACTTTGGACTTTGCTTTTGATTGATATACCCATGCATGCCTAGAAAAATCATCAATCAAAGTCACATAAAGATAGTTCCCAAAAGAGGGTTTCTGCATAGGACCACAGACACCACTATGAACAAGCTACAATTTTTTATTAGCTCGAACTGAACCATTTTTTGGGAATGAGGAAGGTCGCATTTTGCCCAAAATATAGCCTTCACATACATGTTTACTAGGTGCCTCAAGTTTGGGTAGAGAGGACACCATTTTAGATTTCTCTAGGCATAGCAAACTAGAAAAATTCAGATGACCAAAGAATGCATGCCAAAGCTTCGCATCTGACATAGCCTGAGAACCATGTACTACACATGCCAAATCAATCATGAATTTTTCATAGTCTATGAGCTTATACATCCCACAACATAAAATCCCAAAAGCAATAATCATGTTGCCATTTAACAGATCATGAACTGCACATCTATCATCAACAAATTTCACAACCAAGACAATCTTGGCTAAATCTGAAACTGATAGCAGATTCTTCTTGACCCCTAACTCAAATAAGGCATCCGATAATGTAAAAGAACTACCATTAGTAGTAGTCAGAATGATCTTACCAACTCCCATGATAGGATAAGATGAGTTGTTGGTGCATCTGATAGTATTCCTTATAGGGGTAGGCTCAAGTGAAGTGAAGAAATTGGGTTGTGAGGTAATATGTTTGGTTGCCCCACTACCAAAGTACCAAATATTTAAGTCTACCGGAAACGTACACTGCTCATGAGAAGATGGGTCAAAACTGTAAATAGTAGTAAATGCCCATTCTTCATTTTGCATAAGATTAGCACACTCTGTTTTTGATGTAGACTCCTCTACAATAACCATTGTAGCCTCTCTCTTCCTTGCCTCTTCATTAGTGAGTTTTGGACAGCTCTTAATGACATGATCATTTCCTTTAGAGTACTTGCAAAACAAATTCTGCTTTTTTGTTTTCTTCTCATCTTTATCTTCCTTCTTTGATTGTGCATAATTAGGAGATTTCTACTTACTAGTAGAAGAAATCCATTGACCTTTGCCCTTCTGACTAGCCAAGAAAGCTTGATCTGCAACACACATAATGGACCTGTTGTGCCTAGACTAATCTTCCTATAATAAAACAAGGACTAACTCCTCAAATGTCAAGGCATTTGGATTGCCTTTCATCATCAAACAAAGAGTACAAGCAAAACTCTGGTATGAATTGGGAAGACTATTCAGAACAGTCTGCACAAGTGAACTGTCGGGTAAGACTTCATCAGCACAAATCAACTGTTCCTTTAAATCTTTGATCTTTTTCACAAAATTGTCCATGAAATCACCTTCATTCATGTGCTCACTCTCCAACTATTTTCAGAGGTAAGCAAGTCAGCCCAAATGGCATCACCCGAAATGCAAATATGCCCCATTCTGTGGAAAAGGCCATCTCGTGTTGATCTTCAAGAGCAATGGCTACTTGCTTATAGCCTGAGAATCCATCAAGGAAGCTATAGACTTCCTTTCCTGTGACTCTTTCCAGCAAATGTTCTTTGATAGGAAGAGGATAACTATCTCTAATTGTGGCGGCATTAACTTTTTTAAGGTTAATACACACATGCAATTTTCCATTCTTCTTCAGTACAACCACAATGGGAGATACCCATTCGGTATGCTCAATTTCATAAATGAATCCTGCTTCTATCAAATGGTATATCTCCTCTTTAATCTTGGTAGCATAATTATCATTATACGTGTATGGTTTCTGCTTAGTAGGTTTAGCTTCAGGGGTCATAAGGATTCTATGGGAGCATATATCTGGTTCAATGCCTTTCAAGACCTTGTAGCTCCACGCAAACACGTCTCTATGTTCCTGCAATAGGGCAGTTAACTCGTCTTCTTCTTCTTTCATCAAATCATGCTCTATGTATGTGCATTTTTCTTCTCCTTTTCTATGGTGACAATGGATTTTTTGGTTTTCTCTCGATTTTCGTACACTTCTCCAATGCTTTCTTCTCATTTAAGCATTTGTACCATGATTCTTCTATCTTCTATTTCATACTTTTTGAAGTTCTTTGGTACATCCATGAGTGGTTCCTCCTCTTCTTTGTCTTAAGTGATTTCTTCTTGTGTTTTGCTTATTCGTTGTATCTTTCGTGAGTGACTGGGGTTTTTCAGTTTGATCTTCCCTCTTCAATTCAGGGGTCATGGCTTCTACAAAGTACATATACTCCTCTTCTGTTGAATAGAAAGGCTCCATAATAATGGACTCTTAAGTCCTCATCACTAGTCTTGTCTGGTTCTTGATTTACCTTTGTGCATTCTTCTACGATAAAGTCTTCCTCTAATGGATCTATGATAAAGATGAAAATGTCATAACCGTCCTCATCACAATGAGGAGTCCATTGTTATTCATTCAATACTATATCCATCGTAGCTAAGATCTCTGCCCAACCATGAGGCTCGAATTCCTTGTCTGGAAACATTATAGGTGCATAAGCAGGATCTTGAAGGGTTCGTGGGTGTTGTTCTGAACCTAAAGTTCTGGCTTCTAATCATTCTTCTGCTTGCTTGGCCACCTTACACATCCATAGATAAGTGTCTTCATGCAACCATGATGGGTTTGATTCTAATGAGTGCACAAACTCTGTTTCTTTAGGTGTGTTATGGATGGTATTTCACTATATCAGGGGCACATCTCGATGGGAATAATCTTTGAGATTAACTTTGGTGGTCACTCCTAAATGTTGCAAGTACAAATAGTTAGTTCCCCAATCTTGTACAATTTGCAAGTGACGCATGAATGGTCGTCCTAATATCATCTCTTAAGCATGATTTTTCCCAAAATCACAAATGGAAAAGGTGTGCTCGAATTCTACACCACAAGTGGTGAGAGATATCCCTTCTAGTAAGCCTAATGGCTTCTCAATATGTCCATCAACCATTTGAAGCTTCATTCTTGTGGGTCTTAGTTCTGGCTTACCCCAATGTTTTCATAAACCATTGGTAATGATGGCTACTCCATCTCCTGAATCTAGGATGGCTTTAGTGGTGTAACCTTGGTGGGTTATTGAGGTATTACCTTCCTCTCCTTCGCTCATGTCTCCAATTCTTTCCAGAGGTATTTTTGGCACCTTCTTGTGTGAACCTACTTGAGAGTGAGTGGTTGCTGTCTCAAGAAGTGGTTTGCTACATGCTTCCACAACTCTGGTTTAATTTTCAACAATTCTTCTAAAGTGAGATGACACTGCACTTTAGTGTTCTTGAGCACTTCCATGTTTCTAGGGAATATTGATTCTTCATTTCTGAGTATTACGATGGGCGATGTCATACTAATAGACTTAGCTTCTCAAGGTCGTGTGAACTGTGATAACTCTTGTAGGGATTTAGATTCAAAATTCATTTGTTCACTAAGTTGCTCTTTCTCAAAATCATCATAGATGGAAGGTATGTCTTGGGGAAATTGTTCCTGCAAGTCATCTATCCCTTGAATAGGGGGTTGGGTTTCTTGCTCTCATCTCCACTTCTCTTCCTGGATTTCTCTTAGAAACCCTTGGGAATACTTATGTATGGAAGACAGATTGTCTTCAACCTCGGTATTTAGCACTTAAGACAGTGATGGTACATTACCTTCCTGTGTCTCTAGGACAATAGGGTTCTTTTGCATATTCTTCTTCTCCTTGCTAGCAATAAAGTATTCTCACCTCTCCAGTAATCCTTGCCTCATTCCTTGCCTGGTATAAAGTGGTAAGTGCATCCCAAGAATCCTTTGCTGTTTTTCAGGAGCAAATGTGAGGAATAATGGCATGTATAATAGACAAGGCTATCAATGCATGTGCTTGAGCATCTTTGCCATCCCAACAAAGTTTCTCTATAGTAGATGCATCAAGAACTATTGCACGAGCACAAAATTGAAGAACATCATCTAAAACACCATCCGCATCACCTTTAGTAACTGAATTTGTAGATGTGGTAGGATGCTTTTTAACACCCTGCATAATATTCCACAGTCCTTTTGCAACCATCACATGATGCATCATATATTCCCATAATGGGTAATTGGTACCATCCAACTTATCCTCAATAGCCAACATATGGAATACATTATTGCTTTCAACCATGGCCACTGACTAAAATACCCTGATGCAAAAAAATGATTGTATCTCAAAAAGTTGAACAGAATTGCCCTATCAAGTTCTACTCTATGTGTAGCAGACTTTGAGCTTATACTAGTGAACCAAAACCTGTATATATGTTTCCCACAAAAAGATGAAATTGTTTGTATAAGCACTACGATAGTGCACTCGGAGGCAAAAACGAGCTTAGATTGTAGTTTCAACACCAGAGAGCAAAGCCATTTTGAACTCCTAATCACCCTGAGTATGCTCACTAATTTTTGTGCAATTTTGAGACTATGACCAGAGGAGTGTTGATAATGCCCTAAAAGAGGAAGCGACCTACTTTGATACCAATTAATGGAGTTTGAGGTATGCAAAAGCACACAAACAACACAAGGAAGAAGAACAAGCTTGGAAAACAACACATAGTACTGAATGTATTACCAAGAGAATGTACAAAGATAAGTAACCTGAAGGGATATAGGCGTATATGCAAGCTGGGGGGCGGGAAACCTCCTAAAGAGGGAAAAAAGTGCCTCAGCAGTCCTAGTGTCTTCACACACATCACTACCAAAATATATCAACAAGAATCATATGTGAACCTATTTATTGGATACTTGGCCTTACCGACTTCCTCTTTTCAGCTTCAGGAGGAAGCTCTTGGGGCTCAAATTGTATAGCGTGAGTTGGCTTCTTCACTATTTCCTTGTCAATAGCTAATTGGTACTCTGCCATGTATAGAAAGTATGGTTTGTACTGAATTTCATTAATGGAGATATATCTGTGGGATGCTAGTTGAGCAAAATAGGGTGATTGTAATATTCGTTCCTTGATCATGGCCATGGCATGTAGCTATGCTTTGACATGTGTAGAGTGATTCTTACCAAGTTCTTGCACTCAATTGAGCCATGCGGGAATAGGAAGTTCAACAGTGTCTTGGCCTTCTATCGTGACACGTCTGCCTAGGACCGGTTGTGGTTCATATGCCTCTTCGTATGTGTCCTCCACCAGTATAGAAGTAGTTTCTTCTTTAGCAACTCTGGTGGGGAATCTGACCTTGGGGTTTTGAGTGAGCCACAATCTATGCTTGAAGACCAAGCACATGCGCCCGTAAAGTAGTGAGTTCATCGAGGATTGTTGGGGGGTGACTTCAAGAACTGGTTGGGGCAGTGCCGATTCCTTCAAGAGTAAGGTTTTGTGATCTGCCTCTAACTTTTGATATTCTTCATTGATTTTGTCATAGTCCTCTAGTAATCGCGTGTGATCTTCCAATAATACTTGCATCATTTCAGAGAGGACTTCTTTGAATCTACTGGGACTTAATGTTTCATCTTGTCGATCCATCGTAGCTTCAAAGTTCTCACGATTCTACTCTTGAAGCCTCTAGTTCTCTTCTTTGGCTACTGCAACATGGCATCTTAATAGTCCCATATTGCATGTGAGCATTGCATTTTGTATTGTCTGGGCATGTAAAAGATTTTCTACATTTGTGAGGGCTTCTTTAGTCTTTTGTTCTGATTCTAATTCTAACGAGTGATAAGCCTCACGTGATTCCTGATTGCATGCATTCAGGAAAGCATTCTCAGTGGTTAAAGAATTTAACTTCACCTACAATTGTGTAGTAGTCTGTTGCACTGCTTCGTAATTGCTTCAGAGAGATGCAAATTCATCTCTAACTTGGGTCATACAAGCAAACATTTGTTGAAATGCGGTGTCGATCATAGGTGATAATAGCAATAGTGTGATGAGTGAAGATGATGTGAATGTGGGTGTAGATGTAGTGGGAAGGGAAAAAGGGAATGGGAGGGTGGATGCAGTGGTGACCGTAGAAAATTTTGGTGTGGCTAATGTGGTGGTGACATGGTGCATGAGAGTGGTGGTGCTGTAGGTGGTGAAATGTCCATGTCCCTGGATGTGGCATCTAGTGCAGTGACGATGAATACAGGTGTAATGGTGGGTGCATGAGTGGGTGTGAACACAGGATTTACAAAGGA
This sequence comes from Ceratopteris richardii, assembly GCA_020310875.1. Taxonomy (NCBI): domain Eukaryota; kingdom Viridiplantae; phylum Streptophyta; class Polypodiopsida; order Polypodiales; family Pteridaceae; genus Ceratopteris; species Ceratopteris richardii. Next base: position 125,775,870 of record CM035414.1, read on the forward strand.
GGAGGAATATATGACCTGTTGAGTGTCACGGATGGTGTGAAGTAAAGGATAAGGCAGAAGTGATATAATCAGATGGGGAGGTGACACTAGAGAGAAGGGCATCGGGGGTGCAAATGGAAACATGGGCCGTGGAGGAATGAGAAATGAAGGAAAGGATGGAGTGAGGAATGGGTTGATTGGAATGGGGGTAGCTATAGTGGAGAGCTTATTTGGAATGGTTTCAGGTAGAGTTTGGGGTGTTGAGGCAACTATGGCTTCTACAACAGGACTTGATATGAATGTGGACAATGGAGGTGAGGTGGGGTGTATGAGGGAAACTCGATGCATGGGAGATAGAGGAGGTGTAGACAATGTGATGGGGATTTCAATGGGGGTTGTGGATAGTGTTGGTGAAGGTTCATTCAGGGAGTTAATGATGATTGTTTCATCTATTGGTTGCGGTTCTGTTGTGGTATTAGGGATTAGTTGTGCTTCTTTTGAATGATGAGAAGATTGTGTGTCCGTTGGCATGCAGATATACTGACCTAGTTTGGACATTAGATGGATTCTTCGAGGGTCAAATTGTGGTAAAGGTTTTCTCTTCAAAAAGTGGAGCGCTTCAATAGTTCCCTCAGACTTTACTAGTTCCTTAAAACCCTGAATGAAGGAGTCTTCAAATCCTCCACTAGAGAGTTCTTGCTCTAGGATTTCTTGACTTTGTTTTTCAGACAACTGTCGGAGCGGCCACATTGCTTGCATTTTTTGATACAGTTTATGGATGGCCACTGTATATGCGGCGGCTTTGAATGTGTCATCTTCATGGGTGCTCGTATCTCCTTGAGCTTTTGCTCGTGGTTTCTGTTGTTTCTATGGGTCATCTTCTTGCGATTCGATACTAGTTTGACTAGCTTCATCATCGCCTTCTTCATCATCACTCACTGTTCTATCCTTAGCATCTGAGCTGGATACTACTTGTTCTTGTTGCTGGTCAGGGGGTCTAGTAGGATAGCTTGGTCTTTTGTATTCTTGAGAGAAAAACTGACCTTCTGGAAACTCACTAGAAAAGGCATCATGCATTTCAAAATCAAAAGTCGTATTAAAGGGCTCTATCTCGAGATTATGTATGGGGAAAGTAAAAGCATCTGCACTAGTGGTGGTGGGAATTTCTCTCGATTCCATGGTAGTGGCTTGAGTGGAGGCTTCCTGGGGAGTTACTGCATTGGTAGTGCCTTCTGTGATTACAGGGCATGAGAGTCGGATGCGTATCAATTGTACATGTCTAGGAGGTTCTGTTGGAAATTGTTGAAGGGATGGTTGCGATGGTGACTCCGAGATTTGTAGACATGGAATGGAACCTTGCATGCACTTGCCTGCTCTGCTTTTGCTTGAATTTTGTGCTTTCTTGGTGGTTCCCTTAAATCTTTTCAATTCCTCACTAGTCATAGCACGTTCGATGGGTAAGTGGGCCTAACACATAGAGGAAATTCTTCTGAGAGCACAACATCCATGGATGATGTGCTTGCATTCCCATCTCTCCTACGCTAAATACAATCGATCTATAATCCAACTAGCAAGATCTATAGTATGAGGTCCTGTAGAGGCCATATATAAAACAAACCAAATATGTTTCTATGGAATAATAAAGCGATCTTGTGTAGGGAATGTGAAATGATGCATGAAAATGGGCAAACGCTTTGAGAGATTTGGCATGATGGACGAGATATTTGTCCACTTCAAAACGTCACCTCTTTTCATGGGCTCAGGAATGAGCTGTTCTCGTTCTGTTGGTGTGTGAGTACCATGGATCTTTAAGGCAACTCGAATGAGGTCCTTCAATAGATAAAACTTCTTATAGGGTAGATCATTCACTAGCGATGGCAAAATAAATATTCCTGGCAATTCATTTTGGTCATGAGCTTCAAGACTGGTTACCAAATAATAGCATTGATAGAAATCAGGTTTTGGCAGAGGGTCACTAAAATGCTCCATGAAACCAGTCCTAGCCCAAATGTGTCATAACTCCTTTGAATTTTGAAGCTCTTCAAATTCACGTGAGAAAAATTGATATCTACCCCACTTGTTACCATCAAAATAGACCATGGCATCATAGATAAAGTTTGCGTCTGCTAAGGGTCCTGCTAGACCTTGAAACTAGTGTGAATTACTATGAAATTTTTCAATGCATCCCAGAGGAGGATCATCTATGGGCATTGGTCTCATGAAACCTTGAAACTCTGGTGGTTGCGAGGTAGGGTAAGATTTAGCTAGCAAATTACCAAAATTGACCACCGATGCACCGGGGCCAGCCTCAAAAGCGCCTTCAGCTTGCATGATGATCGAGGTGAATACGGAGATGATCTGCTACAAAAGATTAACACATTAGAATGGAAACAAATTTTGATCCCAATTAAGTGAGACCGCAATCCCTTTCCATCGTTGATGTGTAACCCATGTAGCCACGTGTCATGAGGTGGTTTATGGAGTGATTTCTCATAAACTAATGCAGGTCTCTAGACACGTACATGGTTTAGATAGTGCATACATTGCTTGATGAGATGTTATGAAAAGTGACGGTGGGTTATTGTGGGTGAATTTATACAAAGTTCAGTCGTGAGTGAATTATTACAAGGGTAAAGGTTAGTCCGGATAGGTGTTATGTCATACAAAGGTTCATCTGAAGGCTTTTGGACACGTTTCGGCATCTAGTGCCTAAGAGTTGGTGTATGGGTGGTGGTCTTCTGATGAGGTACAAAAGGTGATTTTGGTGCTTGTTTTGTCAATGGGTGGGGTGATTTCAAAGGGGTATATGTTACATGGCTTGGGTTTTGAGCTAAAATACAATTCTTGGGTACCCAAATCTGTGTGGGTGTGAGTCAGGTTGTTAAGTACTTCTTGGCAATACAGATCTATCTGGTTCTCATCGATGGAGAAGAAGGCCGAGGGGATGTCGGATGGAACATTTGCTTTTGCCTTCACTTCATGTTGTCATTGTCCATATTGTTGAAAATTGTTGGTACTTTCTAACCTTTTGGCACCCAAACTTGCTTTGTGCTACTTGCCTTGGGTTGCTGATATTGCTTCCACTTTTGGGTTGTCTAGTATGGTCATTGGTTTGGGTTCCTTAGTTGTGGTTGACTTCTTGGAGGTCGTGGTTGAGAGGTTTGGTTGACACTTTGCTTTGGAAAAGAAGGGAGGTCCAACACTTGCATGACCTGCCCATCAAGAAATGAGGCATTCTCTACAACAGATCTAGGTTGGTCTACACAAAGTGTGGAGGATGGGACATGGGAGCCTATGGTCCCCATTTGTCCATTGATGTAGCCCACCTGAACGCTGATGTAATCCCCTTCTTGTGCAAAGAAAGATTAGGGGAAGATCTCCTAAAATCCTCCTGACTGGCAACTATCCATCTACAAGCTCTCATGGGTTGACTTTGGATGGAGTGTGTTTGTCTGATGGATTTGACCAAAAATCTTCCGACCCTCCCTCGTAGTCATTTCATCTGGTCTGGGGTTACATACCTCAAGTGGGGTATTGTTAGGGAAGTCAAGTAGTATCACTCGTTGTTGGTCTAAGGTCCTAATCTACAAGGAGCCTTGTCTAAGATTTAGGTCCACTGAGTGATCGTATAGCCAATCTTGGCCAAGGATTAGGGGTTCTATCAGGTCATCATCATGGCACACTAGGAGTTTCACAGTCACGGTCATTTCATGTATGAGGATAGGAAGATCCACCTCACCCATGCAAGGGGTTTCCATGCCTCCTAACCCTATGAGGTATGCCTCAATTGGCCGCATTTCTATTCCAGAGTGCTTATAGTGGGACCACCTAATCGCACTGGTCGTAGCACCTAAATCAATTAAAGCCCTAAGCTCGTGGTAGGTGTCGCCTTGGTTTAGGATGACTGTGATGAATGGTCTCCTACCCATTATGCTAGGATGAACAGTTGACTTTGTTTGACACATGGCCATGGGGTATTTCAATGTTTCCTCGAAATGGTTATAATGTTCTCTCCCTAGTCCTTGTCTTCTTAGCTTTATGCACTTAATGTGTTCTAGAGCTTCTGTGTGAGCTTCCGTGTGTATTCTCTTTTCTTCCTCCTTATGCTTCTTTGCCAATGTGATTCCTCTAATCATATCCTCTGTAACAGGTTCCTGATAAAGCTTGACTCTATAGCCACTAATGTAATTAGGCATTATCTCTCCTTCTAGTGTGGCTAATTGTACCGCTCAACTTGTCGATATTTTGTTAATGATCATAGGTCCATAACCACATTTTTCTACCTTCCGTGCATGTTGTTTCAGCGTATATACTAGGACTAAGTCACCTTCCTTTAAGCCTTTATCTTTCACATGTGCATCAAAATAGGCTTTCTGTCGTTTCTTTGCTGCATATATTCCTGTTGCTTCTTTCACCCTGGTTTCTCCTAATTGTTCCAAGTCCATTATCCTTGATGATAATTCATGGCCATTCCACTGATGTTCTTGTGCAACCTTAAGGGTAGGTATCAAAAAGTCCAAAAGGAGCATAGCGTTTTGACCAAAAACCATCTAAAAGGGGTTTGCATTGAGTATGGTCTTGTAGGCCACTCAATATGCCCAAACAACATGATGTAATTGTTTGTCCCAATCCGAACGTTTGTCATTCACAAGTTTCATCAGTACATTACAAAGAATCTTGTTAGTACTTTTTGCTTGACCATTGGCCTGAGGATGATATGGTGCAGATTTCTTGTGAATCACCATAAAATCCTGTAACAAAAAATCAATGAATTGGTTTAGAAAGTGAGTTCCTCTCTCGCTCACTAGTTCTATAGGCAATCCATATCTCGTAAAGACATTTTCAAATAAGAATTTTTTAGTCATGTGTGCATCATTCTTTTTTGTGGCCTTAGCCTCTACCCATTTGGTAAGATAATCTATCGCTACTATAATGTATTCTGTATGTGTACCTTTAGCAGGGGGTTAATGGGTCCTACAAAGTCTATACCCCACTTAGAGAATGCACATCCTCCCATCATGGGTTTCAGTGGCATTTTATCTCTGCGAGTAAGAAACTGAGTTCTTTGGCACACGTCACATGTCTTAACATAGGTATGTGCATCCATGTGAAGAGTGGCCCACCATAATCATGCAAATAGTACGGCTTTGATTACTCTTTCAAGACCAAAATGACCTCCTACAACACCTTGGTGTGCAGTCTCTAATATGTTCAAGTAATCACTATCATGAACACATTGTCTTAGGTATCAGTCTCTTCCTCATTTATATAAGTTATCACCAATAAGCGAGTAGTCTTGAGCTTCTTGTTCTAGACTTTGTTGTCATGCGAAAGTCATTCCTTGAGGGAATGTTTTAGTCCTCAAGTATGTTACCATTGGTTCACTCCGTTCTGATGTAAGAGACACATGATACAAAGTGGCATGTTCCACTGGGGGTTTTTCACAACAAACTGGGCATTCTTTACATAGACTATAGACATCTACTTCCATAGAAGGCCAATATACTCCTATGTAGAGTGTGCAACATATGATGTTTTGAATGATGTTGCTTCAATGCACCTTCATGTGCTTATTGCAACCAATTCTTGTATTCTGATTCCTCTACACAACAAGCAAGAATTCTATGATTATCTTGTTTATATATGCTTCGTGCTAGTATCTGGTATCTTTGTGACGTGGTAATCTCTCCTTCTCTGATCCTAATCCTAGGATTCTTGGGTCCAAATGTGAGAATAGGGACAATATTCTTGGCCCATTCATGTGCTATCTCGAGATTAAATAAGTATGCATTTGGAAGCTCATCCTCTATTCCTTGAGGAGCTTCTCTAGTAGTTAATCATGAAAGGTGGTCAGCTCTAAGGTGGGTCTTTCCCTTCTTGACTACTACTTCAAAGTCGTATTCCATTAGTAAAAGAAACCAACATATCAATCGTCCTATGTTACAAGGTTGCTGACTAAGTACAACAATGTTTGGTCATCCATAAAGAACTTGAATTTATTTGCTTCAAATTCATGGAAGAACAATGGTTTGGAGAAGATGAATGAATCATATCAACATCAAATCACAGGTATCAGTTTCTACTATCAGATTATCATTTATAGGTCATATCTTAGAAGAGCAGTTATGAAGAGATTTGAAGGATTCAAGGAGTGCTTTTATACACTTTCATTATTTGAAAGTTAAAGGCTACATCAAAACAGGGATCTAGAGGTTTTTCTAGAGAGTTTTGAGAGATCTCTTTCATGGCAAGAAAGCTCATCTAAGAAGACAAATATGGAGAGCATCAGTTTTGTTTTCAGCCAATCTTGTGTTGTAAGTTGGTTGGAAGTTTTTGCTCACATTTTGTATCTAGAGAGGTAACTCTAGAAAGGTAATTCATCATTCAGACAAAAGGTTGGTAAATTCAGTCATATCAGTCATTTGAAAGAGAGTTTTGATTCAGAGATATGAGGAGATGGTAAAACATGATTCTATATTCACTTCCATTTGTATACCATGTTTATTTTGTCTCTTACTCTTAGCACTAGAGGAAGAGAAAAATTCATTTGAAGAATTCAAGCGTGCTTGCTACTTCAAGATGAAGAGAACAAAAGGTATGGAAGAGAACTTTGAAAATGCTGACATCATCAGGTGGAAGAAAGATGCAGAAAAAGAAAGTCCAACATTTCCAAAGGGAAAGTAAGACTTCCTTTTCTCATATATTTTCCATATACTTTTCCTATTTTATCCTCTACATCCAGAGACAAGTCTACGAGAACATCTTGTGTGAAGATAGTCTAAAGAAGAAGCATTTTCTTGTTTTGCATTACACTTGGTCACGGTTTAGTAGGTTTTGACAAAGAATTGCATTGAGAGAAAAGCAGCATATACCTAAGGCAGCTTATATGTTTTGACTCATATGTGTATGAGTTATGTATAAGTTGAATATTTTGAGCACGCTCTATGTTCCCTCAAAGAATTCTTGGAGTGTCAATATAGAGCTACTTGGTATATGACAAGTGGCAGAGAAGTATATTTCTTCTTTATCTAAGGTAAAAGAGTATTTGTAGAAGATGTTGGAGACTTGAAGAGAGGTTTTATGTTTGGAAAAGTTACCTCATATTCAGTATTTTTAGAAAATTCGAAAAATTTAGATTTTTCATGTACTAGTCAAGTGAAGAATCTACTTTCTATGATTTCTTGTTTTTTGGATACATGCTTGTATTCAAAAAGGTGTTCTATCAGATCCTAACACTTGATTGAGAAGTGGAGTTAGCCAAAAGAAAGTCAAGCAGATATTTTCACATTTCACCCGGGTAGAATATGAAGATATGAAGTATCAACTTGCAGCTTTTGGAGTTCTCAAGGTGAGAGTTTGTCCACTTATGTTTCAAGTAGAAGTTGTAGATTCTTGAGAAGGATTTGGTTTAAGAAAAGTTTTTACAACTTTATGTGAGAATCATGGACACTTGGAGACATTCAGGTAGCAAATCAAACATTCAATCATGAAGGTTTGATGAGAACAAATTCCACATAGGTATTTTGTTAGAGAGATCTTGATTGATCTTGAAGGTCTTGAACATCTTGAGTATTTATGAGTCAGTTGTCTATTCTTTGTTTATAAGGTTCTTAGCATTGGAAGAAGTAAGTCAAAGGTTTAGATTCTATTAGATTTGTGTTGTAGAGGAATAGAAGAACATACTTGTTATGTTATAGAAGGTTATGAATCCTAGTATGCTTTTAGCAAGGTTTTTATGATAGATCAACTAACCTTATTCTATATTTTTGGGAAGCTGAAGAATGACAGGGAAAGCTATTGGCATGTGCACAATGCTAATAAAAAGGGTTCATAAGTTTTGTTTCAGACACAAAAATTAATGTTATTTTCTAGATTTCATAAAGTCTGATATATTTGAAGAATTTTGGATACTAGTGTTAAATCATCCAGGGGGGTGATGAAACATGAAGACTTATTTTCAGACATATGTGAAAGAATGCAGATTCATATTTATAAGTATTCCACATATTCTTATATCAGGTATTCCTATATTTCCTTTATCAGTTTCTCTTTATGTTCAAGCTTTGAAAGAAGAAGGAAGAAGGAGAATGTCTGGAGAAAGTTCTTGTTAGGTGTTTCTGATTAGGAGAAGGTTCCAGAGTTCTATTGAAGAGAAATTTGGTATTTCAAAAAGGTATGTTTTTAGAAGTGAGCACATATATGTTTATACCAGATTCTAAAGGAAAGAGGTATGAAGGATTTACAGATTGAATAAGGATGAAGACATGATGACATCATAGATATGATATTTTTATGAGACTCATGAGTTGAGTTGAGTTGAGTTGACTTGAGTATAGTCAGAGATGAACCATCATTGTTCATAATACACTAAGTTGTGAGTTGTCAGTCACAGGTTCCAAGATTCAGTTCTTGATTTTCTTTAGTGTATTTATATGACACAGCAGGAGTACGTTGAGAAAGCTTTCGTAAGGTAAATGCAAATATGTGGATCCTAGTATAAGTTTTCAGGTTTGAGAAGACAGGAGATAGTAGGTTCAGAGTCAGTACTTGCTACATTTGTTATCAAGCAAATGATTGCTTGATGAGTACACTATAGGATATCTAGTTTGCATATTTTCTCAGGTATTATGGTTCATATTCAGCAAGTTCAAGTTTGAAGGAAAGTCAAATTCAGATTTGAAGAAGACTTTTGAAGAAAAGGTTTAAAAGTCAATTTGGGGGGTACAAATTTGAAGCTTATGAAGTTTGCAGATAAATGAAGTTATATATCCACTCTAGTTTGTACCATTGTGACATTGAAGGGGGGATTGTTGGAAAACAATGTCCCATGGTCAAAAGATATACTTTGTAGTCCCTCTACAAGCAAAAGCACTAGGCGCCTTGGATAAGGCAATCGTCTCCCAAAGCTATGACGCAAGTTTGATTCCTGGACGGCGCAGTGATGCTTTTCAAGGGATCACAACTACTGTAAATTGAAGGCCAAGCTCATTGTTCAAATCATCCTACACCTTTAGCAACACAAGCTTTGGAGCTTGATCCCTCAATAGAGGTGGTGCTTTTAGCACATGGGGCAGCCATGGTGCTATCTTAGAGCATGTTGAGGAGCGGCTATGGAGTTCTTCTTGGAGAAGAAGAGTGTACTCACACTCTTACTTATGGAGAGGATTTACCCCGCAGCAGCTTGGTGGTGTGGATCAACCGTCTACATAATGTATTTGAAGATTGTCTTCTACATGAAGATTACGGTTTACTTCAAAGACATTGGATGGTGGTTAACATAAGATTTACATCTTATGTTAAGAATTCAGGTACATATTCTCTTTATGCACACAGGTACTACTTAAAGTATATGGAAGTGGCAGCCATATAAGGAGGAGTCCTATTCGGCATAGGTACAAGAGAATCGGTACATATATGCTTTATGCATATTTGGATGAGGTGTTTGAGAAGGTATGTTCATATGAGTTTGAGGATTTTTGACAACAAACTTGTTATCATTCTTTGCTACTTTTGTAAGTATGTGATCTTTCACACACGTATCTGACATAGGTTCTTCCATAGCCTAAAATCAGATGAGGGTTTGCTGATTATTAGTTTTAGATTGATCCTTCCTCTTTCTATCACTCATATACACTCTTCTACAACCTATCAGGTCACACATCTCATACATATTCAGATTTCTGTCCATACATATGAATATGTTTGTTACATTTGTACATTCACTCATCCATCTATTTTTGTTCACATAGAGTGGTTGAGAGTTTTGACTCCCACATTGTAAATTGACATTTGTATATATGATAGTGTGAGTAAGCAGTGGCTTACGTAACACTTTACACATGTTGTCTAATCTTTCTCTATCTTTGTCTCATCATTTGTATGATTAAATGTGGTATGTTCATGTTTTGTCAATATTGGAAGATTGTTGGAATCTATGTTGTAGATCGAGGACATATGGAACTATGGACCTCTGGTATTAGTTATGGGCCTACTAATTTCCAATAGATTGTGGATAGTGCAAGATTGGGCAACCAATTATTTGTACTCACAACATTTAGGGGTAACAAACAAGTTTAACCTCGATGGCTATACACATCGAGATGTACCACCCCTATAGTGGAAGACTATCCATAAAACGTAAGAAAATGGTGAATCGTTACACTCCATAGGATCAAACCTTTCATGGATGCACAAAGATACTCACTTATGGATATGTAAGATTGTAGTTGAAGAGGAGAAAAGACTAGAAGCTAGGGATAAAGGAGCATCAGGAAACCATAGATGACTTCAAGACCTAGCCTATGTGCCTATGATTTTTCCAGATGAAGATTTTGAACCCCACAATTGGGAAAAAATCTTAGCAATTATGGACATAGAAGTAAATGAAGAACAATGGACTCCCCATTGTGATGAGGATGGCTATGACATCTCAGTGATCATGCATGAACATATAATTGAGGAATGTGAGCCTAATATAGACATACATGAAGATGCGAGTGATGAGGATTTAGAGTCCACCGTCATGGATCTCTTTTCCCAGTCACAAGAGGAGTACCTATACTTGATAGATGCTAAGACTCAGGAACATAAGAATGATGTATTGCTAGCAACACAAGTAGACAGAAAAATGAAGATAACGAAACATAAAAAGAATCCCTCCACACAAGAAGAGGAAGAATCATTGCTTGAAGTACCTAAGAACTTCAACAAGTATGAGATAAAAAATCATGGTGAGAATGGCAAGAAGAGAAGCTCTCACTTGAGAAGCTTATGACAATAAATAGAAAACCAAGAAAGTTTTGGTAACGATAGAAGACAAAGATGAAAGAAGCATGGATATGAGAAACAACCTAAATGATGAAGAAGATCAAGAATTGATAAATCTATTGAGAGAATATATAGACCTATTCACTTGGACTTACAAGGACTTGAAAGCAGCGGATCCAAAAATATGTTCCCATAGGATCCCCATGACTTTAGAAGCCAAGATAATGAAAAAAAAGCGTTACACATATGATGAAACCTATGAAATGAAGATAAATGAAGTAATCGATAGGTTGATAGAAGCTATATTTATCTACGAGATTGAAGAAAGTTAATGCTTCCACTATAGGAGATAGCTATTCGCTTCCTATCACTAAACATCTATTAGAATGCATAGTGGGAAAGGAGGTTTATAGATTCCTTGATAAATGTTTAGGTTATAACCAAGAACCCATCATCCCTAAAGATCGACACAAGGCCACAGAATGGGAGTCTTCACATTTTGTCTAATACCATATGGCCTCACAAGTGCACTTGCTACCTTCCAAAGACTCATGTGTTTAAAGAGGTTTTGAGAAAGAATTTAGAAGTTTATGTGGATGACTATGCTCATTCTCACATAAGACAAAGTCACATCCCAAAACTTAGGCAAATCTTTGACAAGTGTAGAGAAGTGTGTTTGAACCCAAATAAATGCATTTTCATGGTTAGATAAGGTAAGGTCTTAGGTCACATTGTGCGAGATAATGGATTATCAATAGAAGAAGAAAAAGTAGGAGCTATAGCCAAATTATCAAGACCTAGAATGGTCAAGGAAGTACAAGCCTTTATGGTTCATTGTGGATGCTACAAAATTTTATCCACATGTATGCAACCGTTGCAAAGCCCTTGTACAACCTTTTACCAAATTTTGAGTGGAATGAAGAATGTGAGAAATATTTTATGGAACTAAACCAAAGTTTGTGCTCAGACCCTATTTTCACAATGCCAAATTAGAATAAGCCATTCAATGTCCAAGTGGATGCCTCCAATTTTTCTATTGGATGCATGCTAGCACAACCTAGATACAGAAACATCTATCTAACCATAGTATACAAAAGTCAACAACTAAATGCCACTGAAGGGAATTACACAACCACAGAAAGAGAAGGATTAGACATGGTCTATGCATTCAAAATTTTTAACATATTTTCTTGCAAATAATCACTTCAATGTTGGACTCCTTATGAAGCATGGCATGGAAGAAAACCTAGTGTAAGACATTGCAAGGCGTTTGGTTGTTTAGCTTATGTTCATGTACCTTCACAAATAAGAGGTAAGCTAAATGAAAGGGAAACAAAGGCAATATTTATTGGATATGATTCAACTCAGATGGGTTACATGTTCTATAGTCCTTCAACTAAACAGTTCACTACAAGTAGGGATGTCGTGTTTGAAGAACATAGGTCTTGGTATGATGAAGACAAATAGAAGGTAACTCTACTATATGATCTTGATTTTGATTTCCATCAATTAGGAAGCAAACATGATACACAAGTCCAAGATTTGAGAAATGATATAGATGATGACCAAGATGAAAGGGAAAAGGATTACAAGCTCTAGAAGTCAAGAGGCAAAAAAAAATTGAAGATTGTGGAGAATGCTCCAAGAAACCAACTAGAAGATCAACAAGGGAGAAGAGACAACAAGAAAGATATGGATATGATTCCACATTTGTTACAGAGTGTTCAATTTATTTCGGTAACAATTGCTGAAAGATCGCAGTTCTCCGGCGACGGTTTACCATTTCTCGGTGAATCTTTAGCCCAGTCATCGCTATTGGGAGTAAGCTTCCCTACATTTGACATCAAGCAGGAAGGTAGCTTGTTCAAAACCGAGATTCGAAACATACTGAACAAGATTATTAAAGCAGAAAGTGCACAGGCCGACGATACAGATTCCGATAGTTCAGATATTCAGCCCCGGGATACAGAAGATAGTCACGATACAACCATCAGCACGATGAACAGGCAACAAGAGCAACAACAGCAACTATGCCCACCAAGGCCGACTCCAACAGAAGTAACGTACACCAAATTTGGTGGATTCCCAGGAGATGACCCAGATGCTCATGTACGCACATTTGAGATAAGTTACGCAGTGCTCAACCATCCACCTGATCCGGCGTATAAGGCTATTGTTTTCCAATCGACATTGGTCAACGAAGCAGCTAGATGGCTTACAAAATATGATATTAACCATTTTGGCACCTATGAACCAGTAAGGGATGCCTTTTTGCAGAGATTCAGGCTAAAGAAGAATCCAACCGAAATTTTTGACTACCTACAAAACAATAGACAGAAGATAAATCAAACCGTACAGGAATACGCCACTCTATTCAGGACTCATTTGAGGCACTTACCACCAGCTCATGCCAACCTATCGGATGACGTTATTACTCAATGGTTTATCAATGGATTGACTCTGCAACTTAAACAGATTATGATCATACGCTGTGTAGGAGCTATGACGCTAGATGCCGTGAACGCAATGGCTTTGCAACTTGAAAACAAGGTTGGAGGATTTACAAAAGATCTGGAGTGGTTAAAAGCAAATAGAAATATCACCGAAGACCCGACCAGACAGATGTACTGCACTACATGCAAGAATTCAGGCCATACTAGTGCCACTTGTGCACTTAATCAGTTGTTTTGTGCTATCTGCAACACTATCGGAAACACCACCGAAAACTATGCATATAACGCCAAAGTACAGGGACCAGCAACTGTCAATGCAATTATATAGGAACCAGGGCAGTCAGCCAATCACTATGTACCTCCGCAAATGAGAAACAACCAGCAACAAGGATATCGAAATTACAGAGGACAGAGAAATAATAACTACAATGCAAACCGCTGGCAGACTGGACCAGCACCGGAAAATCCCAATTTGCCACCACCGCGCTGTCATTTTTGTGGTGAATTTGGTCACATTAGAAGATTTTGTAAGGATGCAACTGAGTATGATCAGAGGAAGAAAGAACGTCAAAACCCAATGGCTAATATGGTACAAATCACACCAGTAGAAACGCACGCTGCAGTAATTCAGACCCGATCCGGTAAACAACTGCAACTAGCGGCAGAAATATTTGAACCAGGCATACGTGAACAACAAAGGATGTATGATAAAGCTAGTGAATGGACCACCACAAAACCTCTAGTGTTTCCAGATCCTATTCTGGTGACCCAGGCTCCGTTAACTGAGGAAGGAACACAACAACAGGATTCTAATTCAGCAGTAGGCACATCATCTTCAGTAGGCGCATCATCTTCAGAATCTGTGGAAAATACAACCCAATCACAAAAGGCCTGGGAAATTTTATCTAAAGCATCCATCACTCTTCCTCTGGGCCAATTACTTGCACTAGTACCAGGAGTTCGACAATAATTCCAACAACAGTTCAGTCCTGTGCCTTCTTGCATTCCAGCAACAGCAACAGTGCAACCAGAACCTGATTCTACGGTCGATCATTCAGCTCCTTTAATTACGGTATGGTATAAAAATCATAAAATCACACAGGTACTAATTGATGGAGGATCTGGTGTCAACATTGCTACTGCTACACTATGTAAAAAGTTAGGGTGGAACAAAATCGAACCAGTTCAGTTTTTTGTCAGAATGGCCGACCAATCAAGAGTCCATCCCATAGGACTTGTACGAAATGTACCAATAACTTTACAAGGTACAACATTTAAAATGACCTTTGTCATACTAGAATTACCGGAATCCACCCTTGATTATAATCTCCTTTTCGGCCGACCTTGGCTGAAGCACGTTAAGGTGATACAAGATTGGTCTGCACAGGAACTCACTTTCAAAGATAATAATCGTAAGTACTTTGTAAAATTAGATGTTATGCAACACTGCGAGTTGCATGCTAGACCATATTTTGCAGAACCAGTCCATATGCTAGATGGGTTGTCAGATGATGAAGAAGAAGAGTTTCTGAAAAATAACATTGACTTGATCTCCCTAGGAACTGTTGATCTACAATCTGTTGTAGATAATTGGAATCTTACCGTTTGTACGGTGATGACTGTAACAGAAAAAGATACGAAAGAAGATAAGGCTAGCATAGATGACGCTGATCTACAACAACTTTTTAAGCCAGCTGAGGATACAGAGAAGCCTCGACAATTCTATGTTCCAGAAGATCAACTGACCACCTACAATTTAGGTGATGAAGAAAATCCACGACCTGTTAAGATAAAGGAGAGCTTACCTGAGTTATTTCAAGCCGATTTAATCCAACTACTTCGAGAACTTTCTGATGTATTTGCATGGGATTACAAAGATATGAAGGGTTTGGACCCGCGCATCTATCAACACAGGGTCATGCTGAAGCCGGAAGCAAAACCACTTAAGCAACCCAGCTACCGGATGAATCCAAACTATGCATCACAGGTAAAGGCAGAACTTGATAGGCTACTCAAAGTCGGATTCATTGTACCAGTAGAGCATGCTGAATGGATCTCACCAATTGTTATTGTCCCTAAAAAGAATAAGCAGTTACGAATATGTGTAGATTACCGGAAACTGAGCGTAGCTACGGTGCCTGATCCATTTCTGCTACCTTTTCTTGACATAATGCTTGATAGAGTAGCAGGACATGAAATGTATTCATTCTTAGATGGGTACAGTGGGTATAATCAAGTTAGAATGGCTGAACAGGATATACCGAAGACCGCCTTCATTACCAACTGGGGTGTTTTCGCATGTACTGTTATGTGGTTTGGATTAAGAAATGCCCCAAGTACGTTCCAAAGGTGTATGCAGGAAATATTTTCTCCTTACCTTACCTCTTTTACGCAAGTATATCTTGATGATTTTTCGATTTTCGGTAAGATGATAGCACACCTGTTCCATTTACGGTGCTGCTTTGAAAAGTGCAGAGAATACAGACTCTGTTTGAACCCAAACAAATCTGTGTTTGCGGTTTCATGTGGAAAGCTACTTGGTCACATTGTATCTGCACAGGGTATACAGGTGGATCCAGATAAAATCACAGCTGTGTTAGAAGCACCTATACCCACTACACCTAAGGAAGTAATGCGCTTCATGGGCCAAGTAAGATGGCATGGTCGGCACTTACGATGGCTTGCTCATTTGGCAATACCACTGAACCGATTGATAACCAAGACTCCTTGACAATTTGACTGGACCCCAGACTATCAAACTGCTTTTGATTGTCTAAAGGGATTACTAACATAGGTTCCAATCTTACAGCCTCCTGACTGGGATCGCCCATTTCATGTATTTGTCGATGCTTTAGATAAAGCAATAGGGAGCGTTCTAATGCAACAAACCGATAAGTGGTTCAGACCAGTGTACTATGCAAGTCGAAGATTAGCCCTTGCTGAAAAGAATTACTCTGTAACAGAAAGAGAATGTTTAGGACTAGTATATTCTGTCAAGAAATTCAGACATTATTTGCTGGGCCGTAGATTTACTTTCATGTAGATCATGCTGCACTTGTCTATCTAGTTCGGCAACAGCATCTAGGTGATCGATTAGCACGATGGGTTCTGCTTTTACAAGAGTTTGACTATGAAGTTATTCATTGGCCAGGCAGTTCATATGCATTAGCAGATTTTCTCTCTCGCTTAGATTCTGGTGAAGCTCCGATCGGTATAGATGACACAACACCGGCAATTTATGTCTCTGAACCGACTAATGATGAAATTACAGACCCACCTATGCCATCTACATATTATGATCAGATCTTGACCTTCCTCACTGATGGATACCTTCCTACTCAGACTTCTCCTGCAATACGAAGAAAAATTTCAGTTTTCAGTCGCCGATTTTGGTTGATTGCTGGGGAATTATACTATATAGATCACACTAGAGTTTTACTTTGTTGTATTCCACCACATGAAGTTAACTCAGTCATTAATTTGGCTCACTCAATTCCTTCCGGTGGCCATTTTGCTGCAGACTTAACACACCGAAAAATTCTACAAAGTGGTCTCTGGTGGCCTACTATGTACAGGATGTATCACAGTTTGTCAAACAATGTGATAGTTGTCAGAGATCTGGACAGCCCCTGCAACGTCATCTTTTCCCTCTACAACCTGTCTTTCCATTAGAGCCTTTTCAGAAGTGGGGTCTAGATTTCATTGGCCCTATTACACCACCAGCAATCCTCAATAATAATCGTTATATTTTGACATGTATTGATTATGCTATGGGCAGAAGCCTGGGCTTTACAGTCTGCCACAGCTATTGCGGTAGCTAAGTGTCTACTGAAGGATGTCTTTCCACGTTTTGGCTTACCGCTGGAACTTGTTACAGATCAAGAAACTCATTTTGTCAACAATTTAATGAAAGTACTCACACATTCGTTTCAGATCACACATAAATTTAGTTCACCATATTATCCTCGTGCAAATGGTTTGGTTGAGAGTACAAACAAAACTTTGTTGAATATGCTTCGAAAACTCATTTTAGAAGCACCCAAAAGATGGGATCAACTGCTACCTGCAGTATTATGGGCATATCGGACTACATACAAGGTAACAACAGGACTAACCCCTTTCAAACTAGCTTATGGATTGGAAGCAATAGCACCGATGGAGATAGTTATGCCAAGTTTACGAGTAGTAATCGCTCAGAAACTGCTACCTGAAGAATCACTGTCATTTCGGTTGGATACACTCAGAGAATTAGACGAGCATCGATGGCACATTTTTTTGACTATGTAGGAAGTACAGCTAAGACAAGCTCGAACACATGATCGATATCTAAAGACTCCAATTTTTTCGGTGGGACAACTTGTACTCTTTTACAATGCAAATTCGAATCGCTCTGCTGGCAAATTCAAGTTACGATGGTTTGGTCCCTACCGGATTGCTGAACAAGTGGGCCCAACAACTTTTTGGTTGACCACTTTGACCAAAATTCCTCTTCCAAAGGTGATAAATGGATCAAAGCTACGGCCGTATCAACAAGCATCTAATCCACACTGAAACGTTTCGCGGTTGGCCGCGTCTTTTGGCGTTCTCTTTTCTTTTATTTTCTTTTCTTTTCTTTTTTTGGCGTGCTTAATAAAATAAGTCTGTAAATATCCGCGTTTTGATACCTAATTATGTCCACAGCCGCCCTGCCCTTTCCAGCTACTCACGCATGCATACTGAAGTTAAGAATTATCTTCTCAATACCGCACGATGATTAGGTCATTCTTGATTGCTCTCCCCTGCAACGCATCTACTTAACCTTTTCTGTTTCACCGAAAATCGCTAATGTGTTTGTGTGATTTGTGTTATTGTGCATACCCTGTGCTCTGTGTGCTTGTGATTGCTGTCTGTGTGTGCGCCATGGAAGCTTTGGCTAACTATGCCGCCTTCTGTGATGGACTCCCTGCCGACGTAGGAGAGTTCCTGCGCATTTGTGGGCTATCCAATTTCGCTGAACTGCCTTGGCATTCAGTGGAATCCCACCCATTCTTTGCCCAGATCATCTCCACCATTGCCAACACACCTGCCATCGAGCAGAGTTGGCCAATCACCTCCCTCCGATCCCGTACACTGATCACCTTCCAAGCTTTTGTAGAAGCGTTTAGACTCCCTCGGCAAGGTCGGGAAAATGGCCCGAGTCTGCCAGTCGCAAGAATGATAGAATTATTTCCTAGGTATTCATCAAACGAGTACACGATCCTATGTCGACCTGAACCTGAAAGATCTGCACTGCAATTCCTTGTAGCCATCCTTAATCTCCAGAAGCGAACTTATGGCATCTCTAGGCCTTTCTATTCCGTTATTGATTTAGCTGCTTGAGAACTAGTCAATTTCGCATCATTCTTCTTCCACCGCATTCACCGAGAGTGCGTATCAATAATTAAACAGGTGAACAAGGGAGGCATGCCAAGGTCCAAATTGCCGCACATCCTGTCCTTCCTTTTTCCGGCAATACTTGCAGCACAACCACCACCCCATGGGCCTGTTCTACGACATGAAGAATCTGTAGAATTATGGGACGATGATGAAGAAGATGAAGAGGAGCTAAACCAACTATTCTGCTGGAAGAGAATCAAAATCAGTTCTTCTGAGAGTGAATCACAGGGATCAGCCGAAGGAAACAAAGATGACGACAAGGAAGAAGAAAAACATGACGAAGAAACATTCCACGACACTGCAACATCGATGCAACACGAATCATCCGTGCAATCGTCGTCAGAAGAGGAGCAACAAGAACAGGAGAATCATACTGAAGCCGACACAACCTCTACAGAAGAAGCATCCCAGCAACAATCTAAGCGGGAACAGCAAGCAGATGAGGAACAAATTGCTAAAGAAGTTCTCGAAGAGCTGCTTAAGGCAGTTGACTCCACAGCCGAAAAAACTGCAAACACACCAGAGATAAGGTATCACAATCAAATTATGTTCTTCCCACTCCCCTACCGGAGCCGCCAATCAAAACCATTATCCCCATCCAACCCATTCACCCTAACGAACCCGCTGACTCCTCTTCCTCATCCCCAAACTACTCCCCACCCAACTCCCAACAACTCCTCACCACGTCCTCATCTCCACCTCGCCAACATCTCCCACTTCCTTCGATTCCCGTAATCTCTGAACTTGCAAGCATGGGTCAATTGCCCATTAAGCTATCACAGCAATTACCAATCCAAATGAGAGAAGTCACAGATAATATGCGGAATGAGCTACAACACAAAGTGGACGTCCTAGAAGCAGCTATCACGCCTCTGCAAGAAGAAATAGATGCGGTCAAAGCCGAAAACCATCACCTGCACGCCCAAATTACCCATCTCCAAGCCCAGCTTGCAGAAAAACAAGAAATTGCCGATCAAAGAGATACCGCACTGGCACATCTCAACCAAAAGGACAAATTACTAAGCGAAGCACAGGCCGAAATCAGTCAGTTGAAGATCGATCTAAAGGATAAAGAAGATGCCAGAGTCGCATTAGGTAATCTATTGGAAGAGACCAGAGTGCAACTCAATGAAGTGGTGCAGCAAAACCAAGAACAGCAGACGCAAGCTAGGCTAACAGAAGAAGAACTTCAAAGAACAAAAGAAAATTTATCAGATGTCAACAACATGCTCAAACATTATTTGACCAAGGAAGCTCAAACACAGAAGTTAATATCAGATCTCCAACACGAAAAGGAGTCATACTCCAGAACCGTAAATTTTCAGATTCAAGAAATCGAAAGAAGGGAGAATCAGCTGGAAAATCAGAAGGAAAGAGTAAACAAGATGGAGCAACAAGTTGCAGATATGAAGGTATCCAGAGATGCGGCGCTCGCAAACGAATTTTATTTACAGGAAGCCTTTCTACAGACCCAAGCAGAAATTTTGCTCACCGAAGCCATAGCTCTAAGTTCTGTAAGAATAGATGCACAACTAATAGAACCGGACACCCTCAAACAAGTATTAGAAACTCTAAAGAAAAAGATCGCCCGCACCTTTAGATTAGCTAGAAATATGTACTTAGAAGGCATTATAGATGAGCAGTAGTTTTGTAAAACCTGCGGGTTCGAGTCCACCGTGCGTGCCAGAGTGTTAGCGGCCGCCGGATTGGAAATGTATAACTGAATCTTGTTTGCACGAGTGAAAAGTTGTTACAGACAGTTTTTAAAAGTTATATAAATCAAAGAAAGACGCGCCAGTGACGTTCCGTGGTGGATCACCAGACTGTCTGTCTGGGTGACTGAGCGGGGCGTTACTGTAGTGTTTGTTTGCATAATTTCAAGTATTCTAAGTTTCATGTTCGCCTCTTGTCTTGTCTGCCGTCGACATCTGTTCTGTTTGTTAACTTTATAGACAATCAGGAAGATCACCAGACTGTCTGTCTGGGTGGTTAAGTGAATGTTACTGTGTTGTTGTGGAGCATTCCTGAGTATATTGCTCTTGTTCCTGTTTTGTTATCGGTCGATACCTATCTGTTGGTGAGTTTCATAGTTGTTCAGAAGATTATCCGACTGTGGTCTGAGCGAGTTATTCTGTGGAGTTTCTATGGTATTGTGCAACTAAGTAGGTGTACCGTGGTGTTGATCTTCTGATAATATGCCGTGACGTGCTGAGGAAGTCTGTGTGGTCGTGGTCGTGTGTCTGGGATACGGATCTGTACTGTATTGCCTTCAGTATTGAGATCTATCCTCCTACGGTAAAAAATAAGCTACAGTAAATTCCTTGGGTTGCATACTGAACCTTCAGTACGGTGTATCTGAATACCTGGATTCGCTGTGTCTTCGGACATTGGTCGGATTGTGGCATCCATTCGGTAAAGGTTGACGATTACTCTTGTTTCTGATATTGTCAGTAAGTTAGGTGCAGATGCAACATAGTATCTTAGCGTATTCGGTGCATGTGGCTGAGCTAAGCCGTGAACAGGAATATCTAATTACAACAGAATCTTGATAGAGCACTCAGTATCAATATATTGCTGTGTGTAAGTGGTTAGTTTGGGAACTAAGTACAGGGCCTCTGTCTAACAGACCCCTTCCACTCCCAAGAACCCAAGAATCGCTTAAACGCACTTCTGACAGTTAGAAGAACAAGCGTTTAACAGTTAGTCTATACTAACTCTGGAATTTATATTACTCAGAGAGAGTATATACAGGACATGTTAAAGAAGTTTTACTTGGAGGATGCAAACATAGCAAGCACTCCAATGGAGGTTAACCAAAAGTTAAGTGCTCATGAAGGTGATGTGCTTGAGAATATTGTAGGTTACCAAAGCATAGTGGGAAGCTTGAACTATGCTACATTGACAAGGATTGATATTGCTTATGGAGTAAGTGTTTTAAGTCAATTTATGAACAAACCTAGGATAGCTCATTTGGAAGCTGCCAAGAAGATTTTGAAGTACCTTAAGGGCACTCAAAATCAAGGATTATACTTTCCTTATACCTCAGATTTGGACATCAAAATATATTCAGATGCAGATTGGGCAGGTTGCAAAGATGATAGAAGGAGTACCTTAGGTTACCTATCTTTTGCAGGTGATAAACCTATATCATGGACTTCAAAGAAGCAACCTACTGTTGCTTTATCTTCAACAGAGGTAGAGTATAGAGGATTGGCCAATGCTACTCAAGAGGCCATATGGATCAGATTGTTTTATACAGATTTAGGCTTGCATACTACATCTCCAATAATTTTTGGAGATAATACAAGCTCAGTGCATCTTGGAGCAAATCCTATTTATCATGCTAGGACCAAGCATATAGAGGTCCACTATCATTATGTGAGAGAGAAGCTATTGAGCAAGGAGATTCAGTTGGCATATGTATCAACAAATATGCAATGTGCAGACTTATTGACTAAAGCATTAGATGGTACAAAACTTTGCAGGTTTAAATGTATGATTGGATTGCAAGGCATTCAAGAAGATTGAAAAGGAAGGCTAAGGCAAGATGTTTGGCTTGAGGGGGAGTTTGATGCAAATATCAAGCCTTAACATTTGGCTAGATTTTATGTACAATTGAAGTTCCATGGGAACCATTGCTATGAAGACTTTACCTTTTACCATTTGGAAAAGTCTATTCGACTTGGAGGAAAGAATGTAACCACCACTTAAGTCGTGGAGTTTATTAGATGAAAAGCCATGACTTTATTTGGAGAAAAAAGCCTCCTAGATTGGAGGATCAGTTTTAGAGAGAGCCAATGAAGGATTCAAATTCAAAATTCAAATGTATCATCTATAAAAGATGACAAAAAAAAACTCATGACATGAGGACTCCAATTCCGAGTTCTTCTTGACGACATTGTAACAGAGTGAGGCTCACATCATAGCCTACAATACTCATCATCATTAGGCATTGATTATCATGCCAATGATCTTGTACAACATTGTCTTCTAATACAATAGATCAATACTTTTCATCTATGGTCTCTCTGTCATAGTTACTCAGAACAGTCATTTTGTACTGCTCATATCTCAAACATTTCTTCACCATTTTAAATGTTCTATATCTTCATGGAATCAGCTCTACGTCCTCTATGTGTGCACAAATTTTGAAGATAATCCATTCAGCAAATTGGGAGAAAAGCTCATCGAAGTACGCACTGGTCGATCTCTATAGAGGTCCTAAAAAATCGGGGGTAATGATTTGATTGCTAAATTGATTGATCTGTGTATAGTGCATATTTTAAGTGATTCCACTTGGAATCATTAGCTCATTAAGCTAATTTGATATCTCCAAAAGGAAGTTTTCTAATTCCTACTGTACTGGAAGCACTGAGCCAGCGGGTGTGTGAACAAAAATAGGTCTTCATTGATCCTTCAACTTGGAAGTAGTCTGTTTTGGATCAATAATTTCTCACATCATTTCCAAAGTACATAGGCACTTCTTTAGTGTCATTGGAAAGCTAAGAGGGCCTACACCTCAACGTTGAAGAAAAAAGGGGCTGGTACAAAGCAAGGATTTGCAGTACCTACTCATTTCTTGGAGTGTCCATCCATCTTTCCCAACAATCTAGATACTTAGCATTTGTAGGTTCAAAATTGGTCTCTTTGAATTCCAAGAAGCAACCAACAGTTGCCTTATCTTCAAAAAAAGAAGCATATAGAGGTCTAACTTTTTCAACTCAAGAAGAAATATGGCTCAAGGACTTGAACTTAGAATTGGGACTTGTGATTTCCAAGCCTCACATACTCAGAGATAATGTAAATTCCATGCATCTAGCTACCAATCAATTTTCCATGAAAGGAAAAAGCACATAGAGGTCCATTACCACTTTATAAGAGAGAAGCTTGCGGCAAAAGAAATCGACATTTCATTTTTTCTACTAAGAAGCAAATAGCAGACATGATGACAAAGGCACTTCATGGGATAAATCTATGTAGATTCAAATCTATGATATGTATTCAACATATCAAGGAATGAAAAATAAAGCATACTTTAGCTTGAGGGGGAGCTATTGGAGCACCAAGATGTGAATTGAAGAAGAATTTCCCACTTCAACTATCATATGGATAGTTTTTAATACATGTACTTTGAAAATAGCACTTATTTGCATATTCTTTGTATTTTTTTATGATCATTTATGATCGTTTATTGTGTAAGATTCAAGAAATTTACCTTTTTAAGTGGGAAGAGTAAAACGAAAAAAAAACCCACTAGTTGGAAGTGGTTGAGATTGATTCTCAATCAATCAATCAATCAATCAACTTCCACTTTTCCTATAATGTAGCAAAAGACTCCAACTATCGTCCTATGTTACAAGGTTGCTGACTAAGTACAACAATGTTTGGTGATCCAGCTAGCACTCTGATACCATGTAGAGAGTACACATGCGGAATCAGGGATACGAGCAAACCCAAGGAGAATACTACCCCTATGACACCAGTTTGATGGAGTATGACCAAGCTTATGACCACCCATACTATGGTTATGAGGGATATGACAACACCTATGGGCCGGAGTTTGCAACCCTAATGTACACCGCACCCAAGGCCCCAACACCCATGAGATCACTCATTAGACCGCTTGTGCCAAAAGGACCATGCTATAGATGTGGAGGAGACCACTTCGTAAGAGAGTGCACTTTGCCATATAACCCACCACCTCCTAGGACTTGGGAAGGGTACTGCAATGAATGTGGAAAGGAACATCTATTTAGAGACTACCCAAAGAATCCCAATAAAACTCAGAATACAACACAAATCAATGTGATTGAAGTAATTGAATCATCATGTAGTGATAAGGAGTACACAATACCACTAAAAGCTATCACACGAGTGCAAGCCAAATTAGACTCTGAATGAGAAAAGAATAAAAACCTAGAACCCAAAATACAGGTAGCGTAAGATCCTGAAGACCCACGTGAGAGTACCCAAACAAAGAAGACCCAAAGTTGGAAGGATAGAAGGGAAAAAACTAGAGACAAATGGATGGAAAACAAAAGTAAGGAGGACAAGAAGAACATGAGAGATGGTAAGAAACCTGAGAAACCAGAAAGACGAGAAGAAACCCCACTTACCTCTCATACACAAGAACTAAACAACCCAGGATCAATCTTAGCAGACCCAAGACCAGAGGATCTGGACATGTGGCTGAAAGCTTACCAAGCCAAAATCACAACTGGGCCAAACATAGAGCAGCATGAAAAACTTTACCCACAAGGGGAGTTAGAGAAGGAGAGACTTGCGATATGCAAAGAGCTTATAGAGCTAGCTCAAGACACCCTAGAGAAGACTATCCCAGTCCTCCTAGAGACAAGAATATATGAGAATCAATACAAGGAGTGTTTTAAAGAGAATGACCAGAAACCAAAAGAGGAAGATAGTAAAGAAGAACTACCTAGCACTCAGGACAAATTAATTTTTGTAATCCCTGAACTAGAAGCTGAGTGGTCAAGAGAGTTGTGGGCCAAGATTCGAGAAGACTGATGGAAAAAGAATGGAAATTCAAGACCACCCTTTGAGGAATTAGATGTTGAGGACAATCAGCCAACCCCAAATTTGGAGGAAGTATATGAAGAGGTTTCCATGTTAGATCAAAATAGGGAGGAAGCACACAACATTTCTACCCTACCAAACTACATGGGAGAATATGAGAAAGAATCTATAATCTTCCATGCTCCAATAGTACGAGGAAAGGAAAATGAGTCTTCAGGTAAGACCTCTCACAATCTAACAAAACTCAAGAAGACCAAGGTACAATGCCTGTTGACTGTGGAAGAATTACTACATGACAAACCACAAATATGGAAACAGTTAGCGGAATACTTGAAATTAGAGAATGAGGAGAATAAAAAAGAAAATAAAGAAACTGGAGTCCCTTCTACTATACAAATCTATGTGGATAAAGTCGGAGAATTTAGTGAAGAAGACGAGGGCAACACATGTTTACCCATCACATGTAATGGATACATGAGCAAAGCCATTCTAGACACAGGGGCAGGTGTAGGCATAGCCACCAAAGAGATTTGGGAGAAATGGCGAAAGCTAGCCCTGCGACCAACATGTATGAAGCTTCAATTAGCAGATGGCCATGTAGAGAGACCCGTTGGAATACAGGAGAAAATTAAGTTAACCACCTGCGGAGTGGATTTGGAGCACACATTAGTTGTATGTCAATTTGGAAAAGAAAATAACTATGAAATGATATTAGGACGACCCTTCATGAGACAAATCAGGGTAGTACAAGACTGGGGAAGAGAGGCTTTATACCTACAACATCAAAGAACTATTACCAAGATAAATTTGCATACATTTTCATATAGGGATGTACCCCCATTACAATGGAATCCCATACACAAGGAAGAGGATGACTTGTCAATTCATAGTGCCAGTTCAAGTGACCAATCATGGATGCACAGAGATGCCCAATTATGGATGTGTAAGGAAGCAAAGAGAGAAGAGAAAAAAACTCAAATATGGCCTATCGAACATCGAAATTACCGATGTGTAGAGGATCATGTGTATATGCCCCAAGTTTTCCATGATGAAGCATTCGAACCACACGGTTGGATGGAGATTCTAGCCATCTTTGATGTATGCATAAATGAAGAGGTATTAACTATGAATGGATGTGTGGGATGAAGAAGGTTATGATGTAAGCTTTTACATGGCAGTCCTTTAGGAGGTAGATGTAAGAGAAGTGTTAGAAAAGGAATGGAAGGAAGAGTATGAAAGCATGGAGATGGAACTAGAGTTTGATTCAGAGGAACGGTATTTAGAAGCAATCCAAACCAATAACAGAGAAGGAACAGCCAAGGTGTTAGCAGTTCAGATGCCAAACCATGAGGAAAATTTAGATAATGCCAAACACTTCAAAAGATATGAATTAGAGGAGAGGAAGATAGCCATCCAAATGCATAAGAGAGAGGCAAGGGAAGCAAAAGCATATGACAACAAGGAACAAACGAAGAAAGTAATAGTGACTATGGAAGATGGGGAAGAAAGATGCACGTACATAGGAAAAGATGTGTCACATGAGTAGGGAGAAGAATTGATGAGACTAATTTGAGAGTATCAGGATGTGTTTGCATGGATCTACAAGGACCTCAAAGGTGTAGAAACATCCATTTGTTCTCATCAAATACCCATGACACCTGATGCAAAACCGTCGAAGCAACACCCTTACACTTATAATGATGTCTATTCAGCAAAAATTAAGGAGGAGATAGACAAGCTATTAGTAGTCGGATTCAATTACAAGATAGAACACATCAAATGGGTGTCCACCATTAGTGGTCGTACCCAAAAATAATGGGAAATGAAGAGTGTGTATTAACCTGAAGAAAGTAAACGAAGCTATGATCTCTGATAGCTGCCCATTGCCTATCAATGATCATCTCTTGGAAAGAGTTGCAGGTAAGGAAGTCTATAGCTTCCTAGATGGATTCTCTGGATACAACCAAGTAGCTATTGCTACTAAGGAGCAACATAAAACCGCATTCGCAACTAAATGGGGAGTCTCTGCTTTTAGGGTGATGCCTTTTGGACGAATGCCTTGGCTACTTTCCAAAGGTTGATGTGTCACATCTTCAAAGAATTCCTAAGGAAAAGTATGGAAGTATATGTAGATGACTTATGCACGTACTCAGGCTAGAGACAGAAGCATATTCCGGAGTTGCGAAGGATATTTGAGAAGTGTCGATAATATAGAGTGTGCCTAAATCTTGAGAAATGTGTCTTTATGGTGAGACAAGGAAAAATCCTAGGCCACATCGTATCTAGGAACGGAATTTCCACTTATGAAGATAAGATCAAAGTAATCCTAGAACTTCCAAGACCGAAAAATGCTAAGGAAGTGCAAGCTTTTATGGGTCATTGTGGATACTATCGATGATTTATTCACAGTACCCCGTAATTGCCAAGCCATTGTATGGATTGTTGACTCAATTTACATGGACAGCTGAATGCGAGAAAGCATTTAATGAACTAAAAAAACGACTCAGCACAACACCTATTTTGAAAACACCCAACTGGAACGAGCCTTTTCATATCCATGTAGATGCCTCCAACTACACAATAGGATGCATTGTAGCTCAACCTACAAATGAAGGAAAATTAAGACAACTGAATCAAGCTGAAAGGAATTATACAACTACGGAACAAGAAGGTTTAGGAATGGTGTACGCAGTGAAGAAATTTAGACACTACCTTCTAGCCAACAAGTTCAAGTTCTTCATAGACCACCAGGCCTTATTGTACCTAGTCAATAAGCCCTGTAATATGGGAAGGCTAGTAAGATGGTTTCTGTTACTAATGGAGTTCGACTTCAAAGTGATAGTAAAAAAGGGAAATACCCATGTAAGAGCTGATCATTTATCTAGGTTAACACATGGAGAACCACCTAACAGAGTAGCAGATGATTTACCGGACACTTATCTGTTCAATTTGGAAGTGTGTCCTAAGTGGGTAGAAAAGTCAATTTCAATACTCACCTATGGACCATAACACCCAATTAACAAGGAGATTAGGAAGGGAATTTTGCAATTGTGTAACTTACACATCGTAGCAGGAAGTGTGTACCATAAAGAACCTAATGGTGTATTGTCAAGATGTGTAGAAGAAGACGAACAAAAGACCTTGATTGAGCAAGCTCACGTAGACTGATGGAGAATGCACAAGGGAACCCATGGAACACTAAGAGAATAAAAACGATTAGGAGTTTATTGGCCAGATATGGCCAAGGATGTCCATGAGTATATCTATAGTTGCTCGGAATGTCAAGAGAACACTCTAGAAGACCATACATCATTACAATTCTCTATAATAGCACCAGAGTGGAGTAAGACATTGGTGAATTTCTTAAAAACAAGAGAGCATGAGGGAGGAACAAGTCTAGCTAGAAAGTGATCCCTAGAAGAAATGAGTAAGGACTATGTTATATTGGGGAAGCAGTTATTCAAAAGAGGAAAAGACAATCAGCTACGACTATGTGTGCATGAAGGGGAGTACTTACCCGCATTAGAAATTGCACATGCAGGTGCCACAGGAGGACATTTTTCAGCAGAAAGAACTGTAAAAATGATTCTCTTTGTAGGCCTTTGGTAGCTAACTCTACACATGGATGCAGACACCTACGTACAAAGTTGTGAGGTATGCGAAAGGGCTAAGTACCCTATTAGAGGAGATGACATGCCTCTGAGCCCCATGGTTTGTGTGAGAGCCTTTTCCAAATGGGGTATTGATTTTCATAGGACCAATTAACCCACCAGCCAAAGGATCACACACTGAGTACATAATAGTGGCGACAGATTATCTAACTAAATGGGTAGAATCAAAAGCAATTAGAAAAAACAATGCTTAGGCCATCTTTAAGCACATCTTTACTCGCTTTGGACTACCTATAGAGATAGTAAGTGATCAAGGAACAAACTTCATTAACAAAGTAATAGAGTCCTTGATGAATGAATTCCTAGTGATTCATAAAAAATCAACCCCTTACCACCCTCAAGCCAATGGTCAAGCAGAAAGTTCCAATAAAGTGTTGTGTACGGTGTTGACAAAGATAGTCAATAGTGGTAGGTCATATTGGGAAAAACAATTGCATCATGCAATTTGGGCCTTTCATGTGGCTTACAAGAAAACCATTGGAACTACTCCCTTTGACCAGGTGTATCGACAAAATGCAATCCTACCAATCGATTTTTTGGTACCTACTTCACGAGTAGCACAACAACATGAGTGGACAGGACATGAGCTATCTAAGCAACTCGAGCAGATTGAGAAGTTACACAAAACAAGACTACAGGCAGTTGTAGGAATTTATGCCACTAAAAGGAGACAAAAAGCATATTATGATGCACACATCAATAATAAAGGCTTGAAAGAAGGAGATTTAGTCCTGGTGTATACATTGAAGCAACATGCGAAGAAACTTCAAAAATGCGGATATGGACCCTTATTGATTAATAGGATATCAAATAGCAGAGCAATGAATCTAGCCACGTTATACGAAGATATACTGCCTAACTACATAAGTGGTTGTAGAGTGAAACAATATATGGAGCCATTGACAGAGCAGATGTTAGCACGACTCATAGAAGTGCAAAATCGGAAAAAAGAAGAGGAGAGAATTAGAGAAGAAGCACGCTAAGAAGCCCTAGAGCATCTAAAAAATGGAAGGAGTGGATAAGGCAAAGGGATGAGCGATATACAGGGAAACGAACCCATTCCCACGGCAAATTAACAAGTCCATGAAGCCGACAAAAAGAACTTTAGCACATCCCAACCATATTTAAACCTAGGGATTGGAACCACAGAGTACTGATTGATAGATGCCGTGATCGACTCAAGATCAGCCCTAAGCTGCATACGAATGATGTTAATTACACATCTTCAAACAACCATAAGCCCAACTAAAGCACGCATGATAGGAATTGGAGCCCAAGTTATAGAATGTGTTGGAGAAGCCCTAATATCCCTCCACCTAGGAAATTCTTTCATGGAGCAAAGCATTTTGGTACGTAAGGCCGAAGACGTAGTAGAAAATCTAGTCCTCGGGCAAGATTGGATTATCGAGAACAAAGTGAGCATTCATCTAGCACAGGATACATATCAACCAAAATAGGTCATAAAGAAATCTTTAGCTTGTTAGGAGAAAGACCTTCTCATGTTCATGAAGTTATCAAGCTTGAGGAAGACACCATAGAAAAGGAAATAGAAGATGAATCAAGTGAGAGCATACCCAAAGAACACTCTAAGTTAAAATTTCCTCCAAATACAAACGTGTTACTTGATGTTGTGCCTTTTTTTCCCATGAGACATGAATCTAAGGGAGAAACTAAGGAAAATGCTCCTAAAATTACCTACACCAAGGGAAAAACATCCACATGGAAGTCTACTACTCGAGCATCATATCCAAGGAATACTCGTTTACAATGGATGCAAAGGGACCGAATGACTAAACCAGATGATTCAACTCAGAAGCAGACCAGTCATTCAGTGAAAACCATGAGAGATAACCACTACTCACAATCGCAATCAGAATCACCAAGACTCCTTCGTGTGTGGCTTCCAAAGTCATTAGTAGGAGCCCAGAAAGCACAGCAACATATGTGTATTCCAAAGAAGGCTAGATAGACTGCAAGGGAAGATCGAGGCAAGCTCGAAGTTATGCTAGCAAAGCGAAACAAGGAGGACCAAAAGGAATCAGCACAAGCACAAAAGGAACACGACATCAACCAATAAGACTTCACAAAAGAAGGCAACAGGGACTAGAGAATGACCAGAATGACGGAACCAAATACCTCAAACACCAACTACAAAATGGATATGGAGATTTAAGAGCTAGCCAAGACAAGAACAACCTACTCAACAAGATTCCACTTGCACTCATGAAGAGTCCAATGCACCTAGAGCATGCATAACAGGGCCGCATTACAAGGCCATGCATTTGGCACATTACCTTCTCGACGAAGCTAGTGGTGCACATTTCCATCATGGGAATAGGTCGTAGATTCTACTTCCATAGGAATGAACTTACAGTGGAAATAAATAAATGCTTTGACTATAACTAATTTTTGTTTTCTTGCAGGATTAAAAATCAAAAGAGGTGTGGTAAGAGGCCTTACCTACTTAAGCAAGGGGAAATGGAGTGATGCAATAAGCGACATATCATTAAGCCACACATAAAACATGACTTGATTTCTACTAGAAGCTGATTTTCTCTCTATTACAAGTGCAGATGGCATCTGAGGATTCTGAAGCAACTATTCAAGAAGAGGTGCTAGAGTTCCCATTAGAGAGTGTGAAAAAAGCCAAAGGTCATTGGTTTTGAGAGGATCAGCCCATTGGGGATTATCTTTTCTTAGTCACAATAAAGATTATGGACATTGACCATCAGTTCCTAGTGATGTCTCAAGATTTCAAAGTCGTACATGAATTCCCATCAACCGGAGACATAATGATGAAGGCAGGAATTCAGAAATACTTCAAACTACCAATCTACAAATTAGAATTCCAAAGATGTACTGAAGTGATGAATACCCTCCAACCAGCTTTACATGACCCGTTAGTGCCAGAAGCAAGAGTTCTAGATGCGGCAGGAGAGTGGGTAATCATCCAATTTACTCATGACTTAATCAAAGAAGCTTTCAAATGGGAAAAGGATGGAAACACAGTTTTGAAAGATGAAAGTCGAAGGAATAAGACATGAATATTCATGGACATCAATCGCATCAATATAGAAGAAGAAGTCTGTCTGATTCATCAACATTTTTGCTTTCCAAATATGCATCGATACAACACACCACAAAAAATCATAGTGCAAATGATGCTATCAAACAAATCGGTAATCAAGTGAACATGATGCCATACATCCAAGAACGTCTTTTTGAAGCTAAGAAGCAATGGAACCATAAAAAGTTCTTGAACAAAAGTGTCGCACT
The DNA here is from genome assembly GCA_020310875.1 of Ceratopteris richardii. Lineage (NCBI taxonomy): Eukaryota > Viridiplantae > Streptophyta > Polypodiopsida > Polypodiales > Pteridaceae > Ceratopteris > Ceratopteris richardii. The sequence continues at coordinate 125,807,965 of CM035414.1, forward strand.
AACAATACTCATTTAGCATGCATTGGTTATCCGGGAACATTTGAAAGAAATGCCCTCATCTTCAGAGTTGGCTAAGTATGCTAAGTTAGCCACGATCCCAAGGAAGAAGAAGGGAGTAAAAGTAGTGGAAGAAGCCGCAACCAGCTCGCAACCAAGAATGAGAGGCACCAAAGGACTACGAGAAATGATGAAGGTAGAAGAATCCCTTATTAGCATAAAAAAGGATACATGTACTTCCAAGGACAAGGATAGGAGACAATACGCCCATTACAGAAGAGGAACTAACCGAAGCAATAGAAGCAACTCATCAGTACATGGAAGGTTAACTAAACCTGCCAGTACAAGGGCATCATTACCAACAGACTTATGAAGACACTGAGCAAAAGAAAAGGTTGACTAAAGTTCATTGATACAGAGAGTTGGGATTGACCAACTCTAGCTCATCTTCTGACATGCAAGGAGAACCGGAACCATCTATGATGAATGTGGACATTAAAAGTGATTCAAAAGATGATGGTAATTGGGAAGAATTGAATCAAGTCACTGATGACTTTGGCATGGCAGACACAAAAACAAAACAAACTCTTGATGACACTATCAAAGGCACAACAAGGCAAGAATCACCTAAAGAGGGAATTCATGTATTCAAAATGAATGAAAGACAAGCATTCAAATCACAGAGACTCACTTAGATGGAGAAGCTCTAGTAAAGAAGCCAAAGGAAGAGAAAGAACTCGACGAAGTGGAGGAACCCGAGCCATTCATGCCAATCAAGGTGGTAGTAGTACCTTCTAATTTTGATGTTACCTTTCAAGGAAGCACGACAAAGTCAACCACAAACAAGGAAGAGGAAAAAGAGAGAGAAGTTCTCCTTCAAATAAGACAACTGCACAATGAACACATACACGTGGAATAAGGTAAGGATGTTCGAACAGGGGAGGAACCAAGTATCCCCAAAACTTGTTGTTGTAGTATGCCCTTGGGAGCCAAAACCCACACCACCTTGCATGGAAGCAAGAAGGAAGGCCCAAGAAAGACTCTCCTTTCATCCACCCCATCCTCCATCATGTTCAAGCCATTGGCCATCAGCCCGCAGCTATGTCACATACTTGAAAACATGGAGAGATGGGAGTCAAGGATCCTAGTCACATATGTAAAATACAAGATAAAAGCAACACTCTACTTACACACATAGGAAATGCTAGCATGCACACACACCTCACTCTCTCACACTCCAAGACTAAATACATATATGTACAAAGCCTTAAGAGAAAAGGGAGTTCTTCCATTGAAATGATTTTACATGAGAGCACGACCAAAAGCTCCCCTTTTACAAGAAATGAGCCTATATTTATAGGCTAAGCACATTCTCCCATGTGCTCTTTTTGACTAGTCAAAAAGTACATGCTCATATCTCTCTAAATCTTTGTAAATATTCTCTAACAACCCACTCTAAAGAAATGAAGGCGTGGAAAACTTCTATGTGGGATTTTATACATGTGCCAAAAAGCTACTTTATTTGAGAGGCTTCAAAACCATAGCCTAAGGGAAATATCAAAAAGGGGCTTAGGAGAGTGTTCATATGGACATCTCCTAAATACAAAAAAAAGGTATTTTTATGAGGGCTAGAGGGTGCCATTGCATGAGGAAATTGTGGGCAACCCAAATAACAACACTGTCCTCCTCCTAGACTTTGTCGTCCTTGACAAAGCTAAGAGAGGAGAAGCATACAGTGCCGAACTGGTCCAAGTTTGGAGTCTTCAACTCTTCAAATATGCAGCAGTTCCAGTCTGAATTTTGCAAGGCTGCAAATCTTTTGAATCAGCAAGCTGTCTGCCTTCAAATCTTCATCCCAGCAACGTTGAGCGACACAATCCCCTTGGGGGAAGTCAGCCCAGCCTCCATCCAATTTTGTAAGTCTTCAAGTCTTTCAGGCCTGTAATGCTGAGCGACACAATCCCCTTGGGGGGCAGTCAGCCCAACCTCCATCCAATGTGCCTTCTCTAGAAGCTCCAATACCTGAAATTTAAACATACACAACAAGTAGACTGAATTTGAAAAGAAGCAGCCACAAAATGTCAATTTAGTTTCCACTTTAGGGAACATCTTTCACTCAAGACTTGCTCTTCTAATGAGAAGAGCTCTTGAAAATCTTCTCATCTTTGCGCTCCAAAAAATGATGCCATAATCTATTATTTCCAAGTGAGTGTGACATATTGCATTGTCTAGCATGAGATGAATATGGTATCATGATTAACTTATGTTCCTTCCATCATTCATACAAGGCTCGCATCAGCAAGATTTAGCATGAGTATTATGTGCAACATCATGACTCCTATCATTCCACAAGCATTCATGAAATTCAAAACAGCTTATCCAAAGTTATTCCTGCAAAGCATAGTTTCAAATCATCTATAGGAGGTAAGAAGGATCAATGTTCAAGTTTCAATTGTGTTGACCTACAATGTATTGTGAAAAAATAAGCCTTAAATGAGCAATGTGAAACTAGAGAGTTACTTCCCTAGCAAAAAACAATTACTCAAACAGTGACTTCACACTTAATTTAGTTCAGGTCTGAAAACTTTCAACCCCCTATGTGTATAGTCACCTGCAAATATCCTTTAAAGACAACATAGGGGAAAGCACCACAAAAGTGTGTCACAATTTTCCAAGAATTGAGTGAGTTGACCCAACCAATCATGGTGGTATCATGCCCTTGACACAGAACTGGGGATTTATGAAACATATGGAGAGCAACATCGATCTTGAGTTAGTCACCAAGACTTTCAATCTGTATACAGCCAAGCAACAGTAAAAAGTCGATTATATTATTCAAGTGACAACAAGGGCAATGGACACAATCCCTAGCTAGAACATTTACATATTTCAACCATGTGATGATGCTATTTTCTACTAAACAGTAGAACACATACAAGTATGACCGAAGTTTCGTCAATCCTACAGTACCCAAAGTTTAGACATGTTGAATGAAAGTACCCAAGGAAATGACCATCCTTCATGCAGATTAAGACATAGTACTAAACAAGTTATAGTCATTCACAAAACATTGAGTGGTTTGTAAGTTACGATTAGCCCTCTAACACCAAAAAACATTCCACTTGTTCGATGCTTCTTGATGATAATTCGGAGGTTCCTCAGTTGGGGAGTGGTCGAAGCTGATCATTTTTTAGCATTGCAATGAGTTCCCACAAATGTGAGCTTCCCCAACCGTGGGAAGCATTCTCCACCTACCAGGCTCAAAAAATAGTGATGAAAGTTCAATCATAAGCACTTGTACAGGCAAGACAAGAATGGTAAGAATTTGTTATTCTTTATTTTCATGAACAAGTCAACATTACATCATGTACTACCATAATTAGTAGACCTCATGGGATTAGTTAATACATTAGGGTTGGGATTTTAGCAGAGCATCAACAAACTTCTCCAACAGCATGTGTGGCTAATCGTGTTACCAAACAAACAATGATTGCTTGAAAAAAAATTGAGTCAATCATTCAAGCGTACGTCTTTTGGTCATTGGGGTTAGGGAGAGACTTTTCAACCAATGTGTAAAATGTCGGGCCCTATATATTACCCTTAAGCGTGCAGACAACTTTTGCTGCAATAGATATTTATAGGACAAACACAACGCTCCTTCGACAAAGTGAAGGCCTCTAACAGATGCATGTGATAAGGCAAAGTGCAAAAAATGTTAGAAACCTCTAACGATCATATTCGACAGATATGAAGCAAAGAACTATTGATTATTACCAACAGTGCTACCTGAGCAAACATTCATGACCAGCAACCCGACAACTATTTCGTAAGAGTACATTTGAAACATAAAAGAGCCATGACAGTTTTGTTTAATTGCTTCTTTCAACAGAGATCAGGATAGAAACAAGAAAATTCATGAAGTTCATCCTTATGTAGTGTATGTGACATATGAGCCTTCATCCCCATGCATCCCTACCATCTAAGAGATTTTCGGGTTCCAATTGTCGAGCAAGGGAAAGCAGTCCTAGATTCTTAGGAGGTTCAAATTAGCTTTTCTGAACCTAGACAAATGTATGCCATGTTGTAAGCATCGGATCATCTACAACTTTACTAAATAGTAATCTGGCTCGACAACACTCAGCCTGTTTTGTAAAACAATCATAGACCCTCAAGTTTTTCCTCCTTTGCTTTAGGTTATGCATGGGTGTGTATTAAGAGGATTCCTTATACACTCTCAAAAGAAATGAAGAGGCATGCAGTCCGAGTGCCCCCCTTGCACAGTAGATCACTTATGATCGTGATGGGAAATCTATCAAGCATAACTCCTAGAGAGCTCCCCACCAACACTACAGTCATGTCTATTATAGACTGATGTGCAGGAATAAGTTTATGTTGAGCATGCATAAGAAGAAGGGAGGGTAGAAACATAGATTTAAGTTCAAACATTTTCCAAAATCTCTATTGACTTGTCTTTAGACCTTTTACATCATCCTGCAATCACTAATTAGTGTCACATCTTGGTAGCACATTTTGAATCCCTACCTGCCATAGATAGCTCTTTACTAATGAGTGGAAGATGATTGACATAGAGCAGGCATAAATACATAATGGTGTGACAAAAAGCCGTCAAACTTGTCTCTTGATTAGAACATCGAGCAAGGAGCAGTAGTCTTGGAGTGGAGCAGACCACCACACCACAATCTCCACAAACTGAAGGATCCAATGATGACTTAGCATAGATGTCACCTGTAGCCACTTCTTCAGCACCTCATAAGGCATCCAGCGCTGGACCCCAAGAGAGGATGCGAAAAAAGGGGGGCTCGCTTGGAGCTCGACCCTTACAGAGAAAGAGGAAAGAGGGGGAACTCGCTTGGAGCTCGACCTCGACAAATGGAGCAAAAGGGGAGGGGGAGCTAGGAATAGCTCAACCCCAAGGCAACCCACCGAGGGATTCAAGCAAAAGCGAAATAGAGCCGATGAAGGCCCTGCATGGTACATCCGCCATAGCCAAGAGGGCAGAGCAGGAGAAGCATCAGCTCGACAGGAGGAGCAAATGGGGATGAAAATCTACCCAACTAAGATTGGCCTTCGTAGATTACTTTGAGGATAACACGCGCAACAGGGGGAGCTCACTTGGAGCTCAACCCCATCATGGAGGCACAACAGAAATGGGGAAGCTCACACGGAGCTCCACACCATGCACGCATGATTGGATATGGGATATGATGAGGGAGAGAGAGGATGTGACTCCCCCAACTACCTCCTCCTGCGAATTAACTGCAAAGGAGAGGGAAGATGCTTTAACTTCCCCTCCACGCCATACACGTTAGACTACAGCTCGTACACAAAAGAGAGGGAAGCATTAAAGGCGTTAAACGACTTTCAAGTCCATGTTCAAATAACAAATGGGTTTGCTCAATGTTTGAAAGCTCATACAGATGACGGAATGCAATCTCGTGGGTAATAGAAAATACTCCAATATTTTGTTTTACTAAAAATGAAGAGAGGGAAGGAAAAGAGAAGAAGCACTACCCATCCCACTTTCCAAGGAAATCACTACAAGAGAAGTGACAGAAGTGGATAGTGATGCCCATTGTGTGTGTGTGGAGGTGTGTGTATATGAGAGAGGGAGAGAGAGAGAGAAGGGGGGTAAGGGGTTGTTTTTGTGCATCAACCAAACATGAACTAAAACTACACTACTAAAAACAAGAAATGGGGGGCTAATGGCCCAATGGAAGGGTGAAAGTGCCATGCCAACACACATATCCTAAGTGAATAAGTAGAAAAATTGCAAATCAATATCTTACCACATGCTCTTGAGCACTCCAAGTGATGAAAGGCCGTTCTCCCCGGCAACGGCGCCAAATTTGTTGTTGTAGTATGCCCTTGGGAGCCAAAACCCACACCACCTTGCATGGAAGCAAGAAGGAAGGCCCAAGAAAGACTCTCCTTTCATCCACCCCATCCTCCATCATGTTCAAGCCATTGTCCATCAGCCCGCAGCTATGCCACATGCTTGAAAACATGGAGAGATGGGAGTCAAGGATCCTAGTCACATATGTAAAATACAAGATAATAGAAACACTCTACTTACACACATAGGAAATGCTAGCATGCACACACACCTCACTCTCTCACACTCCAAGACTAAATACATATATGTACAAAGCCTTAAGAGAAAAGAGAGATCTTCCATTGAAAGGATTTTACATGAGAGCACGACCAAAAGCTCCCCTTTTACAAGAAATGAGCCTATATTTATAGGCTAAGCACATTCTCCCATGTGCTCTTTTTGACTAGGCAAAAAAAAGGAGCACATGCTCATATCTCTCTAAATCTTTGTGAATATTCTCTAACAACCCACTCTAAAGAAATGAAGGCGTGGAAAACTTCTACGTGGGATTTTATACATGTGCCAGAAAGCTACTTTATTTGAGAGGCTTCAAAACCATAGCCTAAGGGAAATATCAAAAAGGGGCTTAGGAGAGTGTTCATATGGACATCTCCTAAATACAAAAAAGAGGTATTTTTATGAGGGCTAGAGGGTGCCATTGCATGAGGAAATTGTGGGCAACCCAAATAACAACACACGGTTAAATGTGGATGTAGCTCAATTAAAGCCGGTCGTAAAGCAAATGATACAAACAACTATGGACATGCAACAACAAATGCTTGAAGCAGATGCAGACTATGACAAAGCTATGCGAGAGAAAGCCCAATTCCAGGTAATAAGTGAAACCTTGTCAACAAAGTTAATTCAAGCTCAAAAGACACTCTCGATCAAGGAAGTAGAAGCTCAGGAAGCCAAGGATAAATGCACTATGCTAGCAACGGAGAACCAATAGCTCCGAGATCAAATTAAAGAGCTACAAAACAAATATGAAGCTGGTGAAACAGAGAAAGCAAGAATGAATGCTACAAGTAAGATGCTTGAAACTCAAGTGAAAGTATACATGGAGGAAGTAGACAATTTAAGGAATAAAAATAAAGAACTTATGAATGTCATACTATGCAACCAACCCATAGAAGCTCCAAAAACGATCGCAAGCGACACAAACGTATTGGAAGCTCAGATTGCAAAGTATGAAGATCAGTTGAAACAAGAGAAAGCTATCAATGAAGAACGGGAGAAGAGATATATGCATGACACTAATGAACTCAAGAAAAAATGGAAGATGATAGAGAATAAATTCATTGAACAATGCAATGAAGATGCTAATCAATTGGTTGCCATAGGAGAAGAACTCCTGAAGAATAAGGAAACAATTACACGAGCCACCGAAGAAATCAAAGAAAAGAATGAACTAATTGCCAAATTAAAAGCTCAAATAGAACAACAGGTAACTGCGGGGACACCAGTATTTCCAAGCTCCACAACGGCTACTGAGGAGACTGAGGTACGTTCACCGATAAGGGAGGAAGCAGAGCCAAACACAGAAAGACATAATCGGGCTATTGCAGAACTAAGCCAAAACGAGCGGGCACTATTGGTGTCCCTACTTACAGAACAATTTCAAGAACACGTGGTCAAGGTAATGAAAGAGGCAGTTATTGAAAGCAAGAGTCTGGAACAGATTTTGAAGCCATTCAATATCCCTTACGGACTACTAAAAGAAGAGACATGTCAGTATATAAAGATGACCACCAATAAAGAACCACATAGTGATCTGCAGTTCAACATGAAGACATTCACATATACACAAGAAGAATTTGATAAGGCAGATCCTATCTAGAGATGCAAGTTTTTGGAAAAGAATCTTAAATTTTTCCACTTTCCACCTATAGGTCCTTTCAATTCTATCTCTATTTCTCCATGATACACGATAACTAATTCCTCACAATACACAATACATCACTATTAGACGATACATGATATTGTTTATACCAATGATATACGATACTTGAATCTCACAATATGATACTAGTATGGAACCCAATACATGATGCAAGAATGTTCAAGATCTACGATACCTTATGCACACACGATACATGATACTTAGACAAGTGATGATACATGATACATAGGGCACATGATAAAATATTTTGGCTCTCCATGATACACGGTACTTGGAAGAGCAATGATACATGATACTCAAGGGTATTGGCAATACACGATACAGCCCTCCATGATACACGATACTTGCCCTAGGTTGTGATACATGATAGTTCGCAGTATCGGTGATACGTGATCTTGGGTGATCATGATATTGAACCAATGATACACAATACCTAGGTATCATGATACACTGGGAGTATAAGGTATCGGTGATGCACGATACCTGCCAAATGTCACGACACACAAAAATTTGGTATCACAATACCAAACTCAATTGACCATGATACTTGAACCTTTTGAGGTCTAAAGTTAAATTTTTTTGTGCCTAAGTGCTCCATGTGCTCTCCTTGTCACCCTTATGTGCTTGTAGTTACAGAATCTCTACTCTATCCCATAATACAGCACTTATGATTATACATATGTGTGTGTATGTATGCATATGCATGTGAGTATGCATATGTGTGTATGTATATGCATATGCATGAATATGTATATGCATACGCATGAATATGCATATGTGTATGTAATATGTATTGGAGTATGTGTATGCATATGTGTGTCTATGTATGTATGCATATGCATGTGTGTATATATATATACATGTGTGTGTGTGTGTGTGTATATATATATATATATATATATATATATATATATATATATATATATATATATATATATATATATATATATATATATATATATATATATATATATATATATATTGATGGAGAGTGTTAATCTCCAAAAGAACAAGTTAACCTTGAATTTAGATCACCTCTATATCAAGATCAACTTTAGACTCCACCTAATTTGGAGAATCTTCACCAAATTATCAGAAAATTGATTATTCTGAAAATTTCAGTTTCTTCAGAAAAGTCTGCTGCAGATTAGTCACTCATTGACTAATCAATCCTGTAAAGTTTTTGATAAAACTTTGCACAACACTTTGCCTTAAGGTTGCGCAACTTTGCCAAGTTAAATCTCTCAAAAAGATTAAGTACACACTGAGAAATGTGTGAAACACTTTACCTATGTCTGAAAGTGCTTCTCTGCAATGGCGACTTTGACACCTGCAACTTCTTAGCAATGGTTCTCCCAAAGTAAATCCCGTTTGATCAAGATCTTTTAGCCATAGATAGCTTACCTTCCAACTTAGATTTTAAGCCCTCATTTGTGTAAAACTTTACACTGTAGACTGAGCAATGATCATTTCATTGAAGATGAAATGTGCGCCAGATTTCTCGACTGTTAGAACATTCTTACATATGAATGTTCCTAATCAAAATTCTCACAGCCTGATTACAATTAACCTCTCAAATTCTAGCCATAGATAGATTAGCTATGGACTTAGATACATGCAAAAGGATTTCTCAAAAGATTAAACACAGAGGGAGCAGACAGCAAAATATCGGGCGCAAAATTTTTTGATTTCTCAGAAAATTTACATCTAAGTGAGGATGGACAATTCACTCACTCTTCATGTGTCTAATGACACTAATTTCTCTCTCCTTATTCTCAAATCTCTTCTGCTCTATTTGCCTGACATTTTCCATCATATTTATAGATGAATATATACAAGTGTATGACTAAAACAAAGGTATAAGTCAGCTAATGTACATATGTATACATGTCTTTGGATTTTCTGAATATGTCCTTCCTTCAACCATCTGACTTTGTTTTCTTCTTGACTCCTTGACTTCATTTCTCCATAATCCTTCAATTGATGATTGTCATGCACCAACAGCTCCCCCTCAATCATTAATTGAGGTTCGTTTCTATCTTCTTTACTCCAGCCATATCCTTGAATCTTTGTAGTTTTGGTCCATCTAGACTTTTTGTCATCATATCTGCAACTTGATCTTTTGTAGGAGTGTGTATGACTTCAATCTCTTTCTCAATGACCTTCTCTCTCAGAAAATGATACTGTATTTCAATATGCTTAGTTCTAGCAGGAAATACAGGATTAGCTGCCAAGTATAATGAACTCATATTGTCTCCACAAATAATAGGAGTACTCTGAATCACATCAAAAACTTTCAAAAGTGTCTTTAGCCATATTACCTCTTTTGCAGCTTCCACCATACCTTTATATTCTGCCTCTGTAGATGACAAAGCAACTGTATGTTGCTTCTTGGAACACCATGAAATCAATTTGTCTCCTACATAGCACAAATATCCATGTGTTGATCTTCTATCATCCACATTACCTGCCCAATCTGCATCACTATATATCTTGATTCTTGTATCTGAAGTAAACCCATAGTACAATCCTTCTCTGAGTGTACCCTTGATGTACCTAAGTACTCTTTGTCCTGCAATCCAATGTTCCTTTCTAGGACAATGCATGAATTGTGAAAGCACACCAACTGCATATGACAAATCAGGCCTTGTCAATGTAGCATAAATCAAGCTACCAACCAAACTTTGATAAAGTTTCATATCTCTGAACTCTTCTCCTCCAAACCTAGACAATTTATGGTTCACTTCCAAAGGTGTAGGTGCAACCCTGCAATCTTCCATTTTAAATTTGGTTAGCAAATTTTTAAGATACCTTTCTTGGGTCACATATACTCCATGTTGAGTATAAGAGATCTCCATTCCCAAGAAGAATGATAGGTTCCCCAAATCACTGATTTTGAACTCTTTCTCCATCTGCTTTTTGATCATTTGTATCCCCTTATCATCTGTTCCTGTAAGTATTATGTCATCAACATAAATACACACATAAATGAATCCATTTTCACTTGCTTTGACTAGCAAGCTACTATCTGCCTTTGATGCTTGAAAACCAAGATCATTCAAGAATTTTACAAGCCTATAATTCCAAGCCCTTGGGGCTTGCTTCAACCCATACAAAGCTCTCTTGAGCTTACACACATAATTTGGACTCACTTGATCTTTGAACCCATCTGGTTGCTCCATGTAGACTTCATCTGAAATGTAACCATTCAAGAAAGCATTTTTAACATCTAATTGAGACAACTTCCAACCTTTACAAGCAGCAATTGCAATGAGTGTCTTGATGGTTGTCATCTTTGCCACAGGACTATAAGTCTCATCATAGTCCACTCCATATGTCTGTGCATACCCTTTCACAACAAGTCTAGCTTTGTACCTAGACACACTTCCATCTGCAAACCTTTTAGTTTTGTAAACCCACTTACAACCAATGATTTTCTGACTATTAGGTTTAGGAACCAAATCCCATGTTTGATTCTCTATCAATGCATCATACTCCTCTTGCATAGCATCTTCCCAATTCTTCTTCCCTTTGGCTTCTTCATATGTAGAAGGGTCTTCATCTGCTTTTACCAAATAAGCATAATCTTTAGTAGTCAAGAATGAAGTGTCATAGCTATACCTTGTAGGTTGCCATTTGTGCCTAGATGATCTCCTAACTTCTGCACTTCTTGAGGTCTCTGGTTCATCACATTCTGGATCAAACCTTGGCCTCTCTTCAACTTCAATCTGCACTTCATTACTCTCACTTTCATCAAGTAATTGAATCTTTGCTTTACCTTTCCTTTGTTCCACTACTTCTTCATCATCTGCATGTACATTACATTTACCCAATCATGAGATAGATGATTGGTCTTACCACATATCCAACAAGCTCTTGCATTCTCTTTGTTGTTTCTGCCTCTTCCTCTACTTCTGCCATTTCCTCTTCCTCTTATGAAGTTTGCTTGGTTTGATGTACCTTCTTCTTCACCTGATTGTTGCTTCCCTTTGTTGACTTTCTTCTTGTCTTTAGAATACATTGCATGACCTGCACTCTTATCAACATCTCCTTTGATATCATTCTCAAAAGTTAGCATATGACCTAACAATTGATTCAAATCAGGAGTAAAGTGATCTAATGAAAGTTCTGTAGATAAAATGAAAGGCTTCCATTTCTCATCTCCTCTTAGTCCTGTGAGTATTTGTCTTACCAATTTGTCTTCTTCAATATCTTCATCAACTGCACCTAAAGAATCTGCAATGTCCTTCATCTTTGTCACATAATCAGAAATTGATTGTGAGGCCTTCTTCTTGAAGGTAGTAAACTCTGCCCATAGTGAAGCCTTCCTTGATTTGGTTGTATTTTGGAAATGCTCTTCCAAAGCATTCCAAATGTCACAAGCACTTTCAAGTCCTCTAATGTGAGGAAGCAAATAGTCATTGACTGCCATGTAAATGATGCTTCTTGCTTGAGCATCCTTCTTCATCCAATTCTTCAAATCTGCAAGCTCCTCCCTAGTTGGAACACTAGGATCTCTGAATTCTGGCTTTTCTTCATCTCCTGTGATGTATCCTATCAGATCTTTGCTCATAAGATGAGCTTCCATCCTCATAGACCATACAGGATAGTTCTCTCTATCCAATTTTTCAATTTGGAGACTATCTCCCATCTTTACTTCACCTGTAGCTTCAAATCTTTAACCTTTACAGATAATAAATGTACCTTTACTTCGAATGTTGCTCCTTCTGATCCTTTTGATGCTCTTTGTATGTCTTCCTTTGATCTTTCTTCAACCTTTACCCTTCTGCACCTTCAAAATGTAAAGATTTGTACTTCTGCAATAGTCGGAGTCTTCTTCTTCTCAATTTTGACACAACCTGCTCTGATACCACTGATGGAGAGTGTTAATCTCCAAAAGAACAAGTTAACCTTGAATTTAGATCACCTCTATATCAAGATCAACTTTAGACTCCACCTAATTTAGAGAATCTTCACCAAATTATCAGAAAATTGATTATTCTGAAAATTTCAGTTTCTTCAGAAAAGTCTGCTGCAGATTAGTCACTCATTGACTAATCAATCCTGTAAAGTTTTTGATAAAACTTTGCACAACACTTTGCCTTAAGGTTGCGCAACTTTGCCAAGTTAAATCTCTCAAAAAGATTAAGTACACACTGAGAAATGTGTGAAACACTTTACCTATGTCTGAAAGTGCTTCTCTGCAATGGCGACTTTGACACCTGCAACTTCTTAGCAATGGTTCTCCCAAAGTAAATCCTGTTTGATCAAGATCTTTTAGCCATAGATAGCTTACCTTCCAACTTAGATTTTAAGCCCTCATTTGTGTAAAACTTTACACTGTAGACTGAGCAATGATCATTTCATTGAAGATGAAATGTGCGCCAGATTTCTCGACTGTTAGAACATTCTTACATATGAATGTTCCTAATCAAAATTCTCACAGCCTGATTACAATTAACCTCTCAAATTCTAGCCATAGATAGATTAGCTATGGACTTAGATACGTGCAAAAGGATTTCTCAAAAGATTAAACACAGAGGGAGCAGACAGCAAAATATCGGGCGCAAAATTTTTTGATTTCTCAGAAAATTTACATCTAAGTGAGGATGGACAATTCACTCACTCTTCATGTGTCTAATGACACTAATTTCTCTCTCCTTATTCTCAAATCTCTTCTGCTCTATTTGCCCAACATTTTCCATCATATTTATAGATGAATATATACAAGTGTATGACTAAAACAAAGGTATAAGTCAGCTAATGTACATATGTATACATGTCTTTGGATTTTCTGAATATGTCCTTCCTTCAACCATCTGACTTTGTTTTCTTCTTGACTCCTTGACTTCATTTCTCCATAATCCTTCAATTGATGATTGTCATGCACCAACATATATATGTGTGTGTGTGTGTGTGTATACATGTGTGTGTACATGTATGTATGTATATGTGTGTATGTATGTATGCATATGCATGTGAGTATGCATATGTGTGTGTATGTATATGCATATGCATGAATATGCATGTGTGTATGTAATATGTATGTGATTATGTGTATGCATGTGTATGCATATGCATGTGTATGCATATGCATGTGTATGCATATGCATGTGTGTATGTATATGTGTGTATGTACATGTATGTATTTATATGCGTGTATGCATATGTGTGTGTATGTATGTATGCATATGCATGTAAGTATGCATATGTGTGTGTATGTATATGCATGTGTGTATGTAATATGTATGTGAGTGTTTATGTATATATGTGAGTGAGTGTGTATATATATGTAAGTGTGTGTATATATATATATATATATATATATATATATATATATATATATATATATATATATATATATATATATATATATATATATATATATATATATATATATATATATATATATATATATATATATATGTGAGTGTGTATGTACATGTATATATGAATGCATGCATTGAATATGCATATGTGTATGTAATATGTATTTGAGTGTGTATGTATATATGAGTGTGTATGTATCTCTCTCCCTCTCTCTCTCATCTCCCTCTTTCTCTCTCTCTCTCTCTCTTTATGTTTCTCTAGATCTCTCTCTTTCTCTCTTTCTCTTTCATATCTCTCTCTCTCTCACTCACTCTATGTCAATAAAGAACAAACAATCACTTACACCGATGTAATTCTTTGGATCATTTTCATCAAAGTCCACTTAACGTTGTCCTTCATTGAATTCCAAATAACTGACGCCAAAAAGCTCCTGCAAAACTAAGGAGAATAGAAATTAGAAAAGAGAGAACATAGTTAAAGAGAAAGAGAGCTAGAGTATGTGTGATACTTACCAAAATTTGAATTCTAGAGAAAGAGAGAGGTGTGTGTGTCTGTGTACACAATATGCTCACAATGTAGTTCATGCACGAAAACTCTATAGTAGCAGAAGTGAGTTCAAAATGCGAGCAAATGTTAGATTTTTGCTCTCGGGTCCGATTAAAACAGACTGTCGGTATGAGCATCGATACAAGCATCGGCATGAGTGTCCGTATGAGCGCTTGTATTTCTAGATGCGTATACGGATGCCTCTACTGGCACACGCTATTTTTTGACGTGCTTACTGGCTATTAATTTTTAACGACTATACCGATGACCAAATGATTGTCAGTATGGCCTCTATGCTTTTTTCAACCATTTTCAATGGTCATATCGACACCGAAGGATGACCGTCAATATCCAATGTCAGTATGCCCCTGATATGTTGTAGTGTTTCTCTTTCATTTGTCCCTATCTCTTTCTCTTCATTCCTCTACAATAGTTACCTTCAAAGTTCCCTTCTTGTCAACAATAAGTTGGGGGTGTACAAGGATGTGATGGTAACATATTTGCATCCTACAATAAAATCAAGAACACAACAATTGTGAAGGCCAATGCTCATGCTCAAATGACATGTAGGCTAGTTGATGACAATGGAAACACCTACACAATCCCTTTTATGGGTGATGAATACCCACTCACGGCTAGATGAGATCCTCCTAAGTTCACACAATAAGTCTTCCTTGTCCCCTTTAACATCTTCTTCATATATGAAATCAATGCTCAGACATATATATACTTACATATTATGGGAATTGAACTCATGAGCTACCAACTAGGAGTGTGATGGGATAACCACTTGCCCCAAAATCCATGGTTGAGGATTAATTCCTAATCCTCCTTGTTAATGCGTGGTTCAACCATCATCTGCGTGTCATTTCTTGAGTCTAACACTATCTTCCCCTCCTAGAGATCATTTTCCTCAATGCTCAATCCTTGATCTCCCCTTGAATTGATGTCCTCACTCTTGCGTAGTCTCTTGAACCTTCTTGTTCTCAAGCTTAGTTTCTTGAACCCTTGCTCTCAACTTTCATGTCTTGAACCTTGCCTTTCTGCTTCTTGGTCACGTGCCTATGGACTTGCCTTGTTCGCAACCTTGGTGTCTTGAGACCTTGTTCTCAAACTTAATATCTTGAACCTGGTTCCCACCCATGTCAGGCATGTTGAATCCTCCATCTAGTGCTTCCATTAGAAATTTCATTTTCAGAGCTTTCCAACTGTATCTTATACATCTACATCCAACCTATGGATTGGGAGATACACTCTAATCATTGTTGGGCCAATTTTTGAAAGCATCGCATGCGCCTTCCATCTGCCTTGCCTAAGCCTACTTCCTGGGCTCTAATACCAATTGTGGGAATTGAACTCGTGACCTATGAGCTAGGAGTATGATGGGTTAACCACTTGCCCCAAAAGCCATCATTGAGGATTACTTCCTAATCCTCCCTTTTAGGGTGTGGTTCCTCTACCTGTCATTTCTTGATTCTAATATGTACATACACATGCTAACTCCTTACATTAATTTCCAAGTACAAGTCAAATAAATGT
This sequence comes from Ceratopteris richardii, assembly GCA_020310875.1. Taxonomy (NCBI): domain Eukaryota; kingdom Viridiplantae; phylum Streptophyta; class Polypodiopsida; order Polypodiales; family Pteridaceae; genus Ceratopteris; species Ceratopteris richardii. The sequence continues at coordinate 125,824,173 of CM035414.1, forward strand.
GGTTCAAAGGACTAATTCATTTAATACCTTTAATTTTTTTTTGCAATTTAATATCAATTCTTTTAATTGTGAAAGCAATATTTCAAAACCTTTGAGCATAAAAGAAGATACAATCATATGTCCAAAATTTATGGTAATAGTCTAGTATGAATAATGAGCTTGCCTAAAAACACCCATACCATAGTTGAGAAATTTAAAGAAAATAGGCTTTAGGAATAAAATATTTTATCATACAACTTAAATATTGTTCCAGTTCACCAATGTACTAAGGGATAAGGATTGATTTTGATTTGGCAATCACAATTAGTTTTGCTCTCCAAAATATTTCACAAAGCATATGATATAAATGATTTTTTGTAACACATTGAATTTATAGAGGAAAGATTTATATTCTTAATTATATGGTGAACAAGAAATGCCTAAATAAAGGAAACAAGATAAAAGAGGAATGGACCCCCCATAAAGGGGACTTTAGGTTCATCAACCTTCTTTGTATCTCTTATTAGCTATCTTCTCTATCACTAAAAACAATTAAGAATACACAAGTGTCCCCCCTCCCCCCACTTAAGCATTTGATAGCTTTCTTAAATTAGTCAAGACAAAAAATGTATGAATCCCCAATGAAGGGGATGATAGGCTCATCGAATTGCTTTATATTTCTCCTTAATCCCTCTTATACCTTATTCATTCTTGAGATAATTCAAGTTTTTGTAAAAACAAAAATCACAGATGCTTCTAACTTATACAACAAATATATATGACTATTGTGAAGATAGGAAGTATTCCTTTGCCTCAACCTCCTCTTGAACAACATCCAACACCTCAACTGTCGGAGTTAGAGGTCTACAGAACGATACGAACAGCACAAGGAAGAAGAAGAAGCTTGCAGCACAACACAACATAGAATGTATTACCAAGTGAAAAATGTACAAATATAAGTGATAGCAACCAACCCAATCTAAGTCAGAAAAAGCATGCAAATCTGATAGTAATGATTCCCCCTTGGGATAAAACAATCCAAGTAGTCGAGTACCACTCAAATAGCAAAAGATGCCCTTAAACGTGTGCCAATGCTTGACACATGGGCAATGCATAAACCTGCTCATTTGAGAGATAGCAAGCTGAATATCAAGTTGACTTATGTATAAGTAAATCAAACATCCAACAGCTTGTTGATAGAGAACAATATCAAATGCATCTCTAGCATCATGAAGACTCTCTGTAATCATGTTTCCATAAGAGTTGCAATAGGCTTGCAATCTTCAAGGCCAAAATGATACAATAATGTGTTAATATATTTTGTTTGACACAAAGCTATTCCCCCATCAACTTGCATAAATTGGATGCCCAAATAATGATGCAAATGCCCCAAATTTGATGTCTCAAAAGAGGCATGCAAATCAGCCTCAAATTCAGTTATATGCTTCTCATTAGGACCCTAATCAACATGTCATCAACAAATACAACAATAATCAGAAGTACATCATATGCATGCTTAACATATAAGGTGCTCTAAGTTGGATTATTCTCAAAACCATGACCAAAGTAGGCATGTATCTTTTCATACCAAACACATGGTGCTTGCTTCAAACCATATAATGCCATTCTCAACCTACACACTTTGTTTTCATGCCCTTTTTGCACAAAACGATGAGGCTCAAATACATACACTTCTTCATGTAAGTCACCATTCAAAAATTTACTTTTAATGTCTGACCGATGTACATTCCAACCATGATGAGATGCAAGTGCACAAATGCTACAAACATTGGTCATATGGCATGTGGGAGCAAAGGTCTCATCAAAATCAATGCCTCTCTCTTCAGCATAACCTTTTGCAACAAGCCTCACCTTATACTACTCAATGTTTCCATCAGGCTTATGTTTTAGATTGTTTACCCATTTAGTGCCTATGGTGTTTTTGCTTAGAGGCAAATAAATTTAAGACCAAGTACCATTCTTCATAATAGCATCATATTCTAATTGCAGAGAAGCCATCCAATTTTTTCAATTTTGTGCTTCATCAAAAGAAATGGGATCATTCACATCACAAAGACTAGAGGTAGCCATTGCATAGTAGTGTAATGCAAAGCAAGACACCATTGGTGCCTGAATGGGTAGAATATGACAAAGGTGCATCTAATTTGCAATCTCTCAAAGTTTGCACTAGCCATTTAGGCATAGTTTTAGCCTTTTCTATGTCAACCCTCTCATCAACAAGTGCATCATGTAAATCTACATAAGAAATGGAATGATGTGCATCATTATGTGGAACCTCTAAAGGCTGAGAAATTGCCTCATTTGGACCAGCGCTTGACTATCCACTTGTAAAAATAGCTAGCCAAGTGTCATACACATCTTTAGAGCTAATTGATGTCTCCTTCGTACATGAAAGTAATGGTTGAATTGCATCTTCCAAAAAAAACATCACACCAAACCAAAATTTGTTTAGTATGTGGATGAGACAGACAATAGCCTTTGCTTTCAAAATTTTACCCAACAAAAATACATTTCATTGCTTTTTCATCCAATTTCATGTGTTTTAGTTCAAGCACTAATACATATGCTAGTCAACCAAAGACATGCAGATGAGAAACAAATAGCTTGCGACCATGCCAAGCCTCATACGGAGTGATCGATTGGAGTGCTTTGGTGGGACACCTATTAAGTAGATATGTTGCAAACATAATAGCCTCAAGCCAAAAACCATGTGGTAAAGCCTAACTTTTGACCATATACATCACCATCTCCATGAGAGACCTACTCTTTCTTTTAGTAACTTTATTTTTTTTAACGTGTAAATGGCACTATACATGGATGTTTAATCCCACACTTGGCCAGAAATGCAAAAAAATATAGAAGACGTGTATTTTCCCCCTCGATCAAAATGAAGGGTGCCCAATTTGCATGCTGATAGATTTTCATCGATAACCAAAAACTATTCGAAGCACATAAATACTTCCAACTTTTCTTTCAATGGATACACCCATGCATACCTCAAGCAACCATCAATAAAAGTCACAAAGTAGAGGTAATTCCCAGAAGAATGTGTCCGCATAGAACCATAGACATCACTATGAAGAAGATACAGTTTATGAGTAGCTCAAATTGAACCATCTTTTGGGAACCATGATTGCTACATTTTGCACAAAATATAGCCTTCATAGACATTTTTACAAGGTGCCTTAAGTTTGGGCAAAGAGGACACCATTTCGGATTTCTATAGGCATAGCAAACTAGAAAAATTCAAATGACTGAAGTGTGCATGCCAAAGCTTTACATTTGAGATAGGCTCAGAATCTTGAACTGCACATGTTGAATCATTCATAGATTTTTCATAGTCTATATGCTTATACAACTCACGACATAAAATGCCAAAAGCAATAATAACATCTCCATTTGAGACATCATAAATCGTACATCTATCATAAAAAATTTGACAACCAAGTCAATCTTGGCTAATGCTGAAATTGACAATAGATTTTTATTGATCCTTGGAACATACAAAGCATCTTAAAATGTGAAAGAAATACCATCAACCGTAGTTGGAATGATCTTAACAACTCTCGTTATAGGGTAAAGGGAGTTTTTAGTGCATGTGATATTATCCCTATAGGGACAAGCTCAAGTGAATTGAAGAAACTACACTGCGAGGTAATATGTTTGGTTGCCCCGCTATCAAAGTATCAAACATCCAAGTCTACTGCAAACATACATTTCTCATGAGAAGATGGGTTATAGCTATAAATAGTATTAAGTACTGAGTAGACTCTGTTTTAGGTGTAGGCCTTTGCAATAACCATTCCAGCCTCTTTGTTCTTTTCCTCTTTTGCAACTAGTTTTGGACAACTCTTTATGACATGATCATTTGTCTTTACAATATTTGCAAAATTGTTTTTGCTTTTTGTTTTTTCCTCATCTTCGTTTTCCTTCTTTGAATGCGCAATATTAGAAGATTTTTGCTTACTAGTGGATGAGCACCATTTACTTTTTTCCTTCTAAGTAGCTAAGAAAACTTGTTCTATAGCATGTGTAGTTGACATCTTCTACATGGAGTGATCTTCTTGCAGCAAAACAAAGATTAACTCCTTAAATGTTAAGGCATTTGGATTGCATTTCATCATCAATTGAAGAGTAAAATCAAAACTCTGATATGAATTTGGAAGACTGTTAAGAACAGTCTACACAAGTGAACTATCTGGCCAAACTTCATCAGTAGAAATCAACTTCTTTTTGAAATCTTTGATCTTTGTCAAAAAACTATCTATGGAATCTCCTTCATTCATATGCTCACTCTCCAGCTATTTTCAGAGATAAGCAACACTAGCCTCATTTCTTATCTAGTATAAAGTTGTAAGTGTATCCCAAGCATCTTCGCTTTTCTTGCAAGAGTGAATGTGAGGGATAATGGCATGTTTGATAGACAAAGCTATCAATGCATGTGCCTGAGCATCTCTACCATCCTAATGAAGTTGCTCTATAGTAGGTGGAGAATGAATTGTGGCACCAATAGGAATTTGAAGATCGTTATCTTCAACTCCATTTGCATCACCTTCAATAACTATATTTGCATGTGTAATAGGAAATTTTTCAACACCCTGCACAATATTCTAGAGCCCTTTTTCTACCAATACATGATGCATCATATATGCCCACAATGGTTAATTAGTACCATCCAACTTATCCTCAATAGCCAACATATAGAATACATCACCTGCTCTGATACCCATTGTTGGAGTTTGAGGTCTACGAAACCACACAAAAAAACACAAGGAAGAAGAAGAATCTTAAAGCACAATGCAACACAAAATGTATTACCAAGTGAAAAATATACAAAGATCAATGACCCCTTAGGATTATAGGCATATATAAAAGCTGAGGGAAAAACTCCTAAAGAGTGAAAAAAGTTCCCCGATAGTCTTAAGTGTGCTTCACACACATCACTACCTAAATATAACAACATCAACCCACACATAGGTGTATGCTCATGTCCATCCAGCCACGTCTTAGAGTTCCCTCTCGTGTGTCTCATGAGATGTCTTTCTCACTCTTAATTACCCATAAGGAAGAGCATCAATGACACTAGTTGTTAGAAATTGGTCTATAGAGACCTCTATATGTGTTTGTGGGACAAGGTTAAGGTTATCCATGGTCCTTGGCTAGGGGGATGTCCTAAGGTATGTAAGGTTTAATGGGAATGAGTGTGCATGATGGCCACATGTCCACACTAGAGCATTCTAGATCATTACTATTTTGGGTGCAAGAGGATATAAAGGATGGGACATAAGTTGCACACATAGTCATTCAAATTCTTTTTAGATTCCTCATTTGAAGAGCATTTGGAAATTGGATATCTAGCCTCACACTTGGTATTCAATGCTAGAATATTTTGAAGTTATTGTGGTTTTCTCACGATGGTCATTGTTTTGTCTTTTGATCATCATCTTCATGTAAGTGAAAGTCGGTCATCAGAGGGAGTTGCAGATGCCTCTTCTACAAAAAAGAAGATGCTTCTAGAGACTCCTTAGAGAGCTCAACAAGCCCCCCAAGGAGTCGTACGCATGCAAGATGCCTTCAACAAAGCTATTTGCACCTAGAAATCACTTGCCCACACCCACTCATGAACTGCCCACATCGTACACGAGATGCCCTAGTTCTTGGAGGAGAGAAGAGCCTCTTTGATCTCTCTCTCTCTCTCTCTCCCCCTTGTGTTGTGAGCAAAGGAAGAACTAGTAGGCTATATGTGCACAAAAAAAGGGTTTGCATGCATCCTTAGCTTCATCCTATGCATGGAGTTTCCATAGAAGGAGAAAGCAGTAAATTTCTTCATATAGTCTCTCTAGAAAGCTCATTGGCAGCACCTACCTCTATGAGAATGGGCATAACTCTCATGTATGACATCTGAATGGAGTGATTCATAGTTCTATGGAACTCTTGCTTTGAGATAAACACCTAGAAGGCATAAATTGGCCTTAAAAAACCTTCTATATAGAGCTTTGAAGTTGTTTTTCCATAGTCAAGGAGCATCATAAGAAGCTTTTTGTGGTACAAGGATGATTGTCTTCAACTTGGTAATGTTAGAAGATAGTTGGTGATCACTTCTAGCTTTTTGTGCCACCTTTGCAAGCAGACTTATTCATTTTGTAGATGAGTTTTCTTGTCAATAAGTTCATTCTAAGCTTCTTTTGTGCATCAATCATCATCTAGAATAAGTATTTGCTTTCCATGCATGCATGTATGGTTGTATACATGCTTTTGAACCTCTAAAATTTTCTCTTAGATTGTGAAAAAGGATGGTAGCACAATCTTAGTATAGGTATGTCGAGGAGAAAACAAGAGTGTGTAGTGCTCTTATGTTAAATTAATATCCATGTTGCACATGGATTTTTCCAGATGAAGTGTACTGCCCTATGGCTTTTTTCTTATTGTGTGTTTGGAGGCATACTTGTGGTTAAAGTGTGTGTGTAGAGCACTTTGATTATTTTTTTATATTAGTATTTTGTTGTTGAAATGTTGTCGAATTTTTCAAAATCTCTATGCATCATTGTTTGATGCATAAGTAGAGCATACTAATGCTAGTTTCTTGTTTTTGTTGTTCTTCTTTGGAAAGGCTTGTGATTTATTAGTTTCCACGACCATTGTTTATATTAGGTGTATATATACACAAATAAAAAGTATAAAAAAACATCAAAAACACTTAAAAACATAGAAAGAAAAGAGCTTACACTTCCCTAAATATGGACTTAGGACCTTCATATCCACATAGAGAGGATACGCACATGGCCAAGCATCCTATAGATACTATATAGATCATGAGTAATAGAATATCACACTTGCTTGCTTAAAGCACATTTATGGCTCTAAGAAAGAGGAAGTTATGCCTGATCCGAGGGATGAAGTTGGAAGCTTCAAGTGAGCACCACATTCTAGAATTCTCTAGCAAAGGTGTCCTTGAAGTATTTTGATGACGATGCACCACAGTGCTCTCTCCTTCTTGAGAGCTCTACGACGATATTCTTGGAGTAGAAAACTAAGCTCCTAGGGCTGCACACGGTACTCTGCACATAGGCTATAGAATATGTAGAAAAAACACAGTACACAGGGAGCATGAACACAGACTTCTTAGGTGTTACAATTGCGGTCGAGCTTACAGTCTGTGACTGACCAGGCCACTATATGTTTTATTAAAGAACATATACAAAGAAGTGTCTGGTGGCCATTTGGCCTTTCACATGGACACCAATGATAAAATCTCCCACTAAAGGCCAATATGGCCAAAGTAATTATGGGAGAGAAATAAAGAATGATAAAGAATACCTGAGTGTAAGTATACAAACTATACCTCCCACCTGATGGGCATCTTACATAGTATGCAAGTGACTGTGTAAGATCATGAATCAAGTAACCGCCATCAAGTGACAACAGTGTCGAAAGCTATCTTGTGGTAGAGCTTTAGTCAAAGCATCTATAGCATTATCTCAAGTGTGAACCTTATCAAGAATAATGCACTCACTGGGTAAGCAATCTCTAATGAAGTGATACCTCACCTCAATGTGCTTGGTCTTTGCATGATAGATCGGATTCTTAGCCAAAGCAATGGCACTCTGACTATCATTGAGCAAACGAGGTACATGATGAGGTAAACCCATATCACAAGCAAGACGAGAAATCCATAATGCTTCCTTACATGCCTCACTCGCTACAACATACTCTGCTTCTATGGCGGAAATGGTTGTACATTCCTGAAGAGGAGATCTCCAAGAGATAGTACCTCCAACAAAATGAAAAATGTACCCTGATGTAGAATTATGATTGTCTACACAACCAACATAGTCAGAATCTATGTAACCAATAATGGATGCTTTCCCTCTACCTAAGCATAAACATTTGTCATTAGTGCCACTCAGGTATCTCAAAATCATCTTAAGTGCTTCCCAATGTTTCTTCCCATGATTAGACATATATCTGATCACAACTTCCACTGCAAATGCAATGTCTAGTCTCGTAGGTACCAAGCATACATGAGACTACCAACAACAGACTGATAGGGAAGTTTGGTCATGAATTCCTTTTCTTCATCTGATTTGGGGCGATCATCCTTGCTCAATTTCACATATGTGGGTAAAGGTGTACTCAATGCCTTTCCACCTTGCATATTGAACATGTGAAGTACTTTGGATATGTACTCACTTTGGGACAATTATATGCATCGTTTACTCCTATCATGAGTAATGTGCATGCCAAGAATATGTTTGGCATCCCCTAAATCCTTCATATCAAATGTCTGACTCAATTTCTTTTTGAGAATTGACAAGTCATAAGAGGACTTCCTAGCAATCAACATATCATCGACATAAAGTATCAAGCTGCCATCTGAGCATCTCTTTGTGTAGAGATAATGATCCTCATTGCTTCAAGAATAGCTTTGAGAATTCATAAAAGCATCAAAATATTGGTACCATTGTCTAGGGGACTGTTTAAGTCCATACAAGCTCTTCTTGAGCTTACAAACTAGACTTTCCTTGTCAGGAACTATATAACCCTATGGTTGTTCCATATAGATCTCATATGTAAGATCTCCATGCAAGAAAGAAATTTTCACATCCATTTGGACTAGCTATGAGTTCTCCATTGCAACGAATCCAAGCAACATGCGAAGGGTAGTCATCTTGACCATTGGAGAGAAGATTTCCTCGAAATCAACACCATGTTGTTGCTTAAATTCCTTTGCAACAAGTCGTGCTTTATTCTTTTGAGAAGCACTATCTGATGTGAATTTCAACCCATATGCCCATTTACATGGTAAAGCTTTCCTGCCCTTTGGCAAAGGTACTAAATCCCAAGTACCATTCTTGTGAATAGAATCCAACTCACTCTTCATGGCACACTCCCACTTGACATAATCCTCTGTTTGCATAGCCTCTTTGTGGCAAGAAGGCCCATCGGCATCTGTTAGTATAACAAAATCTAAACCTGGAATATATCTATCAGGTGGATGTGAGACACAAGCAGAGCGTCTCAATGGTTGCTGAATAGGAACATGTGCAGATTGATCTTATCGGACATTCTCTTGAATGTCCCTATGTGCAACATTTTTGTGCATGCAAATTGGAGGATTAGTATCCTCAAACACCACTGTTCTCACTTCAACCTCCTTAATGGTTTGTTTATGCATCTTAGACTCATTGAAAATGACATCACTACTTTTGATCATTGACAGTGTTTCAGGATCCCATAAGTGATATCCAAATTGTCCTTCTCAACCATATCCAAGAGAAATGCATTTCTTTGACTTATGGTCTAACTTTTGTCTAAGATTCTTGGGTATATGAACATATGCTTCACACCCAAAAACTCAAAGATTATCATAATATGGTAGCTTCCCTATCCATAACTCGTGCCACTTTCAGATCTTTGGTAGTACTAGGTGAAAGGTTAATTACATGAATTGTAGTCAATACTGTTTTTGCCCAAAAGCCTTGTGAGAGGTTTGCACGATGTGACATAGAAACTACTCTATCTTGAATAGTTCTATTCATCCTTTCAGCTAGATCATTTTGTACTGGGGTATAAGGAGTTGTAAACTCTCTACAAATCTTCTAGACTAACAGAAAAGGCTGAATTCATGTGAGGTATACTCACCCCCATTATCTAAATGTAAAACCTTAAGCTTAGTTCCTTTTTCAGTCTCAATTGAAGCGAGCCATTTTTTGAAAGTAGGGAATAGCTCATCATTTGATTTGATAGGATATACCCAAACTTTTCTAGTAGCATCATCTATGAAAGTGACAAAGTAAACAGAACCACCTAAGGACCTAGTGGGCATAGGACCACACACATCTTTATGAACGAGATCTAAAGGCTGAATTGAAGAGTCAATGTGCATTCTATGCACATTTCTAGTTTGCTTTCCATATGACAATGCTCACAAAATGCAAAATCAGAGAAAGATAACATAGGTAAGTAGCCAGAATGAGAAATATTTTCCATTCCACTACGCGATATATGGCCCAAACGACCATGCCAAATACAAGCCATATGTTGTTTAGTAACAGCTAACAAGTGTTCTTCCTATGATACAAATAAAGGATAAAGTGAGCCAACTTTGCTTCCTTTTGCAATAACAATATTGCCCTTTGATATATGAAAGGATTCAGCATAGAAGACCATCTTGTAACCAAGGTCATCAAGTTGACCAACTAACATCAAACTATGTGATAACTGAGGCACATGGTGTACATTATGCATAGTAAATTTTGGACCATCAATGAACTGCACAACCACATCTCCAATCCCCACAACATCACACTGGTAAGAGTCACTAAGTCTCACGATACCAAGAGACTTTGTTGCATAATTAGAGAACCATTCTTTGTGTGGTGTCACATGGAAAGAAGCACCAAAATCTAGCATCCATGTGTGGGAAAGAGAATCAGCCATAGGAGCCTCAGAAGAGACCTCGACATTTGGGTATCTCCCAATTACAAAAACCTCACCACGATCCTCTTTATCAAACGTAAAAGGCTATATGCAAAAAAATGTAACCGCTATATCAATGACCACATGGGTGTACATAAGCGGTATCCACAGAAGCGTACATGGTGTGTATGTGCTCAATATGTGCAATAGAATGACACTAGAATGTTGAATGCATAACCCAAAAACTAGCCAACAACACCTGCAAGTTTCTATCAACTCTCATGTTTTAGGCTAAAAAACGTGCATAAATTTGTAGTGATTGCTCCCACCAAAACTCAAAAACCTTTTGAGAAACTTGTAGTTTTATGAGTGTGGATGAAAACACACCCCAAAGGTTGATATTTATTGTTGGTGAAGTACAAAGAACACTTTTCTTGATGTGTTCTTGGACCTATGTGAAGAGAACTATGTGCAAAAGTACTCCAAAATGGCTCCAAGAAACACTCCAAAAATGCTTCAAAAACAGGCTTTGAAAGCAAAGAATGAAGCTTTGAGGGACCAAAACATGTTCAAGTTAATGTTAACCTTAGTCTTTCCCCTTCTTCAAACACGACAAGAGTGTAGCTTAGTGGCAAGAGATTGCCATGGTTAATCGAGCTCTAGGGGGAACAGTACTAGGATGGGTGACCTCTCGAGAAGTACTGGGAACCTCTATCTTCCTTGATCATTGAGGTCCTCCCTCGCCCACAGCCAATGGTTCCAACGACGACTTCGATGACTCGGATGACAAGGTATGCCAAGGTCTATGTCGTGGTCACCGCCTTAGTGTCATAAGCCTTGGAGAAAGCCCGAGGGGGGGTGCTCGCTTCGCTCGCACAAAAGGAACAAAGCTTTTGCATCGAACTCCTCTGATGCTAGTGAAGTATTTTGATGGCGATGCACCATAGTGTGCTCTCCTTCTTGAGAGATCTACAATAATATCCTTGGAGTATAAAATTGAGCTCCTAGGGCTGCACATGGTACTCCGCACAGAGGTTGTAGAATACGCAGAATACACAGGAAGCATGAACATATAATTCTTAGGTGTTACAAGCGCGGTCGAACTTATAGTCTGTGACTGACCAGGCCACTATATGTTTTATTAAAGAACATACACAAAGAAGTGTCTAGTGGCCATTTGGCCTTTCAGATGGACACTATCAATAACAGTCCCAATTAAAGAGGCTCAATGTCAACTTAAGGACCTTAAGTTGCTAAGTTACCATGGATCTACTAGTGCACATACTATTGATGTTGTTGAGTAGTGGCTCAGCAAGTGGGCACAGTGCTTCCGCTTATGACACCTCATGGAAGATAGGCATAAGATACAGTAGGACATATAATGTTGAGGACATCACCCATAGGTGGTGGCATAAGATATAACAAGATAAGAAAGAGCCCATGTCTTAAGAAAAACTCAAAAACTTGTTCTATAATAACTTTATGCCATTAGATGAGAGGTCTAGGGCACTTGAAGCCTAGTTCTTCATTAGTCATAAAAACCAAACATCTCAAGAATATGTTGATAAATGCAGGGAGGTACTTTGCAAAGTACCAGATTCCATTCCAGAGTTTTTCTCCAACTCCAAAAGTTCATCTTGGGAGTAAGAGTAATGGTTCCACCTTTAGCTAGAAAGAAGAGGTGTCACTCTTTGGCACATGCCATAGATATGTTGGAGCAAGTCTATGACAAGCCTAAGTATTGGCTTGAGTCCCACAAAGTCATAGAAGAAGCCTTAAAATGAAGACAATGTAAAGTTCACTTGTGAACTACCTCTTGTAACTTTTGAAGAGTTTACTTAATGTAATAGTGAGAGAATCTTAAGTGGTTGAGTCCACTTGATCAAAAAGGGAAAGAGGAGCCACGAATTTGTGATTTGTGGTAGATAGAGAATCAAATCAATCACTAATTGATTGGAGAGTGATTGAGGGGAGTTAACCTCCCAAGCTCAACTATAAATAGATGGCAGCTTTAGTCGTGGTTAGAGAGACCTATATGAAGACCTCCAAGAGCTGAGCTTTGTGCCATATCAAGGTGTGATTACAAGGCACACATATGTATAAGTAAGTCCATTGTATTTTACAATCAATATACTTTCATTTTCATGATCATTTGAGTTCATATTTCCATGTTCTTGTGAAGTGTACTACTCACTGCCATATCTCTTAGTTTTCTCAGTGAGATTGTAGAGATGATTTCTCTAAGCTTGGTGCATCATTTTCAGTGATTTAACTTGGTAAAGTTAGCTCCATAAGTATACTATATGCTCACCAATTTTCATTTCATTTGAGTTTTTCAACCTTCAGTTATGTTCAGTTGAAGTCAACCCTATCTGTTCATTTTCACTTCTCTGTCAGGTACTCGACTTTTTTACTCATCATGTCAGAGTTCTTTCTCAGTGTGTACTTACCCAAATTCAACGACTTAAAGCTTGTTGGATTCAGCTTAATGTCTAGTATAAGCATACAAAATTTCATAATCATTGGATTCTTACATCATGCGTTATGTTCATTTTTTTGCTCACTGGTCTCATTACTGTAGCAGCCCGTGAAAATCAGGATGATGTCATGAGTTGTTAAACAACATTCTCAGTGTGTGGTTCATTATTTTTTATGAGATTACTCTTGAAAGTTAGCTCTTTAAGTTAACTAGACTTCCCCAAAAGAAATTAAGCTAATTACTGCTATGCTCAGAGAATTATGCAAAACACTGGACAGGTGTATGAACCAAAATAGCAAGTTCTTTACCTCTGAGCTAACTCCAACTTATCTGTTTTGATCTATCTTTTTGAGAGTGATCTTCCAAGGTACATAGGGTGTCTAATACATCCATTGGCAAGATAAAAGGGCCCACTATATACTCCTGGAGTTCATTTGGCTGGTGTAGATCAAGGATTTTGCAACATCTCTTCATCTTCAAGCACATACCTATCCATCTCTTCACAAGATATGGCTTTAGTTTATGAGGATGGCCATAGGGTCATAGGCTTTGATGGCAAGAGATCATCATGGACTAACATGAGTTGACCTTCTTCCTTGAATGCTCGTGTTTTGACCAGTGCACAGCCTCAGAAAGAGACTAAGAACATGCACATGATCAAGACAATTTCAAAAGCCAAAATGAAAGTGTCTGCTCTAGCTGAGAGGGCTTATTATAAGTTGATTCTTACCTGTCAACAAAAAGATAAGGCAATGAAAGAAGTTTTGTGCTACGGATACTTAGGAGACATCGATTTAAAGAATGTCCTAAGAAGAAGAAGGTAGTTGTAGCCATAGTCATAAATCCTAAACGCATAAGGAGTGATGCAGATGCGGACTTTGGAGATTCCCCATCTCAAATATCGTCTCCCATAGTGGCCATGAAAATCACTAAATAGGTACCTTTTATTTGAGAGGTTGTGCTTTCACCAGTGGCATAAAAAAGCTTACCAATTCCCAGACACAGAACTCATTGTTAGAGAGGAATCATGGCAAGATAGCCTGACAAGGTCCTCTTCGACACTAGTTCCACACATGATGTCATTAGTTCTTCTCGTGTCAGACAATTACATCTAGGCACTTTGTACTTAGAGTATGTCTGCATAGTGGAGTTAGCCAACGGGAAGGATACTAAGACATGGGACCAACGAGTTGTTAGTCTACCCATTTAGGTCTAGTGCTACGAGGACATATTGGATTTTTAGATTGCATGACTGGCATGTTTCAATGTAGTCCTAAGTAAGAAGTGGCATGCTAGGAAACAATGAGTCATAGACTTTTCTTCTCATGTGTATCAGTTTAAGCATGAGGGGAGGCAACTATTAATCCATGGAGAGCCAAATCTCTAAGAAACATGATTTGTGACCATAACCAAGCTGCTCAAAATCGATTATAAGTATTTTTTTTCGTATTTTGTGTAATCATCATGTGTGGTCATAGATTCTAACTATCAAGGAAGTTCTAGTGGGAATGCTCGAGTACATTCAGAGAAAGTAAGAGCAGAATTCCAAGAGATATTTCTAAATGAATCGCCTTTGAGTTTACCTCCTTATAGGAATATAGGATCGAATTGGTGATGGGAGCCATTCCGGCCGCTTGATCATCATTTCATATGATTTTGCAGGAGGAGAATGCATTCTGTAAGGTTTTGGATGAGTACTTGAAGAAAGGGTTGATTAGACCCAACTATTCATCCTTTGCAACATTAGCTCTTCTAGATTACCATCAAGCATAGATACCCTATGCTGATAACAGATGATCTTATTGATGCTCAAGGTGGAGAAATTGCATATAGCAAAGTAGATTTGAAGAGTGGCTACCTCTATATTATAGTTAAAGGTTAAGGTGTACATAAGACAACTTTCAGGACCCCCTTTCGGCATTATGAGTATTTAATTATGCCATTTGGCTTGACTAATGCACATGCCATTTTTGTGATGTAAATGAATGATATTTACATTTGTTCACTGGTAGATTTATTTTGGATTTTTTAGATGACTTATTATTATAGAATAGATATGTACATGAGTGTTTGGTTTGACTAATGCACCTGCTACTTTTAAGACTTTAATGAATGATATTTTACATCATTCACTGGTAAATTTGTTGTGCATTTTGTAGATGATTTGTTAGTGTCTCAAAAGATAGAGTCAAGATGGATCCCAAGAAGGTCTCAGTTATATTGGCATGGCCAACTCCTTAAGATGAGGGGAAACTTTGGTCATTTTTAGGAATTTTCAATTTTTATTGGCAATTCATTTCATCTTATTTATCAATAGAAGCACCTATGACAGATTTGCTTCAAGGCAAAGTACCCTTTGCATGGAAGCAAGAGCAACAAGATAGTTTTGATACTATGAAACAAGGTGTTTTAGAGGCTCTAGTACTCAAAGCGGTGGATCCACAAAAGCAATTTTAGTTGGAGGCAAATGTTAGTGGCATAGCCATAAGGGCAGTTTTGAGCCAGATGGCAAACCAATAGCCTTTGAAAGTAAAATATTAATTAGTGAATAACACAATTTTCTAGTGCATGAATAGGAGTGGTATATGGTGGTGCATGCTCTTAAGTTTTGGACACACTTCCTTTATTGTGAAGAGATGGATAGATATGTGCTTGAAGATGAAGTAGTGCTGCAAAATCCTTGCACTACACCAGCCAAATCAACTTCAAGAGTATGTGGTGGGCCCTTTTAGCTTGCCAATGGATGTGTTAGACACCCTATGTACCTTGGAAGATCAATCTCAAAAAGATACATCAAAACAAATGAGCTGGAATTAATTCAGAGGTGAAAAACTTGTTATTTTGATTCATACATCTGTCCAGTGTTTTGAATAATTCTCTCCGCACAGTACCAACTAGCTTAATTCCTTTTGGGGAACTCTAATTAACTTAGAGAGATAACTTTCAAGAGTAATCTCATAAAAAATAGTGAATCACACAATGAGAATGAAGTTTAACAAGTTATGACATCATCTCGATTTTCACGGGCTGCAATAGTACTTAGACCAGTGAGCAGAAAAATGATCATAACTCAAGATTCAAATATTCAATGATTATAACATTTTTTATGCTGATACCAGACAGTAGCTTAAATCCAACAAGATTTGAATCATGCAATTTCATGAAGTATACGCGGAGAACCAGCTCTTACAAGTTGACTAAAAAAAACAAAAAGTGTAGAGAAGTGAATATGGACAGACAAGGTTGACTTCAGCTGGACATAACTCAAGATTGAGAACTCCAATGGCTGTTAAATTTTTTCAGCATATATTAGACTCTAAATGAAAACTTTAACAAGTTAAATCATTGAAAATGATGGACCACATTGAGAGAAATGATCTCTGCAATTTGACTAAAAAATCTGAGAAGCATAATAGTGAACAGTAGACTCACATAATCATGAAGATATGAACTTGTATGATCATAAATATGAATGTATATTGATTGTAGAATACAATGAACTTACAGATACATGTGTGTGCTCTGTATCCACACTTGATATAGCATATAGCTCAGCTTATTGATGCCTCTAAAAGTGCAACTAAACTGCCATGTATATACAGAGAGTTTTGGAGCCAAGATTTGAATTTGAATCTTGCTCACCTAAAAGTACTTTCCTAATTTTTAGAGTTTGATTGATTCTCCAACCTCCAAATCAAGAATTTGTGGCTTCTCTCTCTATTTTTATCAAGTGAACTCAACCATTTTGGTTCCTCTTACTTTTACATCAAGTAAATGATCAAACAATTACAAGGGTGAGTTCACAAGTGAGCTCTTAGATTTCGATACATTGTCTTCTCTTAGAAACTCAAGCCAATACTTAGGCTTGTAATGGATTTGTTCCAAGAGCTCCCCCTCAGGCCAAGTATGCTTGAGGTCTTCAATCTTCAATAATAACCTGCAATCCAATCATAGCCTTGAATTTGCAAAGTTTTGTACCATCCAATGCTTTGGTCAAAATATCTGCACATTGTTGATGAGTGGACACATATGATATTTGAATCTCTATGCTTAGAACTTTCTCTCTTACATAGTGATAATGAAATTCAATGTGTTTAGTCCTTGCATGAAAAATAGGGTTAGCAGCTAAATGAATAGAACTCATGTTGTCACCAAAAATAGTTGGAGTTCCAAAACTCTAATTCAAGATCTTTGAATAATGTCTTCATCCACATAGCTTCTTGTGTAGCTATGGCAAGACCTCTGTATTCACCTTCATTAGAAGAGAGAGCAACTATGGGTTGCTTCTTGGATGACCGTGAAATGAGCTTTGAGCCTCCAAAGGTAAGATAACCTGAAGTGCTCCTTCTATCTTCTTTGGAGCCAGCCCAATCTGCATCAGAAAATAGCTTCAACCCTAAATCAAATACATAAGGATAATAAAGTCCTTCATTTATTGTTCCTTTGAGATATTTGAGTATCCTCTTAGCAGCATCCATGTGTGGTTTCCTTGGTGTGTGCATGAACTGACTTAGCACACTCACACTATAGCATATATCTACCCTTGTCAATGTGGCATAGTTGAGACTACCCACAAGGCTTTGATATGATGTGATGTCCTCTATGAGTTCACCTTCATGTGAGCTCAATTTATGGTTGACCTCCATTGGAGTACCTGCAATTTTACAATCCTCCATCTTGAACTTTGCTAACATATCCTTGATATACTTCCTTTGAGTGAGAAATAAACCATGATCTTTGTAGACAACTTCCAAACCTAGGAAGTAGGTAAGTGAACCTAAATCACTTATCTTAAATTCTTCTCTCATCTGATCTTTGATCTTCTTCATACCATCCGCATCATTTCCTGTCAATATAATATCGTCTACATATACACATAGGTAGATGACCTCAGAATTACTCTTTTTAATAAAGAGTGAAGGATCTGCCTTGCTTGGTTGAAAACCTTTGTCCTGCAAGAATGAAACAAGTCTGAAACTCCAAGCTCTTGGGGCTTGCTTGAGACCATACAATGCTTTGTTAAGTTTACACACATAATCAGGATAAACTTGACTCTCAAAACCAGGAGGTTGTGCCATATATACCTCTTCTGTTATCCAACCATTCAAGCATGCATTCTTCACATCTAGTTGAAGTGTATTCCAATTATTGGAAGAGGCAATACTAAGCAAAACCCTAATAGTAGGCATCTTTGCCACAGGAGAAGTGGTCTCCTCATAATCAATTCCCTGAGTTTGTACAAAGCCTTTTGCTACAAACCTTGCCTTATACCTATTAATGGAACCATCAGAATTTTTCTTGAGTTTATAGACCCATCTTGAGCCTATTACCTTCATAGATGAAGTATTGGGCACCAAATCCCAAGTGTTGTTTTCCTCAAGTGCTTCAATCTCTTCCTTCATTGCATGCTTCCATTCTGATTTTGCTTTGGCCTCTTCAAAGGATGATGGCTCCTCTTGATTTATGTCCTGTGCTATGTAAATAGAATGTTTAATTACTAATGAGGTGTCAAACCCATACCTTTCTAGTTTTTATTCTTTCCCTTATAGATCTTCTTAAGCCATGTTGTGATGATTCTGCCTCATGTCCAAGTTCCTGCAACTTTGCTTTACCTTTAGACTTCGATGCTTTGATTTTTTCCATCTAAGTTTATTCATCATCTTCTGAAGTATCTTGTTCTTCAATCTTTGGTTGATGTTCTCTGCCAAGCTTTGGAAAATCTTCTTCAAGGTCATATGGCAATTTGACCTTCATGCATGAATCTTCATACCCTGAATTGTTCTCATAAAAAACTACATCTCTGCTTACCAAGAATCCTTTGTTGGTAGGGTTGTATATCCTGTAACCCTTTTGATTGTTGTCATATCCAATAAATACACACGTTTCTACCTTGGGATCCATCTTGCCTCTAACCTGTGAAGGAACATGAGCAAAAGCAATACATCCAAAGATTTTACAATAATCTAATCTAGGTCTTCCTCCATTCCACGCCTCATATGGAGTCATCCCATCAAGGGATTTTGAAGGAAACCTCTTAATCAAGTAAGTGGTTGTAGATAAAGCCTCGGCCCATAGATAATTAGGCAAATGCTTTTCATTTAACATACACCTTGCAGCTTCAACAATTGTCCTATTCCTCCTTTCTACCACTCCATTTTGCTGAGGAGTGTACCTTGTAGTTACCTCTCTTTTGATTCCTCTTTCGTGAAGAAAAGAATGAAATTCATGGGAGAAGTATTCGCCCCCTCCATCTGACCTTAGTCTTTTTAGTGATTTACCTGTTTGATTCTCCACAAGAGCCAAATATCTTTTGAAGCATGAAAAAACTTCATCTTTGTGTTTCAGCAAGAATAGGATAGTCCATCTGCTGCAATCATCAATAAAGGAGACATAATACCTTGATCCAGATATTGAAGCATCCTTGCTAGGTCCTCATACATCTGTATGACCCAACTCCAAGAGATCCCCATGCATATAACCTTTCTTCATGAATGGTAACCTGTGAGACTTTCCAAATTGACATGCACTGCATCAAAAAGATAGATCAAAACAAATGAGCTGGAATTAATTCAGAGGTGAAAAACTTGCTATTTTGATTCATACACCTATCTAGTGTTTTGAATAATTCTCTGAGCACAGTAGCAATTAACGTGATTCCTTTTGGGGAACTCTAATTAACTTATAGAGCTAAATTTCAAGAGTAGTCTCATCAGAACTAGTGAATCACACAATGAGAATGAAGTTTAACAAGTTATGACATCATCCCGATTTTCACGGGCTACAATAGTACTTAGACTAGTAAGCAGAAAAATGCTCATAACTCAAGATTCAACTATTCAATGATTATGAACTTTTGTATGCTGATACTAGACAGTATGTTAAATCTAACAAGCTTTGAATCATGAAATTTGATGAAGTACACGTGGAGAACCAGCTCTAACAAGTTGACTGAAAAAAATCAAAATATGTAGAGAAGTGAATATCGACAGATAGGGTTGACTTCAAATAAAAATAACTCAAGATTGGGAACTCCAATAGAAATGCATTTTTGTGAGCATATAGTAGACTCTAAAAGAAAACTTAAGCAAGTTCAATAATTGAAAATGATGCACCACACCGAGAGAAATGATCTCTACAATCTGACTGAAAAATCTGAGAAACATAACAGTGAACAGTAGACTCACACAATCATGAAGATATGAACTTGTATGATCATAAATATGAATGTATATTGATTGTAGAATACAATGAACTTACAGATACATGTGTGTGCCTTGTATCCACACTTGATATAGCATATAGCTCAGCTTATGGACGCCTCTAAAAGTGCAACTAAACTGTCGTGTATATCTAAGGAGTTTTGGAGCCAAGATTTGAATTTGAATCTTGCTCAACTAAAAGTAGTTTCCTAATTTTTAGAGATTGATTGATTCTCCAACCTCCAAATCAAGAATTTGTGGCTTCGCTCTCTATTTTTGTCAAGTACACTCAACTACTTTGATTCCTCTTACGTTTACATCAAGTAAATGATCAAACAATTACAAGGGTGAGTTCACAAGTGAGCTGTTAGATTTCCATACATTGTCTTCTCTTAGAAACTCAAGCCAATACTTAGGCTTGTAAAGGATTTGTTCCAACATTTATGGTGCAGACATTAAGGTATACACAGATCAGCATGCACTGAAGTACCTTTGTAGTGAGCTAGATCTTCAAGGTAAGCATGCTTGTTGGGTTAAGCTCATGCAAGAGTTTCATATGGAAATCATGTATAGATGAGGCAAAGAGAATACTATAGCTGATGCATTATCTTGGATAATGTATCAGACAAGCTTTAAAACTCTAGAAAGTTCATTGCTTCAAGAGAAAAATGAAGAATAGTTGGAAGATCCATAGTTAATAAAGATTATTAGAGCCATCAGTGATGACTCTATCATAGGAGATGGGGGAAATCCCATCTACTTCTTCCCCTAGTAAAGCAAACAAGTCAAGTTTGTATTTCAACTTCTCAATGGATAATGGAATAGTTAAATGGAAAGGAAAGGTTTACATACCAGATTCTCAAGATTTGAGAGGAAAATTCTTGCATGATAACCATGATGTTCCTTGTGCGGGGCATCTTGGTGTTGACAAGACCACTCAACTAGTTAGAAGAACATTTTGGTGGTCAGGATTAGCCAGAGATGTCCACACATATGTTCAACAATGCTTTATGTGACAGGTCAATAAGGTACAAAGGGTTAAGACACTAGGTTTTTTGCACCCTTTACAGATTCAATAGCAAAATTGTGATAGTGTATTCATGAACTTCATAGTGGGGTTACCACGGATCCAAAGGAAGCGGGATGCTATCCTAGTAGCAATAGAAAGATTGAGCAGGATGGCTTATTTTATACCGACGCAGAAGATGATAGAAGCTCCACAACTAGGAGCTATTTATTTAGGATGCCTTAAAATTACATGGGTTACCAACGTCCATAGTTTCAAATAGGTAGATTCACAAGAAACTTCTAGAAGTTTCTCTTTGATAAGTTGAAAGTGTCATTGAAAATGAATAGCGGTGACCATCCACAAACAAATGGTCAAAAACTAGGATTCACTTGGGGTTGAGCCATAATGGGACATACACTCGCAAAATGGTCACCTCCACAAGTATAGCATCGCCTCCCTGGGGCAAATCTTGGTATTTGTTTGCTTGATATGCCTAGCTTCTGAGCTACCTTCTCAGCGAGTTCCTCAATAGAGGTGGATTGCGTGGAGCTAAGGCTAGTAGAACTATTTGAATCCTTGTAGATTTTTGATAGTTCTAATTCCTCCCCTAGATTATCTTCAATGTCTATGCACATGTGTACGCACTCTTCTATAGTTCTAGGGTCCTTCAAGTACACATATGATCGTAGTTTGGTACTGAGCAATCCATCTAGGAATAAAGCCACTTGTTTGGCTGGTGTGGGTAACTCAGAAATAGGACATCTCTCTAAATATTGCCTAAACCTTCTCCCCGCAAGTCTAACCGTCTCTTGAGGGGTTTGCTTGAAGCTATGAATCAGCGAGGAAGTATTATGCCTTATGCCACTCTTAGAGAATTCAATAATGAATGCCTCTAGAAGTTGGTCTATGTTTCTGAAGTGCCTCTCATTTAGTGGTTGAAACCACGTAAGATCGGTGTTCCTAAGGGTTAGACCAAAGGCATTGTACTGCGTGGATAGATCCTCCACTTGTTCAGCTCTCAAGACTTGCCTAAATTCGGCCACGTGATCTTATGGATCTCCAGTGCCATCGAAGTAATTCTTCATGGACTTAACTAGTTGTGTAGGTCTCAAAGTCCTGGTGTGTTCCCTAGGCCCTCGCAAAGGAAAATCCTCAGCATTTCTTAGGTTCCTTGGAACTCTAGTTCTCTCTGTTTCTTCTCTATTTGTCTCTGTTCGCGTTCGTTCTCTACCTATTCAAAGCTCACTTCTGGCCTATCTCTACTTCTATCCCTTTGAGCGCCATGAGCTTGGGATGTTCCAGCCCCTTGGTGGCCAAAAGAGACATTAAATCTTGGTTGGGAAAAAATAAATTCCCCCTTCCAAGTGTAGGCATGTCTACCATGCTCGGTGACCACAAAGATCCTCTCTAAAGTATTGTCTAGATAGGTCAACTTGCTTGGGCAATCAGGATCTTTGAACTCATAGATCGTGATCATTCCTACCTCATTCGGTTGATTAGGCTTATACCTCCAGAAGGCTTCATCAGTTTCTCGATTGAGAAGAAGATCTATGCTCTTATTGTCCTGGGGAATCCACTCTGGTGTGATAATTCTAGTAAGCACAGATTTGCCTCGGGGGGTTTTAGGTTCTTCACCCATGTTCCCTTGCTCTAGGTCACCTATATCCGTTTCTGGGATCACATTACCAAATTCATATGTCCTATCTGGGTGGCTGGTGACCACGTATATGGTTCCTTCTTTCTCCAAGTATGCTCCATTTTCAAACTTGACAGCAGGATGCTCAATTCCAATGGGTTGGTCAGGGTTTTTAATCTGGACCACAGATCTTCCTAGGCTGTCCTCATAGATGCTAGCACCTAATCGGTTAGTCCTAAGGTATTTGAGTTGCGTCTTGTAAGGGCCTTCTACCCTGTGTAGGTATGGCACTCCTGAACTTCCCGTGGGTCTCTCCATGCCTTGAGACATCTCTGACTCACTAGTCTCAGAGCTAGGGTAGTATGAATAATGGCTCAACTGCTGGACCCAAGACCTAGCAGTATGAGTGACACTAGCCTCCCTGGGTTTTGGGGCTAAAACAGGACTAAAACAGGCTGACAGGCAAACAAAAATTCTCGAATTACTTGTGTCGCAGTCTCACAATGCAATGATAAACCCTAGTGTTCTTTTCCCAAAATTTGACCTAAAATAAACCATATATTTATGCCCTAAAAAATGGCCGAGTTTTCCCGTCAATCGCGATCGAGTGGTCTGTCAATCGCGATTGATATGTCAGTTGCGATCGACATGTCGGTCACGATTGACAAGTCCGTCGTGGCTGTCAGTCACGATTGATGGGTCAATCGCGATTGACACGTGGCCCGAAAATTTAGTCAGTCGTGGTCAAAGGATCGTTGACTCTGTCGATCTCGATTGATGGGTCGATCGCGATTGATGGGTCGATCGCGATTGACAAGTCCGTCGCGAGTGTTCAGTCGGTCGTGGTCAAACAGTCGTTGACTGGGTTGGTCGTGATTGACAGGTCCGTCGAGGTTGTCAGTCGCGATTGACTGGTCGATCGCGATTGATGGGTCAATCGTGATTGACTGGTCGATCGCGATTGATGGGTCAATCGCGATTGACACGTGTCACGCGTAGGTTCTGTCGGTCGTGGTCAGTCGGTCGTTGACTCAGTCGATCGCGATCGAGGTGTTGGTCGTGATTGACAGAGCCGTCGACAAGTGTCCGTCATCGTTCATCGATCGCGATTGACAGGTCGATCGCGATTGATAGAAAACAGAGGAGTTTTAAAATTCTAAGCACATATTTAGGAAGCTCTAGGCATGTAGATCATAATTATGTACTTTGTTTAGCAAAAGGATCATTTTTTCTGTCGGTCGCAATTGACAGAGGTCAACGCCTCGGGACCTGCACATTCAGATTTTTTACCTGCTGGAGCTGGTGCAGCTGCTGGGGATGCTGATTCCTATAGAAAATCTCAAAAAACACAGAAAAGCACAAGCACACAAATGTCTCTCTCTCTCTCACAAGTGAAATGAGGAAAATGGTGTGGGTGTGGTGATATGACCAAAAAGCTGAATTTTTTTTTTGCGATGATGGAGATGGAGGTGGAAGATGGTGAAGAAAACAAAAGAAAATAGATAAAAGTGAAGGAAATACCTATGACTTCAATGCCTCAACTCTACATCTTACCATCACACGCTCGTCCTCAAGGCTCGACAACGGCGCCAAAATTTGGTGTAGCTCAATGATGAGTAGCACCTCCTTTAATGTCAATCCGGGAAGACGTGAGGATGGTATGATGACCTTGAGCAAGTGAAGGCACAAGTGTGTGAGTGAGAAGCACACCAACATGCACACACATACACACACACGCGCACACACGGCAAGACAAAGACAAAGACAATGGAGTTCTTTTAGATTACTTCCAAAATGCTCATACAAGTTCAAATCTATTACAAGCTAACCTCAAAAATGAGCTCTCTAGCTCTATTTATAGTTTTTTACTAGCTTTTGGCCCTGTCCAGACCTAGTGTCCGACCTAGTTAAAAATTAGGTTCTAGGGCCTAATTGGAGGCTCAAACGGAGTCTAAAAATCATGAAAATTGGTACGATGATACTTCTAATACTCCTCAAGCTCAAGGACTCCTCGGCTTGCACAAAATGGAGTTACAAAAAAGGTAAAATGGTATGTACAATGATTTGTAGTGATGAGAATCACTGTTATGAAGATGTTGTTTTGGAAAAATTTGAATGGCCTACTTGCCAGATCTTCGGTGACTACTTAGTCTGCTTGTGCCTTCTCTCCGCTCTGGCTCCCTTCTTTGGCTTCCTTATCTTGTGAGTCCTTCGGTGCCTTGACTGCTGCCAACAACATGTACCAAATACTTCTTCCCCAATGTGACAGATCGACAGTTCGGTAGGTCTGGAACCTGTCTCTCCTCCTACACCAAGAGAGAAATCTGTTTTATTACTGCTGTGAAAGGTTACAAGCCAGTCCATTGATTCGGTCAGGAGTCTTCACTGAAAAAATAGGATTTATACAAAAATACGTTCTGATGGCCTAATACTGGCATGTACAAAGGACCTGAACCCAAAAAATAGCTATACACAATTAGTTACTTGGCATCTTCTTCCTCATGATCGGAAGAAATATGAACATTGGCCCGAAAAGAGGCCTTGGCATCCTGGAAAGTAACTCAAATTTTTTCATGATTGTTTTCAATAATCTTTAAAGTTCATTAGGGTGCAATATGACTGCTCCATCAATTGTAGTATTAGAGAAGGATGTCGATGATATGATTCCTTTACTTTGCACCTCTACCAACTCTAAGCTGAATTCTTCCTACAAATAGAGATCTTGTTTCATATTGTGTCTTTGATGACAGCGTCCGGTCTGTGTAGTTTGAAGAGCTTGTGCCTTTAAAGCTTGTTCTTGCACCAATTGAGTCTGCAGAGTGTCCAGACAAGATTGGGTCTAAGCTGTAGCTTCCTCCTATTGAGCAGCCTTTGATGAGAGTTGTTCATTGGTCTCCTGCAAAGTGATTATAGTCTACTGGAGAATCTCATAATCTTGGGCCTGCTATTGTAATTGAAATCAAAGTTCTATTATAGCATCATTCTGCATCATCATCTCTTTCTCAAGTTCTTGGATATGTAACAGATGATGATTATTGGCATCTGCTCACAAAAACTTTTATAGTAGGAAACTTGTTTTGATTCCCTGTAGAATGCCTCGAATAATTGGTGATTATCGAACTCCTTGGCAGCAACATCTTCTTGGAGTTGTTGAACGTGTTGCTGCAACCACATATTGTGATTGTTCAAGGTTGCATATGTCCGGAGATAGTAATCCATATCTTGGGCGATCAAGGATTGCATATGGAGGAGATAGGTACTATGACGACCAAACTCATGAAGGCTACGTTATCATTGATGTGAACTGCCAATACTGCTCATGCAATGCTCTAGGAGGAGGAAAATTTGGGACATCTTCTTCAATAGACTCAGCAGGTACCAGATTACACCAGGGAGAATTGGGTGGAGAGGGTGATGACCATCCGAGACTCGGAGAAGTACCACGTAGAGAATAGTTTGGAGAGGATGTAGAAGAACCAGATGGTGGCATAGCAGGAACAAAAGGTGTTGGTGGTTTTGGGGGTGATGGAGGTGGAGAGGATGAGGCATCCTGCATTGACTGATCTGTAGGAACAATAAAAATGATCAGTGGGAGAGGTGGAAGAAGGTTGGATAGCGAATAGATAGAATGAAAAGAATCTAGTATAGAGGTGACAGGAGAAGTGTGAATACTAGTGGTGGAGCAATATACAGCCAGTCCTAAACCCAAACCACAAACATTGGAAGAAGATGAACTTTGGACTTGGCAGGGTTGTTTGCCTTGTTAGAAGATGACGTTCTCCATCATCTTCTTCTTCGACAGGCGAGTGTACATCGGATGAGAAGGACACGAACAGCAATGGCAAACTCTCCTACATAGAGGATGGATAACAGGTAGGGAAGATGGGTGTTCGGGCAGTGGCCTTGGTCTCACTATCTAACAACTACTTGGCATTCCCTATGAATGTGGTTAAACAAAACAACTGCCCAATTAATGGGTCCATGGATAGTGGCAGCTATAAGGGAATAGAATTGGTGACTAATGTAGTAGGGATGATGTTGGAGATTGATGGCAATCACCATGAACTGTAGGATAAAATGCTCCGGTTCAGGGCGGCAGCTAATGGCATACTTATTCAATCTATGCCTTGGAAACATACGTTCCATGTCAGTGGGGGGAAATAGATGTTATAGAAGAGCTACTGTCAATGGGCAAGAAAAAATGCTACCCTACCTCGGATGCAATCATGTGCATTTATGTGCCACTCAAAGGAACAATCTAGAGAGCTGTTGAAATAGGTTCAACAGTGATGGATGGAATAATACTCTCGGTAGTGGGGTGTGCCACAGTAGCATCCCAGTGCAAAAGAGTGAAGCGCGATAACTTATGGAGATGTAGGAAATGCATTGTCTCATTAGAAAAAACAGTGGATAGTGGCTCGAAGGATGCAAGGGTATCCATAGGCGATGTAGCTGAGAAGAAGATGACAATATGAGTGTGCAAACAATTAAAAACAATAAACGTGAAATGCCAAGCGAACAAAATTTTAACAAGAAGGAAAAATGCAGGCATGATGGTAAAAGGGATGAAGGTAATGATGAGTGCGAGTGGAGGCAAGGTGTAATAAACTAACATGCAAAATCATGCAATCATTCGTGCCAAACAAATGATTGCACGCATGGAGGACGATAAAAAAGGATGGAGCTTTGACCCATTGACTAGGTTTTCAATCGATACTCTTGAAAGAGCCTGTAACCAAAAAGTTATCGGACCCAATTGCATCAAAATTTGGTATGGACCGAACCACCAGACTTTGAATTTGCCAGCAGCCCAGTCTGCTTTTGAATTGTAAAAGAGTATCAATTGATCTTCCTGAAATATTGGAGTCTTAAGAAACCGATCATGAGTACAAGCCTACCGAAATTGCACTTTTTCCATCAATAGAAAACTCTCAAAATGTTGTTTATCAAACGTACGAAGGTCATCGATCCAAGCATACAAAGAATCCGTAGGGAATAGTTTTTGCTCAATAGCCACCAGCAAGCTAGGAACAACAGGTTCCATAGGAGCAATGGCCTCAAGTCCATAAGCCAATTTAAAAGCTCTTCATGCATACCTTGCACTTCACTTTTCTGCGTCGCACTATGTGTCTCTTGCACTTCACTTTTCTGCGTCGCACACTGTGTGTCTCTTGCCCTTCTCTCTCTTGCCTAGCTTAGACTATGCTCACCTTGCTTAGTCCTCCAAGAATAGTCCTTGCCTTGATTTGAGTGTCGATTCACGTACGCTCCTAACTGCAAGATTATCTTGGAGCTCACTTTGATGTCCCAAGATTGTCTCCAAAAGTGGGCAGCCAACGAATCCCTGTTTTGTCATGTACTGACTTTAGTCTAAAACAAAACTTTTAATTGGAAGGGCCATACTTTCACTTTTGCGTACGTTGCCGCTTCACATACCTTCACATTTTGCTTTTTAATTCTTCACTTGTGCACCTAAGAGAGGGTTCACATGAACCTTCCAAAACACTTTAAATTTGAACATCATGCTACATTGTGGGCCACCAAAGTCTGATCTGCAAGAGCTTTTTATACGTTAAATCCACCGAAAAATTACCACCCATAAGAGTTGCATGTGCTAAGGCCAAGATCAAGGAAACCTCATGAGTGGGGACACAGCAGATCCAAGCACCCGAATGATCGAAATAGTATAATTGACCTACAATAATACGAAACCGACAGCTAGTATACAGTGCCAACTTTTGCCTAGCAGTAATGGGAAGAGAATCTAGAGGACAACTAGTAGTCAGGAAAGTCAGTAGACTATCATAATAGGAGTCGGCTAAATCCCATTGAATCAAAGAAGTACAGGGTTGAACAATGTAGATGGTTGGAGATGAATCATCCACCCCAATCAAAGCTTCACCCGATCCAACCAAGAAAGGAGTCAGCAATTGCATGTGATGATTGCAACCAATGAATAACATCATAATTAGATTCCTACAATAAGATGACCTAGGGGCGAGTCGACCACTCAAGTTTTGTTGTCGTACTAAATAAGTTAAGACAGAATGATCCACATGGACAGTAAATTTATGGCCAAGCAGATAATGGTGGAGCTTTTTAATGGAATAAATGAGACCAAGACACTCGTGTTTGGTAATTGAATAGTTTTGTTCTATAGGGGCGGAGCATCTGCTAGCATCGTATACCAGACAATACCATTTTTTATGGAGTTGCATTAAAACATTGCCAATAGTGATATCCGATGCATCAACAAATACATGGAATGGTAAGTCCCATTGAGGAACCTGGAGAATAGGAGCTTGCATGAGTAAAAACTTCAGGCACAGAAAGTTAGTGTTACACTCATCAGTCTAGTGAAATTCACGAGGAGGGACTATCATCAACCGAGTAAGTGGGATAGTGAGATGTGCAAGCCAGTGAAGATGATGACCATGCCACCAGATCTGCCCTGAAAAATGAAGAACTTCCTTTGGTGATTTTGATGGTGGGGCATGAAGTATGGCCTACACCTTGTCCACATCAACTTGAATACCTTGGCACGAAATAATATGTCCATGCAATTTACCACACATTGCAGCAAAAATAGATTTGATAGGATTAAGACAAATCCAATAGTCTCTACACTTTAAAAAACAAAGGTGGAGGTGCTGTAAATGATCTAGTTTGGCACCTGAAACTAAAAAATCATTGAGAAACAATGAAACTGGTCACATAGGGGGAAAAGATGTTTTGCATACAACATTGGAAGGTGCTAGGGGCATTACAGAGATTGAACCACATAATTGTATAAGCATAGACTCCCCAATTTGTAATGAAAGCAATTTTAGAAATGTCTACTTCAGCCAACTTGGTTATGTCCACTATACCCATCCAAAAAGGAATATATTTCATGGCCTGCTACTTCATCAAGCGTACTATCTAGAAAAGGCAAGGGGAAAGGTTCAAGAATGGTGGCACCATTAAGCTTCCAATAATCCACATAGATTCGTAGTTGTTTATTTTTCTTAAGGACAATCACCATGGGGGAGATCCATTCGACATGTTCAATAAGGACCATAAACCCATCACATAAAATGCGATCAAGTTCTTCCTTCACTTGTTTTGCATAGTGAAGATTCA
The DNA here is from genome assembly GCA_020310875.1 of Ceratopteris richardii. Lineage (NCBI taxonomy): Eukaryota > Viridiplantae > Streptophyta > Polypodiopsida > Polypodiales > Pteridaceae > Ceratopteris > Ceratopteris richardii. The sequence continues at coordinate 125,854,037 of CM035414.1, forward strand.
TCCCATAACTATGTTGCTTCGCCAAATAAATATCTAGTTTTAGTACAACTCGATCTTGGTAAATGCAAGGATCTAGACCCTTCATGTCTTTGTAACCCCATGCAAACAGGTTGAATTCGGTTAATAGTGATAAGAGATCTCGTTCAAAAGGATCATCCAAATGGGCTTTAATTTTTAGTGAACAAGGAGTCACGACATCACCCCCATCATTAATTAGAACCTTCCTAATTTTATGGTTTTGTACCATATCATAATTAAAGGCACTACATGATCAATCGTCATGTCTTGCTCTAGATGTATTGTAGTTGTGGTAGGTCCAAATCTAATCCATGCTTATCTATCACTAGAACTACTACTGAACTCCAAATACTAGGGTTAACAACTATCCCAAGGGTAGAGCGATTGGTGCTTTCCATAAAATATCCCATGCCTTATGATGGGGCAATTCTTTGGGTGGTTTATCTGATTGAATTGTTGAGTCTAATGCAGTTGACACTGACGGTTTTATTGTCTAGGAATTCACCAGTGTAGGAGTGGACAAGACTAGGGCTTCTACTTGAGCCCATTTTGCTACTTTGGCTAGCATTATCTATTATTCTTTAAAGCCAGGTTCAAATGCTTCTGCTATTGGTTGTAGCACTTTTGTAGATCACGTCTGGATCATAGAAGCTTTCACTTTTATAGGTGTGATGATGACCATATTAGTCATCGGGTTTTGTATGTCCTTCTTCCATTTATCATACTCTTGAGCGTCTTTGCAGTGATGACTAGTATGGCCCATCTCCCCATAGAAATGACAATGTGGCTGAAATGCTTTATTAAGGGTATTGACAATACCTTGATTCCACTGTGTTTGATTAAAATTCTCTAGTTGTGTGAAAAAATTTGTATATGGAAAATAGGTTGTATTACAAAGGTGAGGTGGAACATAACTAGCTATGGGTTTTTTGGTTTCCTATATGATAGCATTCACTGCTAAGTGATTTTGATTTTTGGCTTATAGAGACATGTTTCAGTAGAGTGACTTCCATTTTCATAGATTGCACAATATACTTGATTCAATGCACAGTTAGCTGCAACATAATAATGATTTTTACATTTTATACAAAAAACTTTTCAGCATGTTCTCTGATTTTTTTCTTTTTGGTCTTCATCCACCCCAAATCTTCTGCAAAACCATCAATTTTATGTTCAAGTTGCAAGGCCATTTCAATGATGGCATCCGAGGTCATACCATCAATACATCGGATAATCATAATCTACCATAGTTGTGGGTTGAGACCATTGATAAACCATTGGGTAATAATATTTGCCGAGAAGTTGGCATTTACCATAGGAAGTTGTCTGAGATGAGTACGAAAAATTGGTGCATACTCTTGCATACCCTGATTCGGCTGTTATCTATTATTTTGTAAGAAGTCAAAAATTTATGTTGGATTCTTCTTCAATTGGAATCTTCTTCCTTGAATGCGTTATACTCCTAAAAGTGATCTAAATCTAATTCCATTAACCATCCTGTAGTGTCATTTACCAGTGTGGATTGGAATATTTGAGCCTTATACTCATTTTCATTCGGATTATCTAATACGTTGTAATTGATTTCAAATGTGCGAACATGTGTATTTGGGTCATCACCTGAAAATTCATCAAATTTGGCATAGGTTACTCTAGCTGGATGCTACCTTCTTTGTCTGCCTTATAGGTGTGCCATCGATCTAGGGCTGAAATACTCAAGCACGTCCACAACATCTGTTGGGGGATTCTTAGACAAGAAGGAGTTTGAGGGTTTGTAGGAGAAAAGGGAAGAAACAAGAAGATAAAATACACCTGGAAGCTTCTGCCGATTGATTACAGTAAGACAATTACAATGTTTGAAGTACAAGACAAGCCAATACCTCTGTGCACAATCCCACAAAGTTCCCAATTACAAAATACCCAATATCCCAAAGTCTTCTTGCCGCCGGCCTCCTCTGCACCAGACCTCCACCTGCTTCAAGCTTATCCTTGTGCACACCTTGCACCAAGCTTCCACAAAGGGGGAGGAGTGAATACCTTCTTTCGGCACGCGCCCACTGCAATGGGACCTTGAGATACTTGGGGGGACTAGCTTAGCACTCTCTACACAATCCCTTAGTCACTCTCCATGCACTTCTTCACTTCCACTTCTCTGCGTCGCACCCTGGTGACTCTTGCACTTCTCTCTCTTACTTCACTTAGCCTATGCTTCTCTTGCTTACTCTAAGATTGGTCCAAGAATGGCCTTGCCTTGATTTGAGTGTGTCGATCACGTACGCTCCTAACTGCAATGGTATCTTGGTGCTCACTTTGATGTCCCAAGATTTTCTTTACAAGTGGCAGCCAACGACTCACTGTTTTGTCCTGTAGTGACTTTAGACTAAAAACCAAAAATTTTAATGGGGGGCCATTCTTTCACCTGTGCGTACACTTTGCCGCTTCACATACCTTCATGTTTCCTTTTAAGTCTTCACTTTTGCACATAAGAGGGGGTTCACCTGAACCTTCCAAAACACTTTGAAACACACTTTGAACCTTAGGGAAATTAGAGAAAATACCTCTGCAACCTGCAACCCACTTTCTCCAATTTACCCTTTGTGGACAATTCATTGTGCACTACCTGTGCACTTTGACACCTGCACTTACACGCTTTGACTTTGCACCTGTTGACTTTGACCTTGACCTTGTTGACTTTGACCAGTTGACTTTGACTGCAATTGACTTTGACCAACTTGACTTTTATGGGCTCAATAGTTGCCCACCACCTAATGTGCTCTCCGTCCCGGAGAGCTACAACCAAAACTCGGAACATAGATGACACCTGATTCTGGAGCTGCAAAACTTCAAAATCACACCTTGGAGCAGGCACCAAGTCCAGTAGGAGCAGCAGAGAACAAGCAACGGAGAAGAACCAAAAATTGGATTTTGCCAAGGAAAAGCAAAGGGTTGCAATGGGAGGGTAGAAAGAAGGGGGAGGGGAGGGCTGAGGGTCTAGGATGGAAGGGATTGGGAGGGTTAAGGATGGGGCTGGGCAAATTGGTAAAGGGAGGGCATGGGTGATGTGGATGGGGCCTGGAGGCGGTTAAAATGATCAAACAGTAGAGCTACAGAGGGTGCATGTGTGATATTATGCAACATAAGGTAAGACAAGGTGAGAATAGACCATGTTTACAATATGGGGAAATAAAAACATGTCATAAAGTTGCTCAAAACATGTGGGTTTTGACCAAAACCCAGAGAAAATGTAGGAATTTGGAAAATGAAACGCAAAAACTGAGTTCAGAGGTGCCAAAAAACATGAAAATGACTCCTTTTTTGTAAAAAACGGCCAACCGAGGCACGACGCAGAGCCAAAGGCTTTGAGCCATAAAAATGAAAAAAAAAAAAAAAAAAAAAAAAAAATATATATATATATATATATATATATATATATATATATATATATATATATATATATATATTATGATATATATATTAAAATATAATAAGAAAACAAAAAATAAAATAAAAAGACCCTTTTTTTTTTTTGGAACGCCTGTGCGGATAATAAAATAAAAATGAAATCAAAATTAAAAAAAAAAAATCGTAAATAAATTAAAAACAAAATAAAATAAAAAAGAATAAAATAAAACAAAAGAAAAATAAAATAAATAAAAAAAAAGGAAAAAGCATTAGGGGGGGGGGGGGCTTGGGGGGGGGGGAAAAGTGGTCGGTGAGGGGTTGGTCGGTGGGGTTCTGGGGGGGGGGGGGGGGGGGGGGAGGGGGAAGTGGTCGGTGAGGGGTTGGTCGGTGGGGTTTTGGGGGGGGGGGGGGGGGGGGGAAGTGGTCGGTGAGGGGTTGGTCGGTGGGGTTTTGGGGGGGGGGGCAGGGGAAAAAGTGTTCGGTGAGGGGTTGGTCAGTGGGGTTTTTTTTTTTTTTTTTTTTTTTTAGAGAAAGAAAACGCCCCTATGGGGCCTTTTTTTTCTTTTAATAATAAATTGTCCCAAAAATCAAAGAGAATACATAAAAAATCCAGAAAAATTGCAAAAGAAAATCCAAAAAAGGCCTAAGCTAGAATTTTGCAATCAAACCTACAGGGAGCTTCCTTTATTCCTCAAATTTGGCAAGAAAATGACATCGGAAAGGGATAAAAAATGCCAGAAAAATGCTAAAAATGCTAGAAAAATTTCCAAAAATACCCAAAAGTTTTACTTTTGCAGAGGTCATGAAATTCCTTCTAGGTTTTCTAAAAACACCAATAACAAGGAAGAAATTGATAAAGAAAACTACTAAAACTGAGCAAAATGTGATGAGAAAGCTATGTACAACCTGGACAGATTTTGCAGTTCGAGGTGATCCATACTTCTTCAAGTGTGTTGATGATAGGCCTTGAGCCTTGATATGTTGACCAGTGGCAAGGCCTCTCCTTTCAGCGTCTCTAACTCCACAGCACCCCAATTTAGCATTGTTTTGACTCTGTAAGGTCCTTCCCAATGTGGAAGCCATTATTCTCTCACTTGTGTATGAAGATGAGGTCTATGGAGAAGAACTAACATGCCTACTTCAATGTTGTTGCTCCACAGATGTCAATCATGTGTCTCCTTCCTCTTCATCTGAGTTTCTATCAATTGTTTTATTGCTAGTAGACGAATCTCCTCTACTTTATGTAGTGCTCCGAGCCTCTGAGAGACATCACAATCCTTCTTGCCCTACATGAATGCTATCTTAGGTGATCCATGTAAAAATTCAAAGGGCTCAATGGGCAATATGCCATAACTAGCTGGAATGGAGAATATCCTGTGGCCTCTTTGTAGGCTAACCTGTATGCCCATAGGGTACCTTGATAAGCAATGCCCCAGGAAGTGGGCTGTAACATACACTCCTTTCTTAACATTGAGATTAAAACCTTATTTGTCGACTCAGCCTGTCCATTGGCTCTTGGATAGTAAGCACAAGAGGTCCTACGTAGAATTCTATACCTGTTGAAAATTTCCTGCAGGACCTTATTGAAAAAATGTGTACCTTGATCTGTACAAATTTCAAGTGGGCATCCAAACCTGCAAATGATGCTACTATAAATGAAATCAACAACAGTTTGGGCAGTGCAATCGGGGGAGGCAATAGCTTCAGCCCACTTTGTTGCATAATCTGTAGCTATCAAGAGATATTTTTCTCTTTTTGGAATTGCGGGAGGGTAGATGGGCCCTATAAAATCTAGTCCCCACTTCTCAAATGGTTGCCAGGAAGTGGAAACAACCAAGGGGTTATGCCTCTGCTTTGTTGGCTTAGGTCCAGACCTGGCTATCTCTGCATACATTTTTATAAACCTTCTCTGGTATCCAGTATGCCCCAAGAAACTCTGAATCTCTTTAGGGGATTTAGGTTTAGGCAACTTTAATATAGAAATGATTTTGTCAGGATCTGGGGCCATACCTTTAGCCGACACCACATGTCCTAAGAGAGTTCCTTCTGTCACAAGGAAATGACATTTGTTTGGATTGAGCTTTAACTTAGTCTCCCTGCATCTTTTGAAAACATTCTGCAGCTGCCTCAAGTGGTGGTCCAAACAATCTAGAGGAGTTTCTTTGTGAGATCCTGAAAACGAAGAGAAGTCATCCATGAAGATTCTAAGTGATTCCAGCAATAGGGGGCCAAAAATGAGATTGACCGTTCTGTTAAAGGTGGCTGGAGCATTTCTGAGCCCAAATGGCATTTTTACATACACATATGTTCCCCAAGGTGTGATAAAAGCAGTCTTTTCACGATCCTCTGGATGTATTGATATTTGGTTATAGCCACTGAATCCATCCATAAAGCTATATAATGCATGCCCAGCCACTTCTTCAATGACCTGTTCTACAAAAGGCATTGGGAAACCATCTGGAATGGTCACCTTGTTGAGTGCTCTAAAGTCAACACAAATTCTGATTTTATTAGTATTCTTCTTTGGTACTATAACATAGGTGAGAGCCACTCTGAGTGTTCTACAAGAATGATGATTCCTGCATCCTCCATCTTCTGGATTTCCACATAGACAGCTTCAGCATATTTTGGATTAAGTCTATAACTCTTTCCTCTTATGGGTTTGGCTCCATCAACCAGAGGGATTCTGTGCTCTCCATAAGTTGCAGGCACTCCTTCTAAGTCTTTATAATGCCAGGCAAAAACATCTATATACTGGGTCAAGGATGATTTTACCTTTTCAAGGAGCCTTGGGTGGCTCCACAACCAAGTGGCCACCAAAACTGGCCGATTATTGTCTTGAGTGCCTAATTGTATTTCTTGGACAGGATTTCTCTCTACCATATTATCTTCGTGTGCATCTTCTTCCTTGTCTTCTTCTACTAGCTTTTCGTGGGAATTTTTTACCTTGCCTTTAGCTTTAGTAACCTCTTTATCTATGGTTGTCATATCCTCCTCCAAGTTGTATTTGAGGGGTGTCTTCCTGCCCCTTCTATGGTCTGTGATGGGCTCTCCCAATCCATCAACTTGGACTTTTTCCTTATCTTCATCATAACCTTCAGTCGTGCAAGAATTATTAAGAAAAATTCCAAAACAAGAGGAAGATTTGCCTGCTTGGAGCCAATTTAGAATATCCTCTTCTTCCTCGAAATCTATTTGGGGTTGATCCTCCGATTCTGTTTCCATGCAAATGCCAACTGTTTGCATCATGCTAGTGTTTCCTTGATTATCTGGGCCCTCTTCTAAATGAATCTGTGTCAGCTCCTGCCCTTTCCTTTGTACCCACATAGCGTCCTTGCCCCAATCATGAATGACACTTGCATGCCTCAGCCATGGTCGTCCAATTAAGAGAGGAAATCCTCCTTCAACCTGGGGCAATCTTAAAACCACAAAATCCAGAATGAATAGATTACCTTGTACTTCAAGTGGAACTTTTGGGATCACTCCCAAGGGCCTTACTTTGCTCTGATCTGCCAAAGTAACAGTGAAATTTGAAGAGTGGAGTCCAATCTTTTCCATTGTATGTTCAGGCATCAAGTTAATGCCAGAACCACCATCCACAATAACTCCTTGAAACTCATGACCCTTGATAGATACTGTAAGCCGAGGACTTTTATAATCTGTAAGGGGTGCTTCCCCTACAATTTTTCCTTTATGTGAAACAGCCGTCTTTGCCACCAAACTTGTAGTGGAAGCTTCATCAATTATCTGCAATAACTCTGACCTGAATTTCCCATCCATCTTTATTAAATAAAAAATACTAACCTCCTTTTTCATGGACTTGAGTAGTTTTGAAGCCTTTGATTCCTTGAGAGCATGGGCTCCAGTTGACTTATCAAACTCCTCATGAGCCCTCTTGAAGGCATGCCCAATGGCATCACTGGTGCATATGAGATCTCCTTTTTGACTTGAATCTGCACCTGTGTTGACTTTATCTTCAGATGTTTCTCTATTTTGATTCCCTTCCTTAATCTTTGATTCTTGTCCTATGTCTGCTTGAGCCTTCCCCTTGCTTCTTGTCTGCACAGTCAAAGATTCTATTTCTTCTAATTGCACCACCCTGGTAGATGGAGATGGCTCATTGATTGGATCACACACTTCTTCCTTGTGCACAGAAATCATTTGAATATGGGGCCCGGAGGAAGAGGCTTGATTCTTAGGACAACAATTTGTATAATGATCTCTTGCATCAGGGCAGTTCCTACAAGGAGGGGCATTTTCGGGTAGGGTGCACCTACTTTGATAGTGCCCACATTCTCCACATCTGAAACAGATGATTGGCCTCCTAGGCCCATTTCCAAAGTTATTCCTCTGTCTAGGATTATAGTTGTTACCTTGATTTGGTGCAGCAGCCATCACATTTGCTGGTGTTGGGGGTCCTCCTTGTGTCCAGTATGTCGTTGCAGGCATTCCTCTTGATTGGCATTCATGGGCCTCATGGCCAACCTTCCTGCATAATTGACAAGTCACACTGAACAGAGGACATTCACTTACTATGTGACCTTGCTTGCTGCACATGGAACACCAAAGTCCACTCTTGATGCCACCTCCTTTGAGCTCCTACAACTCCTGTCGCAGCTGAGCCAATTCCTCTACCTGGGCCTCCTCCTCCTTTTGGAGCTTTAGTGCTTCAATCTCCCTTCTCAACTGAGCAACAACATTCTCTTCCTCTTTGTAGGGCTTATTTCTTTTTAAACCCTCCAGCTCTTTCCTTAGCTGTATCACTGGATCCTCCATTTCTGTACCATATGTTGGTTGGGAAGAGGTTGCTCCATACTGGTACCTTATCTGCTCCAAGCGTGTGGTTGTGCTGATGAACTCCTCTATGGAGGCTGTAGGTAGCACTAATTCCTTTATTTTGCATTGGGTGGCCACTGGTAGGGGCTTAGCCAACCATTTCTTGACAAAAAAGTCGTGTGGTGGATCTGGCAATTTAGCCATTAGTGCTTTGGCCCGAGTCACAAACTCTGGGAACTTTTCTCCTGGACCTAATCTTAAACTTTCTAGTTCTTCTATGATAATCTCCGTAGTGTTGCCATGCTGGAACTGATTTTTAAAAGCATCTTTCATCACATCCCAAGTGGTAAAATGGTTTTTAGCAAACTGGCTGAACCACTTATCAGCTCATCCCTCTAATGTGGCAGGGAAGAGAATCAAAAAAGCATCCTCCCTACCCATTAGGCCTCTAGTCTTACATAGTGCCAAAAACCTTCTAATGTGTTCATCTGGATCCTCTTGAGCTAGGCCTTTGAAAGAAGGAAACTTTATATTTAATCTAGAGAGTAAAGTTTCCAAGTCTACCTGACCCGCCATGCTCTTGACTGATGATGTAGAAGATAGTGGGCTGGAGGACCTTCTAACAACCTTCCTTCTTGTCTGCTTGCAGGTGACCCTCAATACTTGGGACCGGGTTGCGGTCATGAGCAGCTCATAGCCCACTGAATGTGAGACACTTGATAAGAATATTTACCTTTTGTTTGATGAAGTAGCACTGTGGTTCTGTCGACACTTGATCTCTTCTATGCTTTGCACTTGGTTTCTCCTAAGCTCAAATCTCCTTGGATGTCCCACCGGGCGTGCCAAATTTTGTTGGGGGATTCTTAGACAAGAAGGAGTTTGAGGGTTTGTAGGAGAAAAGGGAAGAAACAAGAAGAGAAAATACACCTGGAAGCTTCTGCCGATTGATTACAGTAAGACAATTACAATGTTTGAAGTACAAGACAAGCCAATACCTCTGTGCACAATCCCACAGAGTGCCCAATTACAAAATACCCAATATCCCAAAGTCTTCTTGCCGCCGGCCTCCTCTGCACCAGACCTCCACCTGCTTCAAGCTTATCCTTGTGCACACCTTGCACCAAGCTTCCACAAAGGGGGAGGAGTGAATACCTTCTGTCGGCACGCGTTCACTGCAATGGGACCTTGAGATACTTGGGGGGACTAGCTTAGCACTCTCTACACAATCCCTTAGTCACTCTCCATGCACTTCTTCACTTCCACTTCTCTGCGTTGCACCCTGGTGACTCTTGCACTTCTCTCTCTTACTTCACTTAGCCTATGCTTCTCTTGCTTACTCTAAGATTGGTCCAAGAATGGCCTTGCCTTGATTTGAGTGTGTCGATCACGTACGCTCCTAACTGCAATGGTATCTTGGTGCTCACTTTGATGTCCCAAGATTTTCTTTACAAGTGGCAGCCAACGACTCACTGTTTTGTCCTGTAGTGACTTTAGACTAAAAACCAAAAATTTTAATGGGGGGCCATTCTTTCACCTGTGCGTACACTTTGCCGCTTCACATACCTTCATGTTTCCTTTTAAGTCTTCACTTTTGCACATAAGAGGGGGTTCACCTGAACCTTCCAAAACACTTTGAAACACACTTTGAACCTTAGGGAAATTAGAGAAAATACCTCTGCAACCTGCAACCCACTTTCTCCAATTTACCCTTTGTGGACAATTCATTGTGCACTACCTGTGCACTTTGACACCTGCACTTACACGCTTTGACTTTGCACCTATCGACTTTGACCTTGACCTTGTTGACTTTGACTAGTTGACTTTGACTGTAATTGACTTTGACCAACTTGACTTTTATGGGCTCAACAACATCTATAGAATCAAAACTGGTAGTTCGTACTTGATCAGTAGGTCTTTCCCTAGAATTTCCAAGTTTAGACATTAGATGGGTTCGAACTCTTCTATCAAAGGTGCTTTTTTGCTACTCCAAAACCTTGAGAGGGTAGTTGCAATTCATCACTCTATAGGCATTCTCCACCCTTCTCTGGTACCATTTTCTTTCACCAATGGGTCTTTTGAAATTTTTGTGAGATCTACGACAACTTCAAGTGGGGATTCATTTTGCATAAACTGAGTATTCTACATCTTTTCACCCTCGATACCAGTGTAAACCATCGAAGTTTCATCGGAGACCATCGGGAAAGTTTTCAATATGTCCCAAAGACTAGAAACTAAGAATGGTGTTGGGGATCACGGCGACTTGTTACAATTTTTCTTCAAACATTGGGACTTTGCCTACTTTTCACTATGGTGTTTCTAAAGTATTGTTCACTCGCATGGGATGTTTGTCAAACATATACTTTGGGTAAGATTCATCGGATCATGTTATCAGCATGTAGGCTACGAAAACCATTCCTCAATGGGATCGCCAATGTTAACCTCTATCATGTCCGATTAAGGAAGGAACAGGTTTGGGGGTTCTTGGTGGCAAAATCTAGCGACTAGATCCTTGTGTTTCTCCTACTTCACAATTATTTATTGGATATAAAGATCTCTCATACTACACAAGTTTGTCACAACGAACTTAAGTGTAAACACCGGATACTTCAAACCTCTCAGATAGATTCGTTACACAATCTCGTACAGAAACAAATTACAATGGAAAAATTATAACAATAGAGGAAGAGAATAAAGTTACACAAAAATCAACATGTATCAAATACTTCTTCCCAAGTGTGACAAATCGATAGTTCGGAAGGTCTGATACATGTCTCTCCTCCTACATCGAGAGAGAAATCCGTTGTATTATTGTTGTGAAAGGTTACAATTCAAAACGCCGATGTGATCAGGACTCTTCATCGAAAAAATATACAAAATACATTTTGGTGACCTAACACATGGTCTACTCACTTTTGAGTCTCACACCCTATTATTTTGTGAGTACACTCTTCTTTTCATTTTGCTTTTGTGCATGTACTCTCTACATGGTATCAGAGTGTTAGATGGGGCTCTTGATGGTTCTTTTGTGGTCATTTTGGTGGTGGTGCTAGTTGTTTTGGCGGTGGTGCTTCCTTCTTGCTTATGCGACGCTAATTCAGAGCATCGCAAATAACATCGCTGACTAGCAATGTTATTAGCGACGTTGGCAAACTGAAATACACACATAGACACATACACACATATTGATGCATTCACACACATACACATGCATACACACATAGACACACATATACACAAACACATACACACATACACACACATATATGCATACACACACACATAGAGAGACATACACACACATACACATACATATGCATACATAATGCATATGCATACATACACATACATAATGCATACACACACATATGCATACATAATGCATACACACACATACACACACCTATGCATACATACATGCATACACATACACACATAGACACATACACACATAGACACATACACACACATAGACACATACACACACATAAACACATACACACTCATAGACGCGTAGCGACACATACACATAGACACACACACATACACACACACACATATACACAAACACATACACACATAGACATATACACACATAATGATGCATACACACACATACACATGCATACACATACATATGCATACATACATGCATACACATACACACATAGACACATACACACACATACACACATAAACACATACACACTCATAGATACACACGCATACACATAGACACACACACATACACACACATATACACACACACATGCACACATAGACACATACACATGCATACACACACATACACATGCATACACACATACAGACACATATACACACACATACACACATACACACACATATATGCATACACACACACACATAGAGAGGCATACACACATATACACATACATGCATACATACGCATACATAATGCACATATATGCATACACACACATAGAGAGACATACTCACACATACACATACATGCATATATATACATACATAATGCATATGCATATGCATACATACATACATACATACATACATACATACATGCACACATACACATACATAATGCATACACACACATATGCATACATAATGCATACATACACATATGCATACACACATGCATACACATACACACATAGACACATACATACACATAGACACATACACACACATAGACACATACACACTCATAGACGCATAGCGACACATACACATAGACGCATAGCGACACATACACATAGACACATACACATACACATACACACACACATATACACACACACACAAACATACACACATAGACACATACACACATAATGATGCATACACACACATATGCATACATACATGCATACACATAGACACATACACACACATAGATACATACATACACATAAACACATACACACTCATAGACACATACACATACACATAGACACACACACATATATACACACACACATACACACATAGACACATACACACATACACACATAATGCTGCATACACACACATACACATGCATACACACACATACACATGCATACACACACATATGCATACATACATGCATACATATACACACATAGACACATACACACACATAGATACATACATACACATAAACACATACACACTCATAGACACACACACACATACACATAGACACACACACACACATATACACACACACAAACACACATAGACACTTACATACATAATGATGCATACACACACATACACATGCATACACACATACAAACACATATACACACACACATACACACATACAAACACATATACACATGCACATACACACATATATGCATACATACACACATATATGCATACACACACATAGAGAGACATACTCACACATACACATACATGCATATATATACATACATAATGCATATGCATATGCATACATACATACATACATACATACATGCATACATACACATACATACACACACACATATACACACACACACATACACACATAGACACATACACACATATTGATGCATACATACACATACACATGCATACGCACATACACACACACATACATGCACATACATACACACACATGCATACATACACATACTTAATGCATATACACTTACATATGTACACGTATATATATTGATTTCTAACCATTTTGTTTTATATGTTAGGTATTATGGATCCCAATAGAGAGAGAAAGGCGAAACTCACTCTCATAAAAAGTCTTATGAGAGCAAGAGTTCCGTCCGATACTCTAGGGGCCATAATGCGTGATAACTTAGAGATGTCTGATGAGGAGCTGGACTATACGATCCAGATGCTTACCCAGCGATCAGACGAGGGCTCTTCTGCGGCTCCACATGCAGGAAGAGAGTTATCTGCTCATAGGTATGTTTTTTTTTCATAAACTTTTTTAATGATATTAAAACACATATTTTTATTTATTTTTATCTAATCTATTTTTAGGACACCTATACCACCTCCAAATCGTGATAGCAGAGCAGAGTTGCCTATGAGGACATGCATAGGCACCTTACGACTAGAGTGCGACATAGAGCCAGAGGGGAACATTGTGTACATAGGGAATGGATTGGAGTTCAAGAGAAGAATGCAGGCACTATGCGACTCTTACCTGTGCTTTGTCCACTTACCGTGGAAGTAAGTAAAAATTTTACATATAAATTTAAATAAATATCTTATGTTTTATTTACATTATGTTTTTTATTTTTGTAGTGAGCATGATGAGAGGGATAAAAAATACGTACTTAGTTCACTTCAGCCAGAGTTTGGGAAAGGATGGTCTCTTAAGTGGTGTCTAAAAGAGATGCAGACACTTATGGCTCATCGTCGCGATAATGCATGGTATGCACTGCTTTTATGTATATATATGTGGATATGAGTATGTGTGTTTATGCATGTATGTATGTATATGAGAGAGAGAGAGAGAAAAGAGTGAGACTAGAGGTATAAATACACGCATACACACACATATACATCATACATGCACATTTACACACATATACATATACATGCACATTTATACATATTCACATACATGCACATTTTTACACACACATACACATGCATGCAGTTACACACATATAATGAATACACATAGACACATACACATACTCACATACACATACACATACTCACATACACATACACATGCATAATCATATGTACACACACATAGACTCGTATAATCATATTTACATGCATATATACATATACACATGCATATATACACACACACAACACATGCATATGCACATATAGATAGACATACATACACAACACATGCATATGCACATATAGATAGACATACATACACAACACATGCATACGCATAAATAAATAAATAAATCCTATTTCAAAAATCCTAAATTGAAAACACTAATTTGATATTAGGGTTTTAAAACCCCTAATTTAAAAACTCTAATTCAACCTTTTAGCCATATGTTTGAAGTATATGTACACCTCCGACGTCCTACTAGAGAGATGTCTCTCCTCCCAACCTTATGCCTCTATATATAGCTACTCGAATCAACGAGGATCATAATATATATAAAGATATATACACATCATGTAGATAGGATACATAAATATAAAATGGAGTAGATATATTATGCATCGCACATACATGCTTAAATGCACACATAAATATATATATACATACTAACATATTTACAGGTACACATTTACACATAGACATATATACATATATACATGTACACATCACATATACATGCCTACATGCACACATAAACATATATATACATACATACATATTTACACATAGACACATATACATATATACATGTACACAATTATAAACACTTGCATATATTACATGAATACATGAATATTTTACATAAATGCATATGCATATATACACATATGCATATTTAACACATGTATACATATATCACACACATGCAAACACATACATATACATGAAATACATATATATGCATACTAACATATGTATACATATAATACACATGAATACACACACATATGCATACATACAGGATAAAAAGTTGCTCCTCGAAGATAAAGCTATATATAAAATAATTAGGCATACCCCTGAGCTTCATGTTCTAACTTAGAAGAACATGATTTCATCTCTCTAGTAGGATTCATCGTTATTCAAGTTAATAAAAAAATCTATTATCTGATATCCATTCAGAAGCTTCAAGTTATTGATCGATAACTAGAGTAGAATTTACTATCTAATCTACTCATATGTTTTCATTATTGCTATCATTTTGGTAAGACATCAATATAGTCTCATCTTCATTATCCTTATTGATTTCATTTATTTCTTCTATTGTTAAATCTATGTTCTCATGAAGCACATCATCTATTGATGGATTAATATCTATTTCTGGTAATTCCTCTTCCTCATCAGTAGAATCAGTATGTGGAGAATTATCCTCTTCATCTGATAGATTAGTATCATTATCACGTATAATGATTCTAATTTCTATTTCAGATGTTGATGTATCAATATCTGATGTCAAGAGGACTTTCTTTGATCTCTCTAACAATAAACTGTTCAAACAATGACCTAGCTCTAGGTTGCACATGAATGATTTGCCACCAAGGATGAGCATCTTGGTTTTTATAAAAAAATGCTTGTTCAATATGCCTAGGAGGAATATATGGTTCTTTAGTAGATCGCATTACCTTGGAAGAATCAATTGCCCAAAACTTAGATAATTCCTTTCTTAATGTGGAATTACTACCTTTATACTCCGCTCGAAACCAGTCAACTTTCAAAATGACCTATCAAAATATATAACAACAAAAACCCATTATTAGGTGCTTTAAAAAATAACTAACTCTATAAAAAAGATATAAACTTTTTTCTACCTGTTTGAATGTACAAAATGGAATTTCATAGATACCAACAATAGACGTAACCAAGTTCGCTATCTATAAGGTTCATTTCTTTTGAGCTAGCACGTGATAGTTGCTTGAAAGAAGCAACAATACTAGAATCCTCTGTTTTACGTAAAGAATCAATGGCTTTGATTCTAATATGCTGTCCAAAAGCCCACATATTAGTGAACAATCGAGCTTGCAAAATAAATTCAATTAGTAAATAGAAACTAACATACATATATGAAAAAAATAAAATATTATTTTAATAAAATTACCTTTCATTCACAACCTATCATTAACTCTCTTTGCTCATCTAAGATTTCTTCATTATTTGCGTTGGCGTGTTGCAAACGACTATATAGCCAATCTGTGAAAGAAGGTATATCTGTAATCACGTCTAAATCTTTTGTTTTTTTTGCCTTTTACTTTGGAGATTTTGAAGTTCCTCGTACTCGCTAAGGAATGCTCGCATGCATTCGCTATTATATGCTACAAAAGTAGAAACATCATTTTTTTCTTGAAATGTAAATAAGAATGGAACCCCCTTACCTGATAATACCTCATTTGTTATTTTTGAAGAAGACTCATTTGTCCATGCACGTGGAGCTTCTTCATGAACTCTTTCAAGGTACTCACTAACGTAATACATGCACTCTTCAAGCATCCAACCCTTTGCCATGGATCCTTCTGGTTTTGCTCTTTGTCGCACATAACCTTTTAGTATTCCCATAAATCGCTCGACCCAAAACATCCATCGAGTGTTGACAACACCTGCAATCTCTATCTCATCTACAAGATGGACTAATAAATGAACCTGAATATCAAAAAATGAAGTAGGAAGTTCTTTCTCCATCAAACATAAAAGCTCTTTGCATTCACGTTTTTTTTGTGGGATCGAGTTTTTGTCAATCTCTTTGGATGTAATCCACATATACATATCATAAAATCAATTATAAAGAAGTTAATTAAAAAATAAAAGATATCCAATATTCATACATATTAAATATAAAAGTATCATAATTACCTTATAAGTGATCCAAGACAATAGATCACATCTCGTACTCCTTTTGTTGTACATCCATCGATAACCAAAGGTAAAATATGTTTCAAAAAGTAGTCTTAATCAATTGAATTCTATTGTTGATAGTCTGTATCTCTTTTGTTGTAAGTACCCAAGGAGCAGGTGCATAAGTCATTTCTTGTCGATGTCTATCAAAAACTGGCCATAACTTTGGTTTGGATTTTTGATCTTTCAAATCATTCCTTGATGCTGTGGTATCTTTTAGTCCAAGAAGATATTGCCATAGTGAATAACCAATATTTTTTAATATATGCATAGGATCAAGAATATGACATACTTTTAACTCTTTCCAATACTCCAAAGGACACCATATTGATATGTTCTTTGCGAGTGCCAATTTTCCTTTACCTTTGTTCACATACTCATTATCTGAATCATCTGTGAAGATTTTTGCTTCTGGATCTATCAAAAATCCATCTGTCCATTTTTTATACCAATCCATAGGCGTCATAGGTTTTGGACACTGACCTGTTTCAAGCTTTCCATTAAAATGTATCGCCTCTCTTTTAGATCTTAATGGATGATCATGAGGCAAGAATCGTTGATGTCGAAGATAAATATTTTTGTTGAGATTCTTACTATAGATTGATCTCAACCAATCACCACAATATGGACAAGCTTTATAACCCTTAGTAGATATTCCTGCATCATGGAAAATTATAAAAATATAATTAGATTAAATCATATTTATTTACATGCATATTGAATAAAAAAATTACATCAATACCTGAACAAACACCATATCCAAGAAAATCGTGAATAGTCCAAGCCACAATACCACGAACCGTAATATGTCTTTCATTGATGCTTTTCGATACATCAATGACATTAATACCTCTCCATAACTCTTGAAGATCGTCAATGAGAGGAGCAAGATATATATTCATATCTTTAACTTGTCTTTTGCCTGGGATTAAAAGTGAAAGCATTAAATGTTCCTTTTTAATGCTAAGATATGGTGGAAGATTGTAGTTTATGACTACCACTGGCCATGTTGACCATTTACTGGATTTCATGGAGAATGGATTAGCCCCATCTAATGCAACTCGTAACTTTAGATTCTGTGGATTTTGCGCAAATTCAGGCCATGTAGAATCAATATGCTGAAAGCAACACTATCATGAGGAATTTTGATTATTCCATCAGTACTTTTGTGATCATGTCCCCAAGTCAAAAGCTTTGATAATTTGGGGCTTTGAAACATATGTCTAATCCATGGAGCCAATGGAAAATGTCTCAATACCTTTTTTGGGATTTTACCTTCTTCGCCCTTATATTGAGGAGATTGATATTTGGGACATGTCAAAGAGTCTGCATATTCACCTCTATATAAAATACAATCGTTAGGACATGCATGTATGCATTGATAATCTATACCAAGATTGTTGATTATCTTCTTCATTTCATCATGTGAGGTAGGAAGAATATTCTAACTTGGTAAAAACTTTTCAGATAATAACTTGTAATTTTATCAAAAATATATATTAAAAAAAGTAAATAAATAAATATACATATATATATATGCATATAATTTTATATATGTGTATGCTTATGTGCATCTTTCAAAATATTCGCACAAAATTTGATTGTTTTAGATAGCAGGATACGATTGTTTGTTTTGGAGGATATGAAGTATGTACCTTCATTGAATGATTTGTCGCTTCTATCGTATGTTCAGTTTGAAAGTGTGAGAAGCGGGTTTATAATTGGTATTCAAAGAATTTGGCACTGTTTATAGGCCATACGATGGTGACCTGGATGAATTGCATGCACAGAGGTTACTCAAGATAGAGCAACCTGGTTATAAGGGACTAGTACTAACAGGATTTCTGGGGTATGCAGTAAACCTCTTGCATGTCAATGATGAGCATCTTAACTTTAGGATACAAAGTGGAAATCATGGTGGCTTGAGAGGATCACTTTTATACAGCTTGTTCAAAGAACTTCAGGTATATGACACTGAAGTTTTTTGAACAAGTTGTATAAAAGTGATCCTCTCAAGCCACCATGATTTCCACTTTGTATCCTAAAGTTCAGATGCTCATCATTGACATGCAAGAGGTTTACTACATACCCTAGGAATCCTGCTGGCACTAGTCCATTATAATCAGATTGCTCTATCTTGAGTAACCTCTCTGCATGCGATTCATCCAGGTCACCATTGTATGGCCTATAAACAGTGCCAAGTTCTTTGAATAGCAATTATAAATCCGCTTCTCACACTTTCAAACTGAACATATGATAGAATCGACAAATCATTCAATGAAGGTACATACTTCATATCCTCCAAAACAAACAATCGTATCCTGCCATCCAAACAATCAAATTTTTCGCAAATATTTTGAAAGATGCATTAATAGTTTTAAAAGATGCACGGACAAAAAGTGTTCATTCAATTCAAGTTCTTGTTCTTACCTTATCTAAAGTAAGAATAAAAACCTGCATGTATATATATATATATATATATATATATATATATATATATATATATATATATATATATATATATATATATATATATATATATATATATATATATATATGCATATATATATAAATAGATAGAAAATTGAAAATTATACCTTAATAGTGTCGAAACAGATACATTACTCCATCCAAAACGATTTTGAAGGTTGAGAATAAGTAAGCTCGCACTTAGTTGTGTCAAACGACTTCCTTCATATACATGCTTTAGACATTCCTCTCGAAGATATTTCTCATTTTTAGAAATATCAATGCTCTCACTGTCATTTTGATACCAATCCTCAATAAAATCTGCCATGCCATCATCTTCATCATTGTCACACAAATCCTGTACTTTATCGTCTTTTGAATATAGATCTTTCAACTTTGCATATTGCACAGGATTAGTTTTGCGTAGCCTCCTCATGGAAGCTTCTGATAAATGAGGTCTTATTTGTAATTGTGAATGCTGTGGAGGAATATCATCAACATCATACGTTGGAATCTACACATATAAATAAAATTCATTAGTATTCCATAAATGAATAAAAAGTAAACTTTAAATATAAAATTAAGTATATAAATTATTAAATATGGATAGAAAATTTTTATTCTCTCTAGCTAAAAGGTGCTCTTGGAGGTCTACGCCATCCATAATTCACTAATAGTTCATCACCAGCATGTAATGTAGTAATAGCATTGACAACTATGTATCTTGATACATCTCTACTCATGTATGGTGATTCATGACTATTTTCACGCTCCTCAAATGTGCAATTAGTCCTTGAACTATTATGTAACCCTCGACTACTATTTATTAAACCTACTATATTTCCATGTGTATAAGGTCTTCCATCAATATATAATCTTTCATTTTTTGCATGTAAAATCCTTCTATTAGTAAGGGATGTTGCATTCAAGCATATTCCATAAGTACTCATGCTTTGAACATAACGTGAAAGTCGATGCCAATCTCCCCATCCATATATAGGACCACAAAATGACATAAGAGTGACTTCAGAGTTCGGAGGCACATACAAATCCTCTACAATAAAGAGACCACGACCAGCATTAGTAATAGTGGATGGAGCAATCATATAGCGATTACCCCAAAAGTTGAAAACCTCTCCATCTAAAGGAAGTGGTCCTCTATTCCATCCTCCATATCTTCTTCTATCATATGTTTGTACTAAAGAACGATCACAAGCTGGCAATGGATAATCTCCATCCGTTTCATTCTCTAAACCAAGAGGTAGAGGATTTGTAGAAACCTCTGCTTGTAATTGATGAACAGCAAGTCCATGACGTGTACGAGGTATATTAACATTATGAGAAAAATCATCATCATCATCATCGAGCAAGTATTCCTGTATATCAATAATAATTTGATTTTATATATGGTTTTTAAATAAAATAATGACATTAATATATATACAAAATACATACCCAAGCATTATCACGTTGACTAGGTGATGGTGCACGCTCAAAAGTACCATACTCTACCTCATGTTCAATATATTCCAATCGTGGTCTTCGATATGTGCCATAACAAGAGTTATACCAACATATAATATGCTCTTCATAGTAAAATTCATCATAATTCCTATCGGAGGACACATGTGAAGTTGTTGCATGGGTAGGAGGTGGTGGAGTACCCTCTGATTGATTAGAATCTGCACATAATAAGAAACAAAAAAAGAAAAGTTATGTATCCATCAAATATATTTAAAATTAAATGTTTGATATACTTACAGTATAAAGTCGTTGCACGATGAGGAGACGGTGGTGGAGTTCCATCTGATTGATCAGAATCTACAAATAATGGTATTTGATATTAATAATTTGATTATCTACATACACAAAAAATTCACATATACATATTTACACATACACACATATTCACATATACACATTTACACATACACACATATTCACATATACACAACTACACATTATTGTGGGATAAATGCATGTATTTTGTATGAATGAGTGTATATGCATGCATGTGTGTGTACGTATATATGTGGATATGTATATGTGTGTTTATGTTATATGTATGTATATGTGTATATGTATACATATATGTATGTGTATATATTTGCATCTATATGTGTATGTGGGTATGTGTATGTGTATGTGTGTGTATATATGTGTATGTATTCTGATTTTTTTTTCTGTTTGAGATTAAATTAACAGAAGATATTGTATGGTCGAAAAAAATAAGAGGCGAGCTAACATACCATTTCCTCAGCAGAAGGTACACAAATTAATAGTTTATATTTATAATTTTTATATATTTTAGTAATTTTTTACATTTAATTTATGTACTTTTTTTCTTGAATAAACAGGCTGTTGCAAAGAAGAGAGTGGAGTTGGGCCACACATCGCACCTAGGCCAAATGGGCCATAATGATTTTGTAGCTACGTTTGTAAGTATATGTGTTATTGTGAGTATATTTTTTATTTTAGTTAAAATGCAAAAAACTAATGTTTTCTATTTGTTTCATTACAGCGGAAGGATTATGGCCGATATCCTACGAAACATGAGATCGAGTATGCTAAACATTTTGGATATCGGCGTTTGAGCGAGTATATGCAAGATCATCCTAATGCCTTTGTGAGTATTTTTAAATTTTATATAATTATTTTTATGAATGGTTTAATTATTTTATTTATTTATGTTTGTTATATGTAATACAGGAGTATTATGGAGAGACAAATATGGATGAGGTGGAGAGACAGACACAGGAGGGACGATCTCGATCGTCACAGGGTGATCATGACGATGAGGATGAGGAAGATCAGGATGATCATGATATTGCTGATGAGGTGGAGCGGTGAAATGCGTAGAGATCGGAAAGAATGATGATCATCATGATGATGATGATCATCATGATGATGATGATTAGGATTTTAGTTGATTATGAAATTGGATTATATGTATTTACATTGATATATATATATATATATATATATATATATTTTTTTTTTTTTTCATTTCAGTTATGTTTTGAATTGTGTGTATTGTATTAAGTAATGAAGAGTTTTGTTCTATTGATTGTTATTATTGTTTATATTAAGCATGTGTTTTAATACTTTAATTATATAATTCATTCATATGTGTGTACCTAAGTGTATATGTATGTATGTGCATGTGTATGTGTGTGTATATGTATGTATGTGCATGTGCATGTGTAAGTGTATATGTGTGTATGAGTATGTGCATGTGCATGTGTATGTGTGTGTACATGTATATGCATGTATATGTATAACTCTATGTGTATATGTGTGTATGTGCATGTATATGTGTATATGTAGGTATGTGCATGTGTATATGTGTTTTAATACTTTAATTATATAATTCATTCATATGTGTGTACCTAAGTGTATATGTATGTGTGTGTATATGTATGTATGTGCATGTGTATGTGTGTGTATATGTATGTATGTGTGTGTGCATGTATAAGTGTATATGTGTGTATGAGTATGTGCATGTGTATGTGTGTGTATATGTATATGCATGTATATGTATAACTCTATGTGTATATGTGTGTATGTGCATGTATATGTGTATATGTAGGTATGTGCATGTGTGTGTGCATGTGTATATGTGTTTTAATACTTTAATTATATAATTCATTCATATGTGTGTACCTAAGTGTATATGTATGTGTGTTTATGTGTAACACTGAGTCACAACAAAGGAGAACAAAGACATGTTCTCTTTTTCTTTGTACCTAAATACCATTATATGAAGCAAAAAAGTGGGCATTTTACAATATCTAGAAAGCATCACGAGTCTTGCTTGTAAATATTGTCACTAGAAGCTTGATCTCATATCCCAAGTAGTCAAGATAGATATACTAAAATTCTTGCTGCCATGAAAACTAGTTGTTGAGCATGACCAAGAATCCCACATCATGATCTTGGACAATAGATTAGAGTTGAAAAGGTACAAGTAAGAATTCGCGAAGCTCCTTCATTACATCTATAACCTCAACAAGCACAGATGATAGCTAATTAAAAGTTACTCGAAAATTAGAGTACATGCGTTGCAAAAATCAGAGCATTTTAACAAGGCAATTAAGATCATCCCCTTTGTATGGTTAAGATCCCCATTGAATGCCTGGCCATATTAACAGAATATGAAATACATTTCACAAAAGCATTCCCAAGAGAAGATAATATTCAACAAAATTATACTAAGGAACATTCACATATGATCAGAGAAATGCTCAAGATAAATCAAGCTGAACACAAAGTGGAAGCAGAACTCCAAATTATATTTCCATTAAAATGATCTTTTACATTTCATGTGTTCTACAAGAGTAATGTGAATCTACAATAGAAGCTGATCATAGCTTTCCTCAGGCTCAAGGATATTGGGATCCTCTGGCACATTAGAACACCTATCTTGCCTCTCTTGCTCCAAGATTGGCTCTTCAAGGTCAGCCATGTCCCCCGGTTCATCTGCAAGTGGGGGAACAGGCTCCCTTGAAGCTGGTTGGAATCTCTCCGTATCTGCAATGTGCTTCCTTCCAACCTCTTGGTCTTCATCTGGGCATTCATTCAGCCCATTGATTCTCATTCTAATGAAGCTCACTTGAGCATCATCCTTCTCCACAGCTATGCAGTGCCTGAACATCTTTAAGGAGCAAGCCAGAGTCGTTCCTGAAACAGCAGAAAACCACTTAGAGGCTTCAATCAACCATGACTAATGAAAATTGTGAAAATATAAATTACCTGTGCCCGAAAAAGGGTCTAGGACCCAGTCATCATCATTGGAGAATAGCTGAAGCAATCTCATTATGAGTTTTTGTGGCTTCTGATAAGGGTTAACCAATGTCATGTCCCCAGCTACATGACGAAGTTTCTTGGTAACGGCTGGGAACATGAGCACATTTGAGATCCCATTCTCATTGCAATGCTCCCTGACTCTCCTTTTGCTTACTTCATCATAATAGCCAACTGTAATGCATTCAGTGGTGCTCACAAACCGATGCACAGGAGTGTGATTTACGTTTGTCTTCACCCTGCAAAAAAGAACTATGAGTCACAGAGAGCATCATTAAAGCCATGGAGATAGAAAGAAGATTACTTACCAAGTGAGGCACTCCACAGCATGACATCTTGCCTTCAGAGCAGTTGAAACAGAGAAAGACTGGTCTCTGCTATGGAAAATTACTATCCTCCAAAGAGGAGACATAGTCAACTCTGCAAAATCAGTGACCATCTTCCGAATCTGAGGGTGTTTGAAGGGTTCATCATCATTAACTGATCCTAACATCCTAAATCCATAGGGTATGTCCGCTATGAGAAGGGAGAAATGTTTTCTAGGCACAACAGAACAAATATTATTTACATCACTACAGAACACATTGTAATATACAGGCCTAAGGGGGTCTAGGGGATTGGAGAAACATTTAAGATCAGGTTCATCATCAAAATCCATCTCCTTCGCTTTCAGTCTAGATTTCTCATGCCTTGCTCTTTGAATGTGAGCAAGGAATGCAGGGGGGCAATCATCTAGTACCTCTGTAGACTTACTTTTCCTTGGTTTCTGCAGAAAAAATTGGAAAGACAATTAAAAGAGCTCTTCAATACAGCAAACATAACATAAGGAACGGATGCATGGCATCGATTTCTTGTTGGGGTAGATGCTAGGCATCGACCTTCTACTGAAAATCGATGCTTGGCATCGACCTTGGGACCTAAGTCGATGCCTGGCATCGACTTTTGCCACGAGGTCGATGCCAGGCATCGACTTATGTTGCAGGTCGATGCCAGGCATCGACTTATGCTGCAAGTCGATGCCAGGCATCGACTTATGCCCCCAAGTCGATGCCAGGCATCGACTTATGCTGCAAGTCGATGCCAGGCATCGACTTATGCCCCCAAGTCGATGCCTGGCATCGACTTATGCCCCCAAGTCGATGCCATGCAATGCATCAAATTGGTTAGGATGAAATATTCTGATAAGAGAACCTACCCAATCACGAAACAGGATGAAATATTATGATAAGGCTTTGTAGGATGATGTGGTTGGATAGTCTGCTTGGACCTCTGTCCAAGAAAAGCTACCCAGCCTCTTCATCATCACCTCCTGAATCTTCATGTACACCTTATGACTACAGACACAGAAATATAAAAGAGACTAGGTTAGACCAGAAGCATGGGAGGAGGGAAAAAGGATCTGAGAATAACATACATACTTATTGAGCTCAGTCACCATCTCTTCCAGGCTTAACTCCTTCGAGATTACCCTTGACAAAGTTGATATGATCAATGTATCATCCTTGATTCCTTGAAGGGCCCTCCATGGGGTCAGCTTCATGTCCTCAGGAGCCTCTTCAATTGAAAGGTCAAGTTTCCTTCCCTTTCCCTTCAGATCAACTTGTGGGTCTGGCCTCGACTTTCGTTGCTTCTGGCCCTTGACCTCCTTGTTCTCCCACATTGTGAAAATTCTATCCTGTAGATCCCAGATCTCACCTGATCTAAATGCCAGTTGAAACCATGGATCATATTTCCTCAAAGCATCAGACTTTCTATTCTCATCCAATGCAATTCCAACCTCAATAAGGCATTGCTTTCGTAGATTGGGATGTATTCTTCCAGCTTCCTTCACAAGAAAATCTTCATATTCATGGTGGAAGAACCGAATTCTCTCTATGGATGACATTTTCTGCCTGTAGTCATTGTCGTTGTTGTGATCCCAAGCAAGAAGCTTGGCTTCCTCAGTTGTAAGACCAGCATATATCTTACACTCTGCATACCCAAAGAAAAATGTAGTAGGGTGCTCCTTCACTAACTGTCTACGAGCCTCTGCAGAGTGTGAACCTCCAATCACATAATAAGTGTAATCCTCAAACAAACCCTCATTGAAATCGTCCACACAGCTGCACTCATTCGGATCCCATGACAAGGAATGGCACAACAGTAGCATGAGGATTTATTTTCATTTTCTTCTTAAGATTCTGGACGTGCAAATTATGTGGCTCCCTGATCTCAAGGGGCCTCCTCCCTGTGACTGGATCTATGGGTGGCGTGTGGATGATATTGATTGGCAGGTGGAACAACTGCCCCTTCTTCACAACTTTTCTTCTAGCTTTGTCCTCCCTCATCTTATTCTGCTCAGTACCAAGAACACCAGATGCAAGCTCTCCACCAGGTGCAACAATTATGTCTTCAGAGCTAGAGCTTGAGTCAGAAAACTCCTCTTCTGAAATTATCTTCTTTTTCTTTTGGAGCTTTTTCTGCACGCTCTGCTTACCCCTTGCCTTTACAGGGGTCGTCTTCTTCTGTTGTGTTGGCATGATATTGCCCTAGATCCATGGCATCAGGTCTTTGATGAAATTCACTGAGTCTCTGCATATCTGAGCTAGCCCTTCTGGAACACAGCACTCTGGGCATAAGAAATCCATCTTGCATATGACATTTCTTAATCCTTTCGATGTCTCCACTAAGAAAAGCAGGTTGTCAGAATCTTCATCTTCATAATCTAGTTTGTAAACAAGGCCATACTGAAAACCTTGTGTTGTCGTGATCTTTCCTCTGCCATAAGCCCCTGCGAACACAAGGAGGACTGCATTCTTCTCTTCAACGTACTGAAGGCTCCACTCTAGATTTGACATGTCCCGAAGTGGACGATCTGTCCTCATGACCTCCGTCTCCCTAGACCTTTCCCTCATATTTGGATCCTCCTCAGGAATTTTTATGCTACTCTGTCCACCTGAGGATATTCCTAGTGGGTTGCTGGCCTTCTCAGAGGATAATGGTGCAATAATTTTCTTTGGTTTTGCTTGGTGACCAATGCCTTTGTCACGTTGCTGGTCACTAGAGCCCATGGTGACTCTGAGCTTCTTGATGGGCCTTTCATCCTTGTACTCTGCATCCCTGAAGGCACTTGGAAATATCAGATCAAACGTAAATGTGGTTTTCAAAGGCCCAAGTCCATGCCAGGCATCGATTTTGAGCTTCAGGTCGATGCCAGGCATCGATGTTTAAGTGCATGTCGATGCCAGGCATCGACTTTGTGTGCAAGTCGATGCCCGACATCGACTTGAGGGTGAAAGTCGATGCCAGGCATCAACTTGGGGGTGAAAGTCGATGCCAGGCATCGACTTGGGGGTGCAAGAGTCGATGCTTGGCATCGACTTTTGGGCCCAAGTCGATGCTTGGCATCGACTTTTGGGCCAAGTCGATGCCTGGCATCGACTTTTACCCTCAAGTCGATGCCTAGCATCGACTTGCACACAAAGTCGATGCCTGGCATCGACTTGGGCCCAAAAGTCGATGCCAAGCATCGACTTGGGCCCAAAAGTCGATGCCAAGCATCGACTTGGGCCCAAAAGCCGATGCCAAGCATCGACTTTGCACCCTAAAGTCGATGCCTGGCATCGACTTTTCAGTGCATGTTGATGCCGGCAAGTCGATGCTTGGCATCGACTTTTGGGCCCAAGTCGATGCCTGGCATCAACTTGCAATCCTAAGTCGATGCCTGGCATCGACTTACACCTTAAAGTCGATGCCAGGCATCGAGCTGTACATGCTTTGGATCCATATTTCTAGAGGTAAGAAAAATAAATACCTAGAAATCAGAATTTTTACACAGACATACAGATGGAATCTTTTTGGAATCTTTATTTATGGTATGATTTTGTCTACCTCTTGGTACTTTTGCCAACATTCTTCTTCTCCATCAGACTTGGCTTGCTGGTATGCTGAGCTCTGTGCTCCATGGCTGTCTGTGCTCTGCTGCTCTCTCTTGCTCGTGGATTTTGAAAATGCGAATGATCTCCTCCTCTGGTATTTATAGGCAATTGGGTAACTTGAACCAGAGACTAACTGGATCTAACTGAATGAGTCCAGTTGCTAACTAAATCTGTCAACTTATCTAACTAGGGAATAGCACCCACACAAATAGGCTGTTTCAGAGCCACTTTAATGAAATATTCATAGACCCTTGCAACTATTTATATACATTTGCATAGAAATTACATTTCAATGGCAAGAGTATGGTATGTCCATGAGGATGTCTAAGCTCATGTAGAGATTTTTTCCTTAGAATCTCTTTCTTGGGAGAAAATCAAGTCAAAGTTGTGTTAACTGTGGGAGACTAATGACATCTTTATAGTATTACCCTCCTCACTTTAGTTCATATTCACATTTATCTTGTAACTCACTGTTGAAATGGAAAATCAATGTATGAATAAACATTCAAGTACAGAACCTTGCAACTATTTATATACATTTGCATGGAAATTAAACTTCAATGGCAACAGTATGGTATGTACATGAGGATTTCTAATCTCATGTAGAAGTTTTTTCTTAGACTCTGTTGCTTGGGAGAAAATCAGGTCTAAGTTGTGAGATTAATGACATCTTTATAGTGTTATCCTCCACACTTTAGTTCATATTCACATTTATCTTGTAACACATTGTTGAAATGGAAAATCAATGTATGAATAAACATTCTGTGTACCTCTTTTACACATAATTCTTTTTTAATATACTTTCATCTACCTCTTTGATATCTAGCCAAGACCACAATAAAACCTAATCCTTGAAATCTTAACCAAATGTAAAATTTCTTCTTGTATAGTGTTCAATGGCATAGCATATTCCAGTTGGAACTCAACTTGGATATATTCTAGTTGTAAAATTTCTTCTTGTAAAATTTCTCCAAACAATTTTATTATATATTCCTGTTGGAACTCAACTTGGATATATTTTGATTCATTCACAATGCTTAGACTCAATGACTCATATGTAGTTAGAAATCAACTGTGTTTCTCATTTGAATCAAAAGTGAATCAAATCTTTGGTTCCCTTATTAGTGTATATTTGAGTAATTAAGTGATTTGATGTAATTTGATGTTTAATGTTATTTAATGTACTTTAATAAGCTTTTGATTTCATATCTTCTTGATGTGACATTTGATGTGACATCTTCACTTGATCTCGGATTTCTACTTATTTAAAAAGGTCATTCATCTTCAGTCTTCTGTGAACTCAGTGAAGATGAGCTCAATCTTTTCAGTGGATGCTTGGGCATCAGCTTCCTCTGCTCATATTGATTCATTGTTCTCAGTTGAGCCTTTACAGAGAAGTGATGATCCCTATGATTTAGAACGTGCTGATGATTCCATGTTTTCTGTTGAGTCATTTAAGTTATCCAATTCACAGTGCAATGCTGCTCAACCAAATGCACCTCTTGATCTCCCATCTGATCCAACCATTGATCTCCCTTCTGACTCAAGTGCATGTGGAGCAACGAAAAAGCAAAGCAAGCTCAATCTACGATTTAAAAGAAGGTCTCGTGAAGTAAGTCGAAAAAGATTTAAATTTCTTACTTCAGATAGACAGATTGCATTGGATATTGTGAAGCATTGTTGTGGTTTGAAATGTTTGTATAATTTAGGAATGAAGAAACTAAAGCACATAAGAGAAAAATTCCTCCATTTAGATAGTGAAAGGCAAGATATATACCTTGTTTCTTGCATGCAAATGATTGAGGATAACATGTCAGTAACGCGTGTTGGTTTTGAATATTTCTTTACTCAAGGGATGCCATGCTGTAGGGCTGCATTTAAAATTGCAATGGGTGTAGGAAATTTTAGAATACATAGGGTTCAACAAGGGTTTTTGAATGGGGATCTCATTTTGGATACGTTCCATGTTGGGACCAAAGGATCTGTTGGACGTCATGCAATGAATTGGATGATGAACTATTTTAGCTTGCATTGTGAAGTTATGCCTACAACTGGAAGGTTGCACTTGTCAGATAACTTTACTCGTCGAGAGGTATTTCAAATATATAGAGAAGACATGGAAAATAGAAATGAGAAGTATGTGTTGTATCGTCACTTTACTCGATTATGGAAGGAAGAGTTTAACAATGTTTCTATTCCTCGTAAAGTTAGAATGGGTGAATGTTCAGTTTGCGCCACTTTGAAAAACATGGCAAAAGGGGCTACAACACCACAGGAAAAGCATAATTTTAAAAACCTTCTTAACAACCATCGTGACAGTCAAGCATTAGAGAGAAAGAAAGCAATTCATCATCGAAGTAAGGCACTCAGAAATCCGGAGCGTTATATGTGTTTGTTGATCGATGGTATGGATAAAAAAAAAACTTGTTTGCCACATTTTTATCGCATCCCTAAGGACATTGGAGATGAAGTCCTTGTGCAAATGCATTTGGTTGGTGCTTTGGTATACAATGGAACTGTAATGTCCAAGGTTTTCTTCACATATCCGAATGTGCATAATGATCCAAACCTTACAGTTACTGTCATTCATCGTGTTTTGCAATCATGGAAGGGTCTTTTGCAACCAACTCTATATTTGCAACTAGATAATACTGCAAGAGAGAATAAAAATTCTACAGTCTTTGGATATTTAAGCATGCTTGTTGAAAAACAGGTATTTCAGAAGGTTAAGGTAAATTTTCTTCTGGTTGGCCACACTCATGATCACATTGATCAAATGTTCAGTACTTTCTCTAAGAAGTTGGCACGTAACAATGCTTTTACTCTTCCGATTTTATCTGAGCTGATTTCAGAAGCATATACTCCAAAACCAGAAGTTCAACACCTCACACAGATTTATGACTTTAAGCACTTTTGCTCAATGGGCCTTGATAACAGTGCTAAGGTTTTGGCTCCATTGCACAATATTAGTTTCAACCATGTATTCTTGATGAGGAGGGTTGATGAAATAACCCTTTTATTTGCAAAGCAATATTCATCTTCTCTTGGGTGGGAGCCTAAAGAGGGATGCAGATTCTTATTGCAGGTGCCTAATTTGTCTACTGTAACAGTGTATGGTGCAGAACAAACACCATATGAAGATAAAAACAATACAGAAAGATGTGGAAGTGTGGTTGATCAAAGTAAAAGCTGGATGCATGCACTCATTGAAAAGAAGAGACATATTGAGCCTGCAAAAAAATATGCTGGAGATCAAGATGTATCTTGGTGGGAGGACTTTTTCAATCATCAAGAAGAGATTATACAGTATACAATTGCAAGTCACTGGCCAGTTGATGTTCCATTCACATGGGATTTTTGTACACAAAGATCCGTGAATGTGGCCCAAGCATGTAATGCAGATGCACTTCAAAGTTTTATACATCCACCAGAAAGAAATATTTATGTAGGCCCAAGGATGACAAAACAGGCAGAAGCAAGATGGCAAGGAAATTTAATAGAGATAAATGTTGGAACGCTTATTGCAGTACTTGCTGATGGTGATGAGGCTACCAGACCATTTTGGATTGCAAAGGTTTTAGAGATAACTAAAGATATTGATCAGAGAAGAATAGAGGCTTTGGTGGTGCATTGGTATTACACTAAAAGTAGTAATACTTAGAAATGGTGTGTGATACTAAACGAACAGGTTCAAAAAGGAAAAAGAATATTCGAAGCACATCCACTCTTAAAATGGATGATGTAGATATTCTTGTTTATGATTTTTCCTTGACAAAAACTGGTCACTTGAGGAAAGCAACCATCAACGTGATAAAACAAAAGCTTCCAGATGTATGTGGTACAGGAAATCATAGGAAAACAAGAAGAGTTGTGCATGATCCTGCAGAATTTGGTATGTACGTGGATGAAGATAGAGCTCTTGTGGATATAGAAGAAGAAGAAGAGAGCTCTCAACAGTATGAGACTGAATCAAGTGCATCAGATGATGAGGGTGTAGACATAGATCGACAAAGTTGTGAGTTGCATTGAAGCTCTCAGACATTTTTAGTGCTTATGTAAATGCCTCATAAAGTATTTTGGTTAATGAAACCATGTTTTGTAGCAATTTTGAATAACAATCAGATATCCACCCATTAAAGATATGTCTAAAATGTTTTTTTGTGTAAAAACTATTGATTTCTACATTCTTATATATATTTTAGACATGTCAATGTCTTATCATAAAGATTTTGGACATGTCAATGTCTTATCATATACATTTTGGGACACGTCAATGCCTAATATAGTGAAATTTTGACTACATTTTGAGCTCTTTTTTTTTTGAGAAAATGACAAAAAATGTCAAAAATTACTTGTTTTCACCTCATTTTTGTAATATATGTATACTGGTGTAAAGGAATTCCAAAAATGAGGTGAAAACATGTAATTTTTGACGAGAGTGTTCTCTTTTTACGACATAGTTCTCGTTTGTTACGACTCGCTGTTGTGTATGTATGTGCATGTGTATGTGTGTGTATATGTATGTATGTGCGTGTGCATGTATAAGTGTATATGTGTGTATGAGTATGTGCATGTTCTTGTGTATGTGTGTGTATATGTATGTGCATGTATATGTATATGTGTGTATATGTATATGTATATGTATATGTATATGTATATGTATATGTATATGTATATGTATATGTATATGTATATATGTATATGTATATGTATATGTATATGTATATGTATATGTATATATGTATATGTATATGTATATGTATATGTATATGTATATGTATATGTATATGTATATGTATATGTATATGTATATGTATATGTATATGTATATGTATATGTATATGTATATGTATATGTATATGTATATGTATATGTATATGTATATGTATATGTATATGTATATGTATATGTATATGTATATGTATATGTATATGTATATGTATATGTATATGTATATGTATATGTATATGTATATGTATATGTATATGTATATGTATATGTATATGCATGTGTATGTATATGCATGTGTATATGTATGAAACATGCATGTGTTTGTGGATGCATTTCCATTTGCATTCATGTGCATGCATGTGAATGTGCATGCATGTAATGTGCATATACATGTATTTGCATATATGTTAATGTGCGTATGTGTGTGTGTGTGTGTGTCTATATATATATATATATATATATATATATATATATATATATATATATATATATATATATATATATATATATATATATATATATATATATATATATATGCAATAATGCATGAATGTAAGTCTTTTTATGTGGTTGTAGGAATGTTTGTGCATATGCATGTGTATATGTGTGTATGGCTAAGTGTATGTGCACATGTATCTGTGTGTATATATGTGTGTATATGTGCATGTGTATATGTGTATATGTGTGAAAGTGCATCTTCATCATGTATAAGTGTATAAGTGCATATCAATAAGTGTGAGTATGCTATGTAATGAAAATAACACAATTCAAATGATATACAAAGAATAGAAAGTGTACTTACAATAGTTAGCCATACTTTTTGCTTGGTTAGCTTCTTGAATAACCTGCAATAAAGAGAGAAAGAAGAGAGAAAGAGAGAGAGACAGAGAGAGAATTCAAAGAGAGAAAGATGTAGAAAGAGAGAAACAAAGATAGAGGGAGACAATAAGAGAGAGCTTAGGCAAAACAACAATTCTTCATATACTTGCTTCAGCTCGTAAGTGCAGCGCAATTGGGAACGGTGGAGAGCTCTTCGATCGAATGCGTGAAAATGCCGATCGAAGAGCTTCCAATGTTTTAACTTTTGTCCGTCAACAGACCGTCGTGTAAACGATGCTGCGCATCGTCGCATAAGCGACATCCTTTTAGCGTCGCTTATGCGACGCTATTTAAATTCGTTGTGTTAGCGACGCTGTATGGGAGCATCGCAGCCCCATCGCGCCACAAGTCGCAAAAATCATCGTTTGCTCCGTTGTTTAATCAACGGTCCGCGTGCGACACTAATTACGATGCATGTTGCAATTTTATAGTGACGAAATTTTGTCGCCTTAACTGTCGCTATACGCCCGTATTCCTTGTAGTGAGCTCATGCTCATAGAGCATTTTGGTTACCAATATTGTGCCCATTTGCCCATCCTCCCACCCCTTTCCATCTATTTTTTCCACCCTTCTTTCCCCCCTCCCACCCAACCCCTTTCCATTTTTCCCAACCTTCTTTTGAAGATCATTTCCATTATGATGGTGCATTTTATGGGTATGTAGTGTTTACAAACACTTTCCTTCATTTTGGTGGCCCCATGTTCATTGATTGGTGGCATTTTATGCCTCCATTTCATCCGAGACCTTACTTTGTGCAGCTGATATAAGGATCCGTATGTCTTTGTATACGTTGATTCTTGCATTCAAAGGACGTTGACAACTCCAATAAAAGGCAATAGAAATCCCAACAACAGAGTACATAAGCTTTTTCATAGGATGCACGAACATTTTTTTGCGTATGTACTTGTGGTTGAATTATATGCAAACACTATGGATCTTTTTGTGATCTTTTGTAGAGCGAGTAGTGTGACTCCTCTCCTCACGCATTTGATAAGTGCCAACGGATGCACATCTCGACTCTCAGTGGAAATGTGCTTGCTTACAAATTGTATGTGTGCATTTTCTTTGCTATTGTTTGTATCTAAACTACTACCAATGCCACACGCAACAAACTCTAGCATTCACTAACGAGCTATCTTCCATGTTCTTCCTTAGGTATAACGTCTGTGTAGATACATTCCCTGCAAGTGGGTTCGAGTGTAGATCAGCACTGTGGGCGAATTTCTACGTTGTTTCCAACGTCTAGTAGCGACAGGAGGAGAACTTGAAACCTACGATACAATGTAGCTCGATTGCAGACATTGAGGAACTTCATAACAATGCCCCTGATGAGATCAAAGAAAGAACAAGCAATTGTGCTGCTACTCAAAGTATCAGTTCTGCGAAATGTGAAGCTTGAACCAATACCCAATGAGCTATGTGTTGAGCGCAAGCAACCATTAATCACTATAATTTCCTGCTACGTAATTGTTGAAGGCATCGTTCTATCAGTCGGGCTTCATCTTGGTCGTCTCTCAGCAACAGAAAATCACATCTCTCTGCGCAGCGACTTGCTCACAATTGAGATTGATGAGAGAGAGAGAGAGAGAGAGAGAGAGAGAGAGAGAGCAAAGCTTTGTGCACGCAGCGCCTTGCTCACAATTGAGATTGATGGAGAGAGAGAGAGAGAGAGGGGACGACTCTCTGCCCGAAGGTCTTCCTACTCTTGCCCTGACGCAGCCATCGCTCCTCTACTCTCTATCGACTCCTAAGTTTGGCGGTCCAAATCGTTGTCCGTTGTTCTTCTACTTGAGTAACCATCCACAATCTCCGAGGGCACAGGGGCAATAGGACACCATCTCTAAGAGAGAGGAGTAACCATCTACAGTTTCTGAATAGGACACCATCTCTAAGAGAGAGAGAGAGAGAGAGAGAGAGAGAGAGAGAGAGAGAGAGAGAGAGAGAGCATCCCTCTCATCATTCTGACGTCCAGCTGGTCCAAAGCCTTAGTGCAGCGCTATGGTTCGAAGTCATTTCACTTCTACACAGTAATCTGTGTGCGCACCAATTTGCGAGAGAGAGCAAGAGAGGGAAGAGAGTCTACATTCTCTCAGCAACGAGGAAGCCACACGTGTGTCCACTGCCAACTACATTACGAGGAGCTACGAGCGTGAGACATTAGATTTTGCAATGTGAATTGAATTTAGTTGTTTGTATGACAACATCACCTATGTAAGACGCACAATTTCTTCCTTCAAATATACATTGGATTTTTGGGTCCCTTTGTCTAGCGTCTTTCAACCGTTGATTTTTTTTTTGAATCCTCTCAAGTCACATTCATTGAACCTCTAATTCACAAGATTTCGACTACTTATTTTTGGAGTGAGAGAGTCCGACTTACGGTTCTTGGGGTCACATGAATTTAGTCTTTAAACGTGTCCCACACACAAAGTGCATATTCAAGTGCCTTATTTAGTTGACCTCTCACGCATTCTTTATATGAATTCACTCAATAGATGTTACATAACTTTAATCTTCTTCAAGACATAGGATCACATAGAAGTTTCTCATAATTAATCTTTTCAACACATAGGATCACATAGAAGTTTCTCATAATTAATCTTTTGCTCCCATTGTCTTGAAACATTCTTGGCATTAAGTGTCATTCACTTTGTAACACTCAAGAGGCACATCTTTGACACATTGTAAGACTTTTATCTATATTTGTCAAAGTTTTTTTTAGCCCTCCACGGACACCATTCGGAACTAAGTGCCCACCTTTGTACAACAAGAATATAAGAAGAAGATATTGTGTGTGTGCATTTGTGGGCTGGAGTCTAGTCTAAGACCATCCACAAACTTTCTCAAGTTTCTAAGCCTACTCTAAGGCTAGCTTGATGTACAATGGGCTACTCTAAGCCCTCTTTGCATTGACTCTTCTCGCTTTTGGTGCCAAGTGTAGGGCTATTCTAAGCCCCCCTCCAAAGTGTCTCTGTTATCACCAAGTGTAGGGCTATTCTAAGCCCCTCCCTCTCCAAAGTGTCTCTCTCATCATCAACTGTAGGGCTATTCTAAGCCCCCCTACCCCACCATAATTTTTGTCTTGATTTCGACTTCATTTTGCAAGTGAAATGATTTATTTCCAATGGAAATAATGTCTACGATCTCAAATTTGCTATCTTCAATTCAATGGTACTTACCTTCATTTATGGCAATTTTTATGCTAAAATATGAGCGATTAAATAGCACCAATCATAATCTTTGGAAGGATATAATTAGGGCATATCTTTATACTAACCTATTATATGAAGTAGTTGAAGGGAGCGAGCTTGAGCCAAACAAGGAAAGTGATCTAGGAGCCTAGAATATTTAGAATGTCAAAGACTCTTATTGAGCCCATCAAAGTCATATTGGTCAAAGTCAAAACCATCAAACTCAGAGTGGTCTACGGTCAACATGGTCAAATTCAAAGGTTTTAAAGTTCAGTTGTCAAGGTGCATAGGTAGTGCACAATCAATTTGTTCACAAAGGTCATGTCTTGCAGAAAGTGGATGCAGGTTGCAGATTGCCTTTCTTTAATTTCTCTAAGGTTCAAAGGGTTTTTAAAGTGTTTGGAAGGTTCAGGTGAACCCTCCTTATGTACACATTTTGGGAATTGAAGGGCAAAAAGTGAAGGTATGTGAAGTGGAAGCAATAGTGATGTGTGTGAACACTCTAGGACTGTCGAGGCACTTTTTTCCCTCTTTCGGAGGTTTTTTTCCCCCGACTTGTATATACGCTTATTGCCCTAACGGCCTACTTATCTTTGTACATTCTAGTGGTAATATATTCAGTCTTGTGTGTTGTGCTCCAAGCTTCTTCTTCTTCCTTGTGATGTTCGTGTGCTTCTGTAGACGTATAACTCCAACAATTGGTATCAAAGTAGGTCGCCGCTTCATCTAGGGCATCATCGTCACCTCTCCGGTTGCAATCTCATATTCACACTAATTTTGGTGAGCATACTCAGGGTGTTTCGTTGCTGTTTCTGTTGTAGCTACTATAGAGCAAATTTGTTGGGATGGCAGAGATGCTCATGCACATGCATTGATAGCTTTGTTTGTCAAACATGCTATTATTCCTCACATTCACTCTTGCAGAACAACTAAGGATGCTTGGGATACACTTACCACATTGTACCAGGCTAGGAATGAGGCTCGTGTTGCTTACCTCCGAAAACAATCGGAGAGTGAGCACATGAATGAAGGTGATTCTATGGACTGTTTTCTCACAAAGATAAGGGATTTGAAAGACCATTTGATTTCTACTCATGAAGTTATGCCAGATAGCTCACTTGTGCAGACCGTTCTGAATGGTCTTCCTGACTCATATCAGAGTTTTGCTTCTACTCTTCATTTGATGATGAAAGGCAATCCAAATGTCTTTTCATTTGAGGAGTTAGTCTCTGTTATGTTGCAGGAAGACCATTCTAGGCAGAACTGGTCTATTATGCATGTTGCAGATCAGGCTTTCCTAGCTAGTCAAATGGGCAAAGGAAAATGGAGCTCTTCTATTAGTATGCAGAAATCTGCAAATGCTGCACATTCGAAGAAGGAACACAAAGATGAGAAGAAATCAGAAAAGTAGAAATTATTTTGCAAATATTGTAAAGAAAATGATCATGTCATCAAGATTTGTCCAAAACTGACTGCTAAAGAGGCAAAGAAGAAAGAGGCTGGAATGGTTGTTGCAGAGCCTCTACACCAAAAACAGAGTCTACTAATCTTGTGCAAGAAGAAGAATGGGCATTTACTACTGTTTACACTTTTGACCCATCTTCTCATGAGCAGTGCATGTCTACAGTAGAATTAGATGTTTGGTACTTTGATAGTGGGGTGACCAAACATATTACCTCGCAGCACAGTTTCTTCTCTTCACTCGAGCCTGCCCCTATAGATGCACCTCTATCATATCGTACTCGGCCAGGCTCTCATAGTGCCTCTTTTGCATCCAGTTGCTATGCTAGGGCTGCCTCTAGTCTCTGTGATGAGACTGAACTGTTTCGTTTGATGAAGCACAAAATTCTGAACATTGGATGGCGTCAATGCAATCTGAATATGATGCTATCATGAAAAATGGTACCTGGTATTTATGTTGTCTTTATGTGACTTGCCTCCTGGCAAGAAGGCCATTGGCACTAAGTGGGTATACAATCAGAAGCGTAATCCTGATGGAACAGTTGACATGTATAAAGTTAGGCTTGTTGCAAAGGGTTATGCGCAGGAAAGAGGCATTGATTTTGATGAAACCTTTGCTCCTACTTGTCGAATGACTACTGTTTGTAGCATCTACACACTTGCAGCTCATCATGGTTGGAATATACATCAATTGGACCTTAAAAACACATTTCTAAATGGTGACTTGCATGAAGAAGTGTATGTTTTTTAGCCCCATGGCTTTGTGTAGAAAGGGAATGAAAATGAGGTGTGCAGGTTAAAGAAGGAATTATATGGTTTAAAGCAAGCACTATGTGCTTGGTATGAAAAGATACATGCCTATCTGATTGCACATGGTTTTGAGAACAATCCAACTAAAAGCACCTTATATGTTAAGCGTGCTAATGATGTGCTTTTGATCATTGTGATATATGTTGATGACATGCTACTCACTGGTCCTCATGACATATATATTGCTGATTTTAAGGCTGATTTGCATGCCTCATTTGAGATGTCTGATTTGGGGCATTTGCATCACTATTTGGGCATTCAGTTTATGCAAGTTGATGGTGGAATGGCTTTGTGTCAAACAAAATATACTGACACATTATTGCAGCATTTTGGCCTTGAAGATTGTAAGCCTATTGCCACTCCTATGGAGACATGTTTATGATTGAGTCTTCATGATGCTAGA
Organism: Ceratopteris richardii; assembly: GCA_020310875.1. Lineage (NCBI taxonomy): Eukaryota > Viridiplantae > Streptophyta > Polypodiopsida > Polypodiales > Pteridaceae > Ceratopteris > Ceratopteris richardii. Next base: position 125,893,874 of record CM035414.1, read on the forward strand.
GATGTATTTGATGTTGTTCTCTATCAGTAGGTTGTTGGATGCTTGATTTACTTATGCATTACTCGGCCAGATATTCAATTTGTTGTCTCACAGATGAGCAGGTTTATGCATTGCCTAGGTGTCAAGTGGTACTTGAGTGTTACCCAACTACTTGGATTGTTTTATCCCAAGGGGGGATCACTACCGCCAAATTTGCATGCTTTTTCTGACAGTGATTGGGTTGGTTGCTATGACACTCGTGTGTCCACTAGTGGCTTTTGCTTCATGCTTGGTAGCTTATGTATATCTTGGTTGAGCAAGAAGAAGCCTATTGTGGCCACTTCCAGTTGTGAGGCTGAGTATAGGGAAGCTTTCACAACAAATGTTGAGTGTGTGTGGCTCAGACGCCTTATGGTTGATTTGGGTGTTGGTCAGTCTTCTGCCACCACCATCTTCAGTGACACTCAGAGCGCATTGGCAGTTGCAAGGAACCCTGTGTTCCATGCTCTCCCTAAGCACATTGAGGTGCATTATCATTATGTCAGGGAGAGGTTCTCTCTTGGGGAGATCACCTTGGAATATGTGCCCACACAGGAGAACATTTCATACCTTTTTACGAAGGCTCTGCTTAGGGAGAAGTTTGAAGCTTTCCGCAAAGCTTTGGGCTTACTTCCTTTTATGGATTGATTCCACATAGCTTGGCACTTCCTTATAAATGAGTGCCAACTCCTTGTTCACCGCATCACTCCCAGAAGGGATCTATTGATATATTTAGGTAGTGATGTGTGTGAACACTCTAGGATCATTGGGGCACTTTTTCCCCTCTTTAGGAGGTTTTTTCCCCTCATCTTGTATATACGCTTATTGCCCTAATGGGCTACTTATCTTTGTACATTCTAGTGGTAATATATTCAGTCTTGTGTGTTGTGCTCCAAGCTTCTTCTTCTTCCTTGTGTTGTTTGTATGCTTCGGCAGACGTCTAACTCCAACACCACCTCCAAATGATCTCTTTAAATAATCAAGGAGCAGTAGAAGAAGTCAATGTTGTACAATCACCATCCACTAGAGTAGTACAATTAGAAGAAATGGACTCCATGGTCATGCAGATAAGAAATAAAGGGAAGATTCCAAAAGAAACAAGCCAGAGATCAAGTATTGTTGGAAGTTACAAGGACAAGAGGGTACATCAGAGCAAATCGGATATATATGAAGATACAAAACAAGAGAAAGGAAGTTCAAAAGAATGTGAAGAGGTAATTGATTCTTAACTTTAAAATTTTTGTCCACGCAATGTTGAGAAGGAAATCAATGTATACAAATGGGCCCACAAGGAATTTGAGAGGTCAAACAGCAAAATTGATCTTAGGGAATTTAGAGCTTCGAGATCATTCAAGTCAATCAAAACAGAGTTTAGTATTTTTGAGTTCATAAACATGGATGCAAAATTCAGGTGTGAAGTATTGCATATTATTGATGAGGCTTCCTCATCCACCTTAGTGGCAAAGACTGCTGCTTCGAGTCAAGGTAAGAGTGTAGAAGAAGCACCTCTCACATATTATAAGAGTCCAAGATTGTTAGTAACAATTAGAGGATTACAATTACAAGGAGTCATAGTGGATGGTGGGTTTGGCATAAATTTGATGTCTCAACATACTATGGAGAAGCTTGGCTTACACCCATCCAGTCCAGCCAACTTCACCGTTACTTTGGCAGATGTTGCAGAGCAAAGAGAGCACAATGCAGAGGAAAAGACGGGCCCCAAAATTTTTCCGATTTGGACACCCAATTTTTGTATTATAACCATTCTTGTAATATATTTTCCGATGTAAAGGCACTAGAGGAGTCCTCTAGATGCATCCCCACAGAAGATTAGAAGCTTACTCATGTAAATTAGTAGGAAATTAGCCTTTTAGTGAATAAAGTGCCGGTCTCTTGTGTGAAAGGACCATTTTTAGGGCACAAGTATATAAGTCAATTTGTGACTCTTTGTAAAGACTTTTTGCCATTGTGAGAATCAAGAGCACAGAATTTCGAATTTGTGTCTTCTCCTCTCTGTATCTTCTTCTTTGTGAGCTTGTATGCATGTGTGTTGCTTGGAAAGAGTGTTAGGAAGTGTTGTCTATCCATGAAAGTGTTTGTTTACTGTTACTGTTGTTAAGGTGTGTGTGAAGTGTAGGAAGTGCTGAAGTGTAGGAAGTGCTGAAGTGTAGGAAGGTCATTCCCATGACTCAGTATTTTGCTCATAACTTGAAGTAGAAGCTTCAAAATTGAGTGAAAATACTGCCATTGGATGCGTCTTCTCGAGAGCTTCGAAACGCATATTCTATTCGCTATATTTGGAGTTCGGAGCTGAGAGAAAAGCTCAATTTACTGTTGGCTGCTGTTCCAAGTATCATGATACCATGATTGACAATTGAAGCTTGTTTGGATTAGTCTTTGCCTTGTTTGCACTCTTTGAGTAACTGATTTGCATTGATTGTCATTTGAATGCATGTCTTCATACACTCGGCTAGGTTTTGATACTCATCGGATCGATAATTAAAGTGTGAATCCCCATTATATGCACTTGAGGGGGATTGAGGTATAGTCTCTTTCTCCACAAATCTCTAAGTTGGTTCTTAGGTACACACATTTTTTGGCGCTGTTGCCGGAGAGTGTCGAATCAAACCGAGGCATTCGTGTGATGGTAAGTAGCTTTTTGCATTGAAGTGAGAGGAGGAGTAGTGATTTTCTCTTCTTTGGTAAGTCACTTTCATTCGCACTTACTACTTCTCACTCTTGAAGTGTGTGTAGTGAGTTATTAGTCTAGGGAAGTGAGTGGAGTGAGTAGAGTAGGAGGAGCAAGGGAGTAGGTTAAGTACTTAGAGTAGCTTTCAGTCCTTGTCTTGTTGTTCTTCTTTTTTTTAGTGAGTAGGAAATTCAAAAGTATAAAAGCTAAAAATGCCATTTTGTAAGTCACTTGTTTCTTAAACAAGTATCGTGAGAGGTGTTGTCGAGTATTGTGGGCTAGATCTGAGCTTGTGGAGCTGCGCAGAGCTAGTTAGAATTGTTAGAGAGTTGAGAGAGAGTACCTAAGGTAAGCACATATATCATTCTCTCATCCTTATCACATAAATTAAGCATTTCAGGAAAAACGATCTGCGTGAAGTATCGTGAAGGCCATACCGGGGTAGAGAGGAAGTATTTTATTCAGGCTAAGAGGGGAGGGTAAATGTACTCTGAGAACATGTGTATGAACCCAAAATCAAAAAACACACTGACAAAAGACTGAAAAGTGTCAAGTATCGTGTTCTCCCGTGGTCGAGTATCGCGATACCTGACAAGTATCGTGATCTCCTGTGGTTGAGTATCGCGATACTTCACAAGTATCGAGTATCGTGTTTGCTCAAGTATCGAGTATCGCATTTGCTCAAGTATCGAGTGTCGTGTTTGCTCAAGTATCGAGTATCGCGTTTGCTCAAGTATCGAGTATCGCGTTTGCTCAAGTATCGAGTATCGCGTTTGCTCAAGTATCGAGTATCATGTTTGCTCAAGTATCGAGTATCACGTTTGCTCAAGTATCGAGTATCACGTTTGCTCAAGTATCGAGTATCACGTTTACTCAAGTATCGAGTATCGCGTTTGCTCAAGTATAGAGTATCACATTTGCTCAAGTATCGAGTATCGCGTTTGCTCAAGTATCGAGTATCGCATTTGCTCAAGTATCGAGTATCGCGTCTACTCAAGTATCGAGTATCGCGTTTGCTCAAGTATCAAGTATCCCATTTACTCAAGTATCGAGTATCGCGTTTTTTGGAGTATCGAGTATCGTGTTTCCTGTGTATCGAGTTTCGCGTTTGCTCAACTATCGTGTATCGTCTCATCCAAGTATCGTGTATCGAGTATCGTGTTGCTCAAATATCGTGTATCGAGTTCTTGAAATATCGTGTATCGTCTGAGTCAAAGGTCGAGTATCGTGAACTTTTTTGGAGGTCAAGTATAGTGACTTGAGATTTCATAGTCAGTCCATTCCCAGCCAAATTTTTCTAGGATTCTAACCTTGAGTGAAGAACTCTAGAAATTGGAGGTTGGCAAGGTTAAATAGAACTTTAAAGTGGATGAACCTAAGATCTGGGAGAACCCTAGGAAGCTGAAGAAGTGTGATCTCTTCTGTAGGAAGTGTAGCCGAACCAAGTAGCCATTCACATTATTCTGAAACCTCTAGTGAGTCAGAAGAAGAAATTCCTATGGCTTCAGAGGACATGCAAAATACTGTACCAATGATTGGCATGATGTCAATTATTGAGGGAGAATATCGGACATCTTTAGAATATGTGACCACCAATCAACATGAGATTCCCATATACCTAGATGGACTAAACCGATAAGTGGCCAGACTGAATTCAGATGCTTACATAGTGCCTAGGCTAACAGTTAAGTATTCAGGAGGATTTTATATGGATAAAAGGGACATCCAGTATGTTGTTAAAGAACATCCTGTAAATATCAATGAACTTGGGGAAGAAAACACTGCTCCAAACCTTACTGAAGAAGGAAATGAAGTGCAAGTGACCACACCTAGAGGGAGATCTACTGTTGTTAGGGTTTGGAGAGGAGACCTGGTTCCCCAGGATGACTCATTAATGGATGTGTATTTGATCAATGGAATGGAGCATCTCCTTAGAGCCCACTCTTCAATATGGGAAGCAGCCCCTAATCCAGTGACTGTCTATGAGTTACAAGATCCTGACTTCCTCACCATCATCACGTATTTAGATAAAAACCAAAGAAGGTATTGGCCCCTAACAAATTCAGAGAGAGCCGGGTTGAAATATCAGAACATTCCAGTGTTTCCCCCGAGGGATCAAGCCACTACGTCACAAAACCCACATGGAACCTCTCAAAATAATTCATTTCAACAGTCACGACAAACACAACAAACTCAAATCCCGGTTAGACCACATGTGTAGTTTGCTATGCCTGCAAATAACCCTAACTATCGGCCTCAGCCACCTGTTGACCCATGGATTGGAATTCCTGCTCTAATTAGACCACCTATAGCAAGAGGACCTGGTATACCCATTGGAAGACCTGTTTTTCCTGTGATGCCTAGATCGCCTGAAGTAGGAAGAAGATTAAGGCCAATTCAAGTAGCCAAATGCATGAGAAATCATTATGATGGCTCTAGTGAACCTTACAATCATATAGCTGAATTCAAGCAAGTAATCAGAGCCGAACAAGTAGAAGATTTTTTTATCCAATATGAGTCTTTTGGTCTAACTTTGACAGACACGGCTTTAGCTTGGTTCCAGCCGTTAGATCCGAATAATTTTCAAAACATGGAACAAGTCTATCAAGAAATGATTGAGGAATTCATTAAGTCTAGAATTAAAAACAACTCGTCATCATTAATAAGCAAGCTCCTACGGAATCAGTGAGATTGGCAACAAAAAGATTCAAGCAATATGTGGATAGGTGCCCAGTGGAAGAGAGACCCACCCAAAACAAAATGATGTCATAATTTTTGGAAGGATTAATGAATGGATCATTAAGATCTCTGGTGTATGTGAAGAGAGTTCAAACTTTGCAAGAATGCATGAAAGAATGTATTGACCCAGAGGAAATTTTAGCGGAGGATCTGAAAATACCTCAAGGTAGTATGAAGAGTGAAGATTCAGCAAGCAGCACATCAAACCCTAGGAACAATGTAGAGGAAATAGCCGATTTAGTAGCAAAGAAACTGAATGTTCAAGGACAGAGGAACTACCCCAACAACCCAATGAGAGTACCCATGCTTAGGAGATGTATGCATTGTGGAGGAGATCATCCTTCTCATTTGTGTACTAGGGGAGCAGTCCCACCACCTGCTTATGCTCACAATAGACCACCTGTTCCGGGACCTTTACAATATTGCAACGGAGAACAAAAATACACAAATCACAGCACAGAAAATTGTCCTTACAACAGGCAATCAAGACCTGTACAACCTAGCATGAGACCTTATGGATACCCTAAGAGAGAGCAAGTAGGAGAAGCCTTTAGATACCCCACTTATCAGCAACAAGGACCCATACCACGGCCGTATGCTTATCAAGGATACACTCAACCACAACCGGTGTTAGGACAACAACCACCCCATCCTCAGAATGTTGTCCCAGTGAAAATAGCTCAACCTGAAGAAAACTTAGAGAGAGCAATAGTCCCAGCCACACCATTGACTAGTAATGAATCATATGACTCATCTTATGACCATAGTCAAGGAAACTATCCCAGTTATGAGAGCTCTATGATAGAATATGGACAAATGTATGAACCATATACCTATGGCATGGAAGTGCCAGATAGTTCCTACGGATATGAGCAGGACTATGTGTCATTAATGTACACAGCCCCTAGGGCATCCATACCCCCCCGACCTATGAACAGACCGCCTGTACCTAGAGGACCATGTTATAGATGTGGAGGTGATCATTATATCAGAGAATGTACACTACCAAACCCACCACCACCACAATGAGTTTGGGAAGGATATTGTAGTGATTGTGGTAAAGAACACCTTTTCAGAGATTGCCCCAAGAACCCCAACAAAGTTAACTCTAATGTGCAGATTAACGTGATAGAAGTAATAGAATCATCAGGAAGCGATAAGGAGTACACTGTACCATTGAAAGCAATAACTAGAGCCAAAGCTAGAGAAACCCCAAACAACTGAGGAAAATGATCAAGGTGACAGAGAAATGAACATACCTACACCTCAATTAGTGGAAGACTTGGAAGAGCCTGAGAGAAGTGTTGTAAGCAAACAAACACAAAGATGGAAGAACCGTAGAGACAGGATAAAGGAAAAGAAATTACTACAATAGAAGGAAAATGAAAAGAGCGAACAAAATCCAAAAGAGAAACAGAAATTTGAAGAAGAAAATAAAAATGGAAAGTATAAAAAAGAAGAGGGAGGATCAGTTTTAGCCGATCCCATGCCTGAAGAATTAGCCATGTGGATTCAGGCATACAAAGCATGAATAAGAGAAGGACCTACCATCAAACAACATGAAAGAGAATATCCAAGAGGTGACCTAGAGAAAGAAAGGTTGGAGATATGCAAAAAATTAATTGAAGTGGCTCAACAGACCCTAGAAAAAACTGCTGTTCAATTACCCAACTCGCGAATTCCCGAAAAAGAATTCCAAATACTTTTCAGATAATAACTTGTAATTTTATCAAAAATATATATTAAAAAAAGTAAATAAATAAATATACATATATATATATATATATATATATATATATATATGCATATAATTTTATATATGTGTATGCTTATGTGCATCTTTCAAAATATTCGCACAAAATTTGATTGTTTTAGATAGCAGGATACGATTGTTTGTTTTGGAGGATATGAAGTATGTACCTTCATTGAATGATTTGTCGATTCTATTGTATGTTCAGTTTGAAAGTGTGAGAAGCGGGTTTATAATTGGTATTCAAAGAATTTTGCACTGTTTATAGGCCATACGATGGTGACCTGGATGAATTGCATGCACAGAGGTTACTCAAGATAGAGCAACCTGGTTATAAGGGACTAGTACTAACAGGATTTTTGGGGTATGCAGTAAACCTCTTGCATGTCAATGATGAGCATCTGAACTATAGGATACAAAGTGGAAATCATGGTGGCTTGAGAGGATCACTTTTATACAGCTTGTTCAAAGAACTTCAGGTATATGACACTGAAGTTTTTTGAAGAGGTTTACTGCATACCCTAGGAATCCTGTTGGCACTAGTCCATTATAATCAGATTGCTCTATCTTGAGTAACCTCTCTGCATGCGATTCATCGAGGTCACCATTGTATGGCCTATAAACAATACCAAGTTCTTTGAATAGCAATTATAAATCCGCTTCTCACACTTTCAAACTGAACATATGATAGAATCGACAAATCATTCAATGAAGGTACATACTTCATATCCTCCAAAACAAACAATCGTATCCTGCCATCCAAACAATCAAATTTTTCGCAAATATTTTGAAAGATGCATTAATAGTTTTAAAAGATGTGCGGACAAAAAGTGTTCATTCAATTCAAGTTCTTGTTCTTACCTTATCTAAAGTAAGAATAAAAACCTGCATGTATATATATATATATATATATATATATATATATATATATATATATATATATATATATATATATATATATATATATATATATATATATGCATATATATATAAATAGATAGAAAATTGAAAATTATACCTTAATAGTGTCGAAACAGATACATTACTCCATCGAAAACGATTTTGAAGGTTGAGAATAAGTAAGCTCGTACTTAGTTCTGTCAAACGACTTCCTTCATATACATGCTTTAGACATTCCTCTCGAAGATGTTTCTCATTTTTAGAAATATCAATGCTCTCACTGTCATTTTGATACCAATCCTCAATAAAATCTGCCATGCCATCATCTTCATCATTGTCACACAAATCCTGTACTTTATCGTCTTTTGAATATAGATCTTTCAACTTTGCATATTGCACAGGATTAGTTTTGCGTAGCCTCCTCATGGAAGCTTCTGATAAATGAGGTCTTATTTGTAATTGTGAATGCTGTGGAGGAATATCATCAACATCATACGTTGGAATCTACACATATAAATAAAATTCATTAGTATTCCATAAATGAATAAAAAGTAAACTTTAAATATAAAATTAAGTATATAAATTATTAAATATGGATAGAAAATTTTTATTCTCTATCGAAAAGGTGCTCTTGGAGGTCTACGCCATCCATAATTCACTAATAGTTCATCACCAGCATGTAATGTAGTAATAGCATTGACAACTATGTATCTTGATACATCTCTACTCATGTATGGTGATTCATGACTATTTTCACGCTCCTCAAATGTGCAATTAGTCCTTGAACTATTATGTAACCCTCGACTACTATTTATTAAACCTACTATATTTCCATGTGTATAAGGTCTTCCATCAATATATAATCTTTCATTTTTTGCATGTAAAATCCTTCTATTAGTAAGGGATGTTGCGTTCAAGCATATTCCATAAGTACTCATGCTTTGAACATAACGTGAAAGTCGATGCCAATCTCCCCATCCATATATAGGACCACAAAATGACATAAGAGTGACTTCAGAGTTCGGAGGCACATACAAATCCTCTACAATAAAGAGACCACGACCAGCATTAGTAATAGTGGATGGAGCAATCATATAGCGATTACCCCAAAAGTTGAAAACCTCTCCATCTAAAGAAAGTGGTCCTCTATTCCATCCTCCATATCTTCTTCTATCATATGTTTGTACTAAAGAACGATCACAAGCTGGCAATGGATAATCTCCATCCGTTTCATTCTCTAAACCAAGACGTAGAGGATTTGTAGAAACCTCTGCTTGTAATTGATGAACAGCAAGTCCATGACGTGTACGAGGTATATTAACATTATGAGAAAAATCATCATCATCATCATCATCATCGAGCAAGTATTCCTGTATATCAATAATAATTTGATTTTATATATGGTTTTTAAATAAAATAATGACATTAATATATATAGAAAATACATACCCAAGCATTATCACGTTGACTAGGTGATGGTGCACGCTCAAAAGTACCATACTCTACCTCATGTTCAATATATTCCAATCGTGGTCTTTGATATGTGCCATAACAAGAGTTATACCAACATATAATATGCTCTTCATAGTAAAATTCATCATAATTCCTATCGGAGGACACATGTGAAGTTGTTGCATGGGTAGGAGGTGGTGGAGTACCCTCTGATTGATTAGAATCTGCACATAATAAGAAACAAAAAAGAAAAGTTATGTATCCATCAAATATATTTAAAATTAAATGTTTGATATACTTACAGTATAAAGTCGTTGCACGATGAGGAGACGGTGGTGGAGTTCCATCTGATTGATCAGAATCTACAAATAATGGTATTTGATATTAATAATCTGATTATCTACATACACAAAAAATTCACATATACATATTTACACATACACACATATTCACATATACACATTTACACATACACACATATTCACATATATACAACTACACATTATTGTGGGATAAATGCATGTATTTTGTATGAATGAGTGTATATGCATGCATGTGTGTGTACGTATATATGTGGATATGTATATGTGTGTTTATGTTATATGTATGTATATGTGTATATGTATACATATATGTATGTGTATATATTTGCATCTATATGTGTATGTGGGTATGTGTATGTGTATGTGTGTGTATATATGTGTATGTATTCTGATTTTTTTTTCTGTTTGAGATTAAATTAACAGAAGATATTGTATGGTCGAAAAAAATAAGAGGCGAGCTAACATACCATTTCCTCAGCAGAAGGTACACAAATTAATAGTTTATATTTATAATTTTTATATATTTTAGTAATTTTTTACATTTAATTTATATACTTTTTTTCTTGAATAAACAGGCTGTTGCAAAGAAGAGAGTGGAGTCGGGCCACACATCGCACCTAGGCCAAATGGGCCATAATGGTTTTGTAGCTACGTTTGTGAGTATATGTGTTATTGTGAGTATATTTTTTATTTTAGTTAAAATGCAAGAAACTAATGTTTTTTATTTGTTTCATTGCAGTGGAAGGATTATGGCCGATATCCTACGAAACATGAGATCGAGTATGCTAAACATTTTGGATATCGGCGTTTGAGCGAGTATATGCAAGATCATCCTAATGCCTTTGTGAGTATTTTTAAATGTTATATAATTATTTTTATGAATGGTTTAATTATTTTATTTATTTATGTTTGTTATATGTAATACAGGAGTATTATGGAGAGACAAATATGGATGAGGTGGAGAGACAGACACAGGAGGGACGATCTCGATCGTCAAAGGGTGATCATGACGATGAGGATGAGGAAGATCAGGATGATCATGATATTGCTGATGATGATGATAATCATGATGATGATGATTAGGATTTTAGTTGATTATGAAATTGGATTATATGTATTTACATTGATATATATATATATATATATATATATATATATATATATATATATATATATATATATATATATATATATATATATATATATATATATATATATATATATATATATATATATATATATATATATATATATATATATATATATATTATCTATATTATCTATATATTTTTCATTTCAGTTATGTTTTGAATTGTGTGTATTGTATTAAGTAATGAAGAGTTTTGTTCTATTGATTGTTATTATTGTTTATATTAAGCATGTGTTTTAATACTTTAATTATATAATTCATTCATATGTGTGTACCTAAGTGTATATGTATGTTTGTGCATGTGTATGTGTGTGTATATGTATGTATGTGCATGTGCATGTGTAAGTGTATATGTGTGTATGAGTAAGTGCATGTGCATGTCTATGTGTGTGTACATGTATATGCATGTATATGTATAACTCTATGTGTATATGTGTGTATGTGCATGTATATGTGTATATGTAGGTATGTGCATGTGTGTGTGCATGTGTATATGTGTTTTAATACTTTAATTATATAATTCATTCATATGTGTGTACCTAAGTGTATATGTATGTGTGTGTATATGTATGTATGTGCATGTGTATGTGTGTGTATATGTATGTATGTGCGTGTGCATGTATAATTGTATATGTGTGTATGAGTATGTGCATGTGTATGTGTGTGTATATGTATATGCATGTATATGTATAACTCTATGTGTATATGTGTGTATGTGCATGTATATGTGTATATGTAGGTATGTGCATGTGTGTGTGCATGTGTATATGTGTTTTAATACTTTAATTATATAATTCATTCATATGTGTGTACCTAAGTGTATATGTATGTGTGTTTATGTGTATGTATGTGCATGTGTATGTGTGTGTATATGTATGTATGCGCGTGTGCATGTATAAGTGTATATGTGTGTATGAGTATGTGCATGTTCTTGTGTATGTGTGTGTATATGTATGTGCATGTATATGTATATGTGTGTATATGTATATGTATATGTATATGTATATGTATATGTATATATGTATATGTATATGTATATGTATATGTATATGTATATGTATATGTATATATATATGTATATGTATATATGTATATGTATATGTATATGTATATGTATATGTATATGTATATGTATATGTATATGTATATGTATATGTATATGTATATGTATATGTATATGTATATGTATATGTATATGTATATGTATATATGTATATGTATATGTATATGTATATGTATATGTATATGTATATGTATATGTATATGTATATGTATATGTATATGTATATGTATATGTATATGTATATATGTATATGTATATGTATATGTATATGTATATATGTATATGTATATGTATATGTATATGTATATGTATATGTATATGTATATGCATGTGTATGTATATGCATGTGTATATGTATGAAACATGCATGTGTTTGTGGATGCATTTCCATTTGCATCCATGTGCATGCATGTAATGTGCATATACATGTATTTGCATATATGTTAATGTGTGTATGTGTGTGTGTGTGTGTGTGTGTGTATATATATATATATATATATATATATATATATATATATATATATATATATATATATATATATATATATATATATATATATATATATATATATATATATATATATATATATATATATATATATATATATATATATATATATATATATGCAATAATGCATGCATGTAAGTCTTTTTATGTGGTTGTAGGAATGTTTGTGCATATGCATGTGTATATGTGTGTATGGCTAAGTGTATGTGCACATGTATCTGTGTGTATATATGTGTGTATATGTGCATGTGTATATGTGTATATGTGTGAAAGTGCATCTTCATCATGTATAAGCGTATAAGTGCATATCAATAAGTGTGAGTATGCTATGTAATGAAAATAACACAATTCAAATGATATACAAAGAATAGAAAGTGTACTTACAATAGTTAGCCATACTTTTTGCTTGGTTAGCTTCTTGAATAACCTGCAATAAAGAGAGAAAGAAGAGAGAAAGAGAGAGAGAGAGAAAATTCAAAGAGAGAAAGATGTAGAAAGAGAGAAACAGAGATAGAGGGAGACAATAAGAGAGAGCTTAGGCAAAACAACAATTCTTCATATAGTTGCTTCAGCTCGTAAGTGCAGCGCAATTGCAAACGGTGGAGAGCTCTTCGATCGAATGCATGAAAATGCCGATCGAAGAGCTTCCAATGTTTTAACTTTTGTCCGTCAACAGACCGTCGTGTAAACGATTCTGCGCATCGTCGCATAAGCGACATCCTTTTAGCGTCGCTTACAAAAATCATCGTTTGCTCCGTCGTTTAATCGACGGTCCGCGTGCGACACTAATTATGATGCATGTTGCAATTTTAAGGTGACGAAATTTTGTCGCCTTAACTGTCGCTATACGCCCGTATTCCTTGTAGTGAGCTCATGCTCATAGAGCGTTTTGGGTAACAATATTGTGCCCATTTGCCCATCCTCCCACCCCTTTCCATCTATTTTTTCCACCCTTCTTTCCCCCCTCCCACCCAACCCCTTTCCATTTTTCCCACCCTTCTTTTGGAGATCATTTCCATTATGATGGTGCATTTTATGGGTATGTAGTGTTTACAAACACTTTCCTTCATTTTGGTGGCCCCATGTTCATTGATTGGTGTCATTTTATGCCTCCATTTCATCCGAGACCTTACTTTGTGCAGCTGATATAAGGATCCGTATGTCTTTGTATACGTTGATTCTTGCATTCAAAGGACGTTGACAACTCCAATAAAAGGCAATAGAAATCCCAACAACAGAGTGCATAAGCTTTTTCATAGGATGCACGAACATTTTTTTGCGTATGTACTTGTGGTTGAATTATATGCAAACACTATGGATCTTTTTGTGATCTTATGTAGAGCGAGTAGTGTGACTCCTCTCCTCACGCATTTGATAAGTGCCAACGGATGCACATCTCGACTCTCAGTGGAAATGTGCTTGCTTACAAATTGTATGTGTGCATTTTCTTTGCTATTGTTTGTATCTAAACTACTACCAATGCCACACGCAACAAACTCTAGCATTCACTAACGAGCTATCTTCCATGTTCTTCCTTAGGTATAACGTCTGTGCAGATACATTCCCTGCAAGTGGGTTCGAGTGTAGATCAGCACTGTGGGCGAATTTCTACGTTGTTTCCAACGTCTAGTAGCGACAGGAGGAGAACTTGAAACCTACGATACAATGTAGCTCGATTGCAGACATTGAGGAAATTCATAACAATGCCCCTGATGAGATCAAAGAAAGAACAAGCAATTGTGCTGCTACTCAAAGTATCAGTTCTGCGAAATGTGAAGCTTGAACCAATACCCAATGAGCTATGTGTTGAGCGCAAGCAACCATTAATCACTATAATTTCCTGCTACGTAATTGTTGAAGGCATCGTTCTATCAGTCGGGCTTCATCTTGGTCGTCTCTCAGCAACAGAAAATCACATCTCTCTGCGCAGCGACTTGCTCACAATTGAGATTGATGAGAGAGAGAGAGAGAGCAAAGCTTTGTGCACGCAGCGCCTTGCTCACAATTGAGATTGATGGAGAGAGAGAGAGAGAGAGGGGACGACTCTCTGCCCGAAGGTCTTCCTACTCTTGCCCTGACACAGCCATCGCTCCTCTACTCTCTATCGACTCCTAAGTTTGGCGGTCCAAATCATTGTCCGTTGTTCTTCTACTTGAGTAACCATCCACAATCTCCGAGGGCACAGGGGCAATAGGACACCATCTCTAAGAGAGAGGAGTAACCATCTACAGTCTCTGAATAGGACACCATCTCTAAGAGAGAGAGAGAGAGAGAGAGAGAGAGAGAGAGAGAGAGAGAGAGAGAGAGAGAGAGAGAGAGAGAGAGCATCCCTCTCATCATTCTGACGTCCAGCTGGTCCAAAGCCTTAGTGCAGCGCTATGGTTCGAAGTCATTTCACTTCTACACAGTAATCTGTGTGCGCACCAATTTGCGAGAGAGAGCAAGAGAGGGAAGAGAGTCTACATTCTCTCAGCAACGAGGAAGCCACACGTGTGTCCACTGCCAACTACATTACGAGGAGCTACGAGCGTGAGACATTAGATTTTGCAATGTGAATTGAATTTAGTTGTTTGTATGACAACATCACCGATGTAAGACGCACAATTTCTTCCTTCAAATATACATTGGATTTTTGGATCCCTTTGTGTAGCGTCTTTCAACCGTTGATTTTTTTTTTGAATCCTCTCAAGTCACATTCATTGAACCTCTAATTCACAAGATTTCGACTACTTATTTTTGGAGTGAGAGAGTCCGACTTACGGTTCTTGGGGTCACATGAATTTAGTCTTTAAACGTGTCCCACACACAAAGTGCATATTCAAGTGGCTTACTTAGTTGATCTCTCACGCATTCTTTATATGAATTCACTCAATAGATGTTACATAACTTTAATCTTCTTCAAGACATAGGATCACATAGAAGTTTCTCATAATTAATCTTTTCAACACATACGATCACATAGAAGTTTCTCATAATTAATCTTTTGCTCCCATTGTCTTGAAGCATTCTTGGCATTAAGTGTCATTCACTTTGTAACACTCAAGAGGCACATCTTTGACACATTGTAAGACTTTTATCTATATTTGTCAAAGTTTTTTTTAGCCCTCCACGGACACCATTCGGAACTAAGTGCCCACCTTTGTACAACAAGAATATAAGAAGAAGATATTGTGTGTGTGCATTTGTGGGCTAGAGTCTAGTCTAAGACCATCCACAAACTTTCTCAAGTTTCTAAGCCTACTCTAAGGCTAGCTTGATGTACAATGGGCTACTCTAAGCCCTCTTTGCATTGACTCTTCTCGCTTTTGGTGCCAAGTGTAGGGCTATTCTAAGCCCCCCTCCAAAGTGTCTCTGTTATCACCAAGTGTAGGGCTATTCTAAGCCCCTCCCTCTCCAAAGTGTCTCTCTCATCATCAACTGTAGGGCTATTCTAAGCCCCCCTACCCCACCATAATTTTTTTCTTGATTTCGACTTCATTTTGCAAGTGCGATGATTTATTTCCAATGGAAATAATGTCTACGATCTCAAATTTGCTATCTTCAATTCAATGGTACTTACCTTCATTTATGCCAATTTTTATGCTAAAATATGAGCGATTAAATAGCACCAATCATAATCTTTGGAAGGATATAATTAGGGCATATCTTTATACTAACCTATTATATGAAGTAGTTGAAGGGAGCGAGCTTCAGCCAAACAAGGAAAGTGATCTAGGAGCCTGGAATATTTAGAATGTCAAAGACTCTTATTGAGCCCATCAAGTCATATTGGTCAAAGTCAAAACAATCAAACTCACAGTGGTCTACGGTCAACATGGTCAAATTCAAAGGTTTTAAAGTTCAGTTGTCAAGGTGCATAGGTAGTGCACAATCAATTTGTTCACAAAGGTCATGTCTTGCAGAAAGTGGATGCAGGTTGCAGATTGCCTTTCTTTAATTTCTCTAAGGTTCAAAGGGTTTTTTAAGTGTTTGGAAGGTTTAGGTGAACCCTCCTTATGTACACATTTTGGGAATTGAAGGGCAAAAAGTGAAGGTATGTGAAGTGGAAGCAATAGTGATGTGTGTGAACACTCTAGGACCGTCGGGGCACTTTTTTCCCTCTTTCGGAGGTTTTTTTCCCCCGACTTGTATATACGCTTATTGCCCTAACGGCCTACTTATCTTTGTACATTCTAGTGGTAATATATTCAGTCTTGTGTGTTGTGCTCCAAGCTTCTTCTTCTTCCTTGTGATGTTCGTGTGCTTCTGTAGACGTATAACTCCAACAATTGGTATCAAAGTAGGTCGCCGCTTCATCTAGGGCATCATCGTCACCTCTCCGGTTGCAATCTCATATTCACACTAATTTTGGTGAGCATACTCAGGGTGTTTCAGAGATCAAAAGAGCTTCACAATATCGTGCCAAAATCGCGATCTGAGCTCATTGAGGTCTCCGAACACACTATCGGAGTGCTTGTGTAAGCTATTTTGTCTTTTTGTGCCAAAGGTATATACCAATTTTGGTTTGCCAATATAATCATCTCAAAGTTTGCTATAGGTTTAGCAGAATTCTTCTAGGCAGTTCTGTTCAACTTTTTGAGATACAATCAATTTTCTACATCAAGGTATTTTAGTCACCGACCATGGTTGAAAGCAGTGATGTATTCCGTATGTTGGTTGTTGAGGATAAGTTGGATGGTACCAACTACCCATTATGGGCTTATATGATGCATCATGTATTGGTTGCAAAAGGACTATGGAATATTGTGCCGGTGTTGAAAGGCATCATGTTACACCTGCGAATACACGTACTGCAAGTATAGGTGCTACAGCTGATGGAGATGGTATCGAAGATGATGATATTCTGCAGATTCCTATTCGTGTTGTTGTTTCTGTTGCAGCTACTATAGAGCAAATTTGTTGGGATGGCAGAGATGCTCATGCACATGCATTGATAGCTTTGTTTGTCAAACATGCTATTATTCCTCACATTCACTCTTGCAGAACAACTAAGGATGCTTGGGATACACTTACCACATTGTACCAGGCTAGGAATGAGGCTCGTGTTGCTTACCTCCGAAAACAATCGGAGAGTGAGCACATGAATGAAGGTGATTCTATGGACAGTTTTCTCACAAAGATCAAGGATTTGAAAGACCATTTGATTTCTACTCATGAAGTTATGCCAGATAGCTCACTTGTGCAGACCGTTCTGAATGGTCTTCCTGACTCATATCAGAGTTTTGCTTCTACTCTTCATTTGATGATGAAAGGCAATCCAAATGTCTTGTCATTTGAGGAGTTAGTCTCTGTTATGTTGCAGGAAGACCATTCTAGGCAGAACTGGTCTATTATGCATGTTGCAGATCAGGCTTTCCTAGCTAGTCAGAAGGGCAAAGGAAAATGGAGCTCTTCTATTAGTATGCAGAAATCTGCAAATGTTGCACATTCGAAGAAGGAACACAAAGATGAGAAGAAATCAGAAAAGTAGAAATTATTTTGCAAATATTGTAAAGAAAATGATCATGTCATCAAGATTTGTCCAAAACTGACTGCTAAAGAGGCAAAGAAGAAAGAGGCTGGAATGGTTGTTGCAGAGCCTCTACACCAAAAACAGAGTCTGCTAATCTTGTGCAAGAAGAAGAATGGGCATTTACTACTGTTTACACTTTTGACCCATCTTCTCATGAGCAGTGCATGTCTACAGTAGAATTAGATGTTTGGTACTTTGATAGTGGGATGACCAAACATATTACCTCGCAGCACAGTTTCTTCTCTTCACTCGAGCCTGCCCCTATAGATGCACCTCTATCATATCGTACTCGGCCAGGCTCTCATAGTGCCTCTTTTGCATCCAATTGCTATGCTAGGGCTGCCTCTAGTCTCTGTGATGAGACTGAACTATTTCGTTTGATGAAGCACAAAATTCTGAACATTGGATGGCGTCAATGCAATCTGAATATGATGCTATCATGAAAAATGGTACCTGGTATTTATGTTGTCTTTATGTGACTTGCCTCCTTGCAAGAAGGCCATTGGCACTAAGTGGGTATACAATCAGAAGCGTAATCCTGATGGAACAGATGACATGTATAAAGCTAGGCTTGTTGCAAAGGGTTATGCGCAGGAAAGAGGCATTGATTTTGATGAAACCTTTGCTCCTACTTGTCGAATGACTACTGTTTGTAGCATCTACACACTTGCAGCTCATCATGGTTGGAATATACATCAATTGGACCTTAAAAACACATTTCTAAATGGTGACTTGCATGAAGGAGTGTATGTTTTTTAGCCCCATGGCTTTGTGCAGAAAGGGAATGAAAATGAGGTGTGCAGGTTAAAGAAGGAATTATATGGTTTAAAGCAAGCACTATGTGCTTGGTATGAAAAGATACATGCCTATCTGATTGCACATGGTTTTGAGAACAATCCAACTAAAAGCACCTTATATGTTAAGCGTGCTAATGATGTGCTTTTGATCATTGTGATATATGTTGATGACATGCTACTCACTGGTCCTCATGACATATATATTGCTGATTTTAAGGCTGATTTGCATGCCTCATTTGGGATGTCTGATTTGGGGCATTTGCATCACTATTTGGGCATTCAGTTTATGCAAGTTGATGGTGGAATGGCTTTGTGTCAAACAAAATATACTGACACATTATTGCAGCATTTTGGCCTTGAAGATTGTAAGCCTAGTGCCACTCCTATGGAGACATGTTTATGATTGAGTCTTCATGATGCTAGAGATGTATTTGATGTTGTTCTCTATCAGTAGGTTGTTGGATGCTTGATTTACTTATGCATTACTCTGCCAGATATTCAATTTGTTGTCTCACAGATGAGCAGGTTTATGCATCGCCTAGGTGTCAAGTGGTACTTGAGTGTTACCCGACTACTTGGATTGTTTTATCCCAAGGGGGGATCACTACCGCCAAATTTGCATGCTTTTTCTGAGAGTGATTGGGTTGGTTGCTATGACACTCGTGTGTCCACTAGTGGCTTTTGCTTCATGCTTGGTAGCTTATGTATATCTTGGTTGAGCAAGAAGAAGCCTATTGTGGCCACTTCCAGTTGTGAGGGTGAGTATAGGGAAGCTTTCACAACAAATGTTGAGTGTGTGTGGCTCAGACGCCTTCTGGTTGATTTGGGTGTTGGTCACTCTTCTGCCACCACCATCTTCACTGACAATCAGAGCACATTGGCAGTTGCGAGGAACCCTGTGTTCCATGCTCTCCCTAAGCACATTGAGGTGCATTATCATTATGTCAGGGAGAGGTTCTCTCTTGGGGAGATCACCTTGGCATATGTGCCCACACAGGAGAACATTTCATACCTTTTTACGAAGGCTCTGCCTAGGGAGAAGTTTGAAGCTTTCCGCAAAGCTTTGGGCTTACTTCCTTTTATGGATTGATTCCACATAGCTTGACACTTCCTTATAAATGAGTGCCAACTCCTTGTTCACCGCATCACTCCCAGGAGGGATCTATTGATATATTTAGGTAGTGATGTGTGTGAACACTCTAGGATCATTGGGGCACTTTTTCCCTCTTTAGGAGGTTTTTTCCCCTCATCTTGTATATACGCTTATTGCCCTAATGGGCTACTTATCTTTGTACATTCTAGTGGTAATATATTCAGTCTTGTGTGTTGTGCTCCAAGCTTCTTCTTCTTCCTTGTGTTGTTTGTGTGCTTCCGCAGACGTCTAACTCCAACACCACCTCCAAATGATCTCTTTAAATAATCAAGGAGAAGTAGAAGAAGTCAATGTTGTACAATCACCATCCACTAGAGTAGTAGAATTAGAAGAAATGGACTCCATGGTCATGCAAACAAGAAATAAAGGGAAGATTCCAAAAGAAACAAGCCAGGGATCAAGTATTGTTGGAAGTTACAAGGACAAGAGGGTACATCAGAGCAAATCGGATATATATGAAGATACAAAACAAGAGAAAGGAAGTTCAAAAGAATGTGAAGAGGTAAAACAAAAAGAAGATTTTATAGATACCAATGATGTCATTGGGAATGTATACAAATGGGCCCACAAGGAATTTGAGAGGTCAAACAGCAAAATTGATCTTAGGGAATTTAGAGCTTCGAGATCATTCAAGTCAATCAAAACAGAGTTTAGTATTTTTGAGTTCATAAACATAGATGCAAAATTCAGGTGTGAAGTATTGCATATTATTGATGAGGCTTACTCATCCACCTTAGTGGCAAAGACCGCTGCTTCGAGTCAAGGTAAGAGTGTAGAAGAAGCACCTCTCACATATTATAAGAGTCCAAGATTGAGAGTAACAATTAGAGGATTACAATTACAAGGAGTCATAGTGGATGGTGGGTTTGGCATAAATTTGATGTCTCAACATACTATGGAGAAGCTTGGCTTACACCCATCCAGTCCAGCCAACTTCACCGTTACTTTGGCAGATGTTGCAGAGCAAAGAGAGCACAAGGCAGAGGAAAAGACGGGCCCCAAAATTTTTCCGATTTGGACACCCAATTTTTGTATTATAACCATTCTTGTAATATATTTTCCGATGTAAAGGCACTAGAGGAGTCCTCTAGATGCATCCCCACAGAAGATTAGAAGCTTACTCATGTAAATTAGTAGGAAATTAGCCTTTTAGTGAATAAAGTGCCGGTCTCTTGTGTGAAAGGACCATTTTTAGGGCACAAGTATATAAGTCAATTTGTGACTCTTTGTAAAGACTTTTTGCCATTGTGAGAATCAAGAGCATAGAATTTCGAATTTGTGTCTTCTCCTCTCTGTATCTTCTTCTTTGTGAGCTTGTATGCATGTGTGTTGCTTGGAAATAGTGTTAGGAAGTGTTGTCTATCCATGAAAGTGTTTGTTTACTGTTACTGTTGTTAAGGTGTGTGCGAAGTGTAGGAAGTGCTGAAGTGTAGGAAAGTCATTCCCACGACTCAGTATTTTGCTCATAACTTGAAGTTGAAGCTTCAAAATTGACTGAAAATACCGCCATTGGATGCGTCTTCTCGAGAGCTTCGAAACGCATATTCTATTTGCTATATTTGGAGTTCGGAGCTGAGAGAAAAGCTCAATTTACTGTTGGCTGCTGTTCTAAGTATCATGACACCATGACTGACACTTGAAGCTTGTTTGGATTAGTCTTTGCCTTGCTTGCACTCTTTGAGTAACTCATTTGCATTGATCGTCATTTGAATGCATGTCTTCATACACTCGGCTAGGTTTTGATACTCATCGGATCGATAATTAAAGCGTGAATCCCCATTATATGCACTTGAGGGGGATTGAGGTATAGTCTCTTTCTCCACAAATCTCTAAGTTTCTTAGGTACACACATTTTTTGGCGCCGTTGCCGGGGAGTGTCGAATCAAACCGAGGCATTCGTGTGATGGTAAGTAGCTTTTTGCATTGAAGTGAGAGGAGTAGTGATTTTCTCTTCTTTGGTAAGTCACTTTCATTCGCACTTACTACTTCTCACTCTTGAAGTGTGTGTAGTGAGTTATTAGTCTAGGGAAGTGAGTGGAGTGAGTAGAGTAGGAGGAGCAAGGGAGTAGGTTAAGTACTTAGAGTAGCTTTCAGTCCTTGTCTTGTTGTTCTTCTTTTTGTTAGTGAGTAGGAAATTCAAAAGTATAAAAGCTAAAAATGCCATTTTGTAAGTCACTTGTTTCTTAAACAAGTATCGTGAGAGGTGTTGTCGAGGAGTGTGGGCTAGATCCGAGCTTGTGGAGCTGCGTAGAGCTAGTTAGAGTTGTTAGAGAGTTGAGAGAGAGTACCTAAGGTAAGCACATATATCATTCTCTCATCCTTATCACATAAATTAAGCATTTCAAGAAAAACGATCTGCGTGAAGTATCGTGAAGGCCATACCGGGGTAGAGAGGAAGTATTTTTATGATTTAGGCTAAGAGGGGAGGGTAAATGTACTCTGAGAACATGTGTATGAACCCAAAATAAAAAAACACACTGACAAAAAACTGAAAAGTGTCAAGTATCGTGTTCTCCCGCGGTCGAGTATCGCGATACCTGACAAGTATCGTGATCTCCTGTGGTTGAGTATCGCGATACTTCACAAGTATCGAGTATCGTGTTTGCTCAAGTATCGAGTATCGCATTTGCTCAAGTATCGAGTGTCATGTTTGCTCAAGTATCGAGTATCGCGTTTGCTCAAGTATCGAGTATCGCGTTTGCTCAAGTATCGAGTATCGCGTTTGCTCAAGTATCGAGTATCGCGTTTGCTCAAGTATCGAGTATCACGTTTGCTCAAGTATCGAGTATCACGTTTGCTCAAGTATCGAGTATCACGTTTACTCAAGTATCGAGTATCGCGTTTGCTCAAGTATCGAGTATCACATTTGCTCAAGTATCGAGTATCGCGTTTGCTCAAGTATCGAGTATCGCATTTGCTCAAGTATCGAGTATCGCGTTTACTCAAGTATCGAGTATCGCGTTTGCTCAAGTATCAAGTATCGCATTTACTCAAGTATCGAGTATCGCGTTTTTTGGAGTATCGAGTATCGTGTTTCCTATGTATCGAGTATCGCGTTTGCTCAACTATGGTGTATCGTCTCATCCAAGTATCGTGTATCGAGTATCGTGTTGCTCAAATATCGTGTATTGAGTTCTTGAAATATCGTGTATCGTCTGAGTCAAAGGTCGAGTATCGTGAACTTTTTTGGAGGTCAAGTATCGTGACTTGAGATTTCATAGTCAGTCCATTCCCAGCCAAATTTTTCTAGGATTCTAACCTTGAGTGAAGAACTCTAGAAATTGGAGGTTGGCAAGGTTAAATAGAACTTTAAAGTGGATGAACCTAAGATCTGGGAGAACCCTAGGAAGCTGAAGAAGTGTGATCTCTTCTGTAGGAAGTGTAGCCGAACCAAGTAGCCATTCACATTATTCTGAAACCTCTAGTGAGTCAGAAGAAGAAATTCCTATGGCTTTAGAGGACATGCAAAATACTGTACCAATGATTGGCATGATGTCAATTATTGAGGGAGAATATCGGACATCTTTAGAATATGTGACCACCAATCAACATGAGATTCCCATATACCTAGATGGACTAAACCGAATAGTGGCCAGACTGAATTCAGATGCTTACATCGTGCCTAGGCTAGTAGTTAAGTATTCAGGAGGATTTTATATGGATAAAAGGGACATCCAGTATGTTGTTACAGAACATCCTGTAAATATCAATGAACTTGGGGAAGAAAACACTGCTCCAAACCTTACTGAAGAAGGAAATGAAGTGCAAGTGACCACACCTAGAGGGAGATCTACCGTTGTTAGGGTTTGGAGAGGAGACCTGGTTCCCCAGGATGACTCATTAATGGATGTGTATTTGATCAATAGAATGGAGCATCTCCTTAGAGCCCACTCTTCAATATGGGAAGCAGCCCCTAATCCAATGACTGTCTATGAGTTACAAGATCCTGACTTCCTCACCATCATCACGTATTTAGATAAAAACCAGAGAAGGTATTGGCCCCTAACAGATTCAGAGAGAGCCGGGTTGAAATATCAGAACATTCCAGTGTTTCCCCCGAGGGATCAAGCCACTACGTCACAAAACCCACATGGAACCTCTCAAAATCATTCATTTCAACAGTCAGGACAAACACAACAAACTCAAATCCCGGTTAGACCACATGTGCAGTTTGCTATGCCTGCAAATAACCCTAACTATTGGCCTCAGCCACCTGTTGACCCATGGATTGGAATTCCTGCTCTAATTAGACCACCTATAGCAAGAGGACCTGGTATACCCATTGGAAGACCTGTTTTTCCTGTGATGCCTAGATCGCCTGAAGTAGGAAGAAGATTAAGGCCAATTCAAGTAGCCAAATGCATGAGAAATCATTATGATGGCTCTAGTGAACCTTACAATCATATAGCTAAATTCAAGCAAGTAATCAGAGCCGAACAAGTAGAAGATTTTTTTATCCAATATGAGTCTTTTGGTCTAACTTTGACAGACACGGCTTTAGCTTCGTTCCAGCCGTTAGATCCTAATAATTTTCAAAACATGGAACAAGTCTATCAAGAAATGATTGAGGAATTCACTAAGTCTGGAATTAAAAACAACTCGTCATCATTAATCCATAGCTTTAAGCAAGCTCCTACGGAATCAGTGAGATTGGCAACAAAAAGATTCAAGCAATATGTGGATAGGTGCCCAGTGGAAGAGAGACCCACCCAAAACAAAATGGTGTCATAATTTTTGGAAGGATTAATGAATGGATCATTAAGATCTCTGGTGTACGTGAAGAGAGTTCAAACTTTGCAAGAATGCATGAAAGAATGTATTGACCTAGAGGACAATTTAGCGGAGGATCTGAAAATACCTCAAGGTAGTATGAAGAGTGAAGATTCAGCAAGCAGCACATCAAACCCTAGGAACAATGTAGAGGAAATAGCCGATTTAGTAGCAAAGAAACTGAATGTTCAAGGACAGAGGAACTACCCCAACAACCCAATGAGAGTACCCATGCTTAGGAGATGTATGCATTGTGGAGGAGATCATCCTTCTCATTTGTGTACTAGGGGAGAAGTCCCACCACCTGCTTATGCTTACAATAGACCACCTGTTCCGGGACCTTTACAATATTGCAACGGAGAACAAAAATACACAAATCACAGCACAAAAAATTGTCCTTACAACAGGCAATCAAGACCTGTACAACCTGGCATGAGACCTTACGGATACCCTAAGAGAGAGCAATTAGGAGAAGCCTTTAGATACCCCACTTATCAGCAACAAGGACCCATACCACGGCCGTATGCTTATCAAGGATACACTCAACCACAACCGGTGTTAGGACAACAACCACCCCATCCTCAGAATGTTGTCCCAGTGAAAATAGCTCAACCTGAAGTAAACTTAGAGAGAGCAATAGTCTCAGCCACACCATTGACTAGTAATGAACCATATGACTCATCTTATGACCATAGTCAAGGAAACTATCCCAGTTATGAGAGCTCTATGATAGAATATGGACAAATGTACGAACCATATACCTAGGGCATGGAAGTGCCAGATAGTTCCTACGGATATGAGCAGGACTATGTGTCATTAATGTACACAGCCCCTAGGGCATCCATACCCCCCCGACCTATGAACAGACCGCCTGTACCTAGAGGACCATGTTATAGATGTGGAGGTGATCATTATATCAGAGAATGTACACTACCAAACCCACCACCACCACAATGATTTTGGGAAGGATATTGTAGTGATTGTGGTAAAGAACACCTTTTCAGAGATTGCCCCAAGAACCCCAACAAAGTTAACTCTAATGTGCAGATTAACGTGATAGAAGTAATAGAATCATCAGGAAGTGATAAGGAGTACACTGTACCATTGAAAGCAATAACTAGAGTCAAAGCTAGAGAAACCACAGACAAAACTGAGGAAAATGATCAAGGTGACAGAGAAATGAACATACCTACACCTCAATTAGTGGAAGACTTGGAAGAGCCTGAGAGAAGTGTTGTAAGCAAACAAACACAAAGATGGAAGAACCGTAGAGACATGATAAAGGAAAAGAAATTACTACAAAAGAAGGAAAATGAAAAGAGCGAACAAAATCCAAAAGAGAAACAGAAATTTGAAGAAGAAAATAAAAATGGAAAGTATAAAAAAGAAGAGGGAGGATCAGTTTTAGCCGATCCCATGCCTGAAGAATTAGCCATGTGGATTCAGGCATACAAAGCACGAATAAGAGCAGGACCTACCATCAAACAACATGAAAGAGAATATCCAAGAGGTGACCTAGAGAAAGAAAGGTTGGAGATATGCAAAAATTAATTGAAGTGGCTCAACAGACCCTAGAAAAAACTGTTGTTCAATTACCCAACTCGCGAATTCCCGAAAAAGAATTCCAAATAACTTTTCAGATAATAACTTGTAATTTTATCAAAAATATATATTAAAAAAAGTAAATAAATAAATATACATATATATATGCATATAATTTTTTATATGTGTATGCTTATGTGCATCTTTCAAAATATTCGCACAAAATTTGATTGTTTTAGATAGCAGTATACGATTGTTTGTTTTGGAGGATATGAAGTATGTACCTTCATTGAATGATTTGTCGATTCTATCGTATGTTCAGTTTGAAAGTGTGAGAAGCGGGTTTATAATTGGTAGTTAAAGAATTTGGCACTGTTTATAAGCCATACGATGGTGACCTGGATGAATTGCATGCACAGAGGTTACTCAAGATAGAGCAACCTGGTTATAAGGGACTAGTACTAAGAGGATTTCTGGGGTATGCAGTAAACCTCTTGCATGTCAATGATGAGCATCTGAACTTTAGGATACAAAGTGGAAATCATGGTGGCTTGAGAGGAGCACTTTTATACAGCTTGTTCAGAGAACTTCAGGTATATGACACTGAAGTTTTTTGAACAAGTTGTATAAAAGTGATCCTCTCAAGCCACCATGATTTCCACTTTGTATCGTAAAGTTCAGATGCTCATCATTGACATGCAAGAGGTTTACTGCATACCCTAGGAATCCTGCTGGCACTAGTCCATTATAATCAGATTACTCTATCTTGAGTAACCTCTCTGCATGCGATTCATCCAGGTCACCATTCTATGGCCTATAAACAGTGCCAAGTTCTTTGAATAGCAATTATAAATCCGCTTCTCACACTTTCAAACTGAACATATGATAGAATCGACAAATCATTCAATGAAGGTACATACTTCATATCCTCCAAAACAAACAATCGTATCCTGCCATCCAAACAATCAAATTTTTCGCAAATATTTTGAAAGATGCATTAATAGTTTTAAAAGATGCGCGGACAAAAAGTGTTCATTCAATTCAAGTTCTTGTTCTTACCTTATCTAAAGTAAGAATAAAAACCTGCATGTATATATATATATATATATATATATATATATATATATATATATATATATATATATATATATATATATATATATATATATATATATATATATATATATATATATTTATGCATATATATATAAATAGATAGAAAATTGAAAATTATACCTTAATAGTGTCGAAACAGATACATTACTCCATCCAAAACGATTTTGAAGGTTGAGAATAAGTAAGCTCGCACTTAGTTGTGTCAAACGACTTCCTTCATATACATGCTTTAGACATTCCTCTCGAAGATATTTCTCATTTTTAGAAATATCAATGCTCTCACTGTCATTTTGATACCAATCCTCAATAAAATCTGCCATGCCATCATCTTCATCATTGTCACACAAATCTTGTACTTTATCGTCTTTTGAATATAGATCTTTCAACTTTGCATATTGCACAGGATTAGTTTTGCGTAGCCTCCTCATGGAAGCTTCTGATACATGAGGTCTTATTGGTAATTGTGAATGTTGTGGAGGAATATCATCAACATCATACGTTGGAATCTACACATATAAATAAAATTCATTAGTATTCCATAAATGAATAAAAAGTAAACTTTAAATATAAAATTAAGTATATAAATTATTAAATATGGATAGAAAAATTTTTATTCTCTCTAGCTAAAAGGTGCTCTTGGAGGTCTACGCCATCCATAATTCACTAATAGTTCATCACCAGCATGTAATGTAGTAATAGCATTGACAACTATGTATCTTGATACATCTCTACTCATGTATGGTGATTCATGACTATTTTCACACTTCTCAAATGTGCAATTAGTCCTTGAACTATTATGTAACCCTCGACTACTATTTATTAAACCTACTATATTTCCATGTGTATAAGGTCTTCCATCAATATATAATCTTTCATTTTTTGCATGTAAAATCCTTCTATTAGTAAGGGATGTTGCGTTCAAGCATATTCCATAAGTACTCATGCTTTGAACATAACGTGAAAGTCGATGCCAATCTCCCCATCCATATATAGGACCACAAAATGACATAAGAGTGACTTCAGAGTTCGGAGGCACATACAAATCCTCTACAATAAAGAGACCACGACCAGCATTAGTAATAGTGGATGGAGCAATCATATAGCGATTACCCCAAAAGTTGAAAACCTCTCCATCTAAAGGAAGTGGTCCTCTATTCCATCCTCCATATCTTCTTCTATCATATGTTTGTACTAAAGAACGATCACGAGCTGGCAATGGATAATCTCCATCCGTTTCATTCTCTAAACCAAGAGGTAGAGGATTTGTAGAAACCTCTGCTTGTAATTGATGAACAACAAGTCCATGACGTGTACGAGGTATATTAACATTATGAGAAAAATCATCATCATCATCATAATCGAGCAAGTATTCCTGTATATCAATAATAATTTGATTTTATATATGGTTTTTAAATAAAATAATGACATTAATATATATAGAAAATACATACCCAAGCATTATCACGTTGACTAGGTGATGGTGCACGCTCAAAAGTACCATACTCTACCTCATGTTCAATATATTCCAACCGTGGTCTTCGATATGTGCCATAACAAGAGTTATACCAACATATAATATGCTCTTCATAGTAAAATTCATCATAATTCCTATCGGAGGACACATGTGAAGTTGTTGCATGGGTAGGAGGTGGTGGAGTACCCTCTGATTGATTAGAATCTGCACATAATAAGAAACAAAAAAGAAAAGTTATGTATCCATCAAATATATTTAAAATTAAATGTTTGATATACTTACAGTATAAAGTCGTTGCACGATGAGGAGACGGTGGTGGAGTTCCATCTGATTGATCAGAATCTACAAATAATGGTATTTGATATTAATAATCTGATTATCTACATACACAAAAAATTCACATATACATATTTACACATACACACATATTCACATATACACATTTACACATACACACATACTCACATATACACAACTACACATTATTGTGGGATAAATGCATGTATTTTGTATGAATGAGTGTATATGCATGCATGTGTGTATACGTATATATGTGGATATGTATATGTGTGTTTATGTTATATGTATGTATATGTGTATATGTATACATATATGTATGTGTATATGTTTGCATCTATATGTGTATGTGGGTATGCGTATGTGTATGTGTGTGTATATATGTGTATGTATTCTGATTTTTTTTTCTGTTTGAGATTAAATTAACAGAAGATATTGTATGGTTGAAAAAAATAAGAGGCGAGCTAACATACCATTTCCTCAGCAGAAGGTACACAAATTAATAGTTTATATTTATAATTTTTATATATTTTAGTAATTTTTTACATTTAATTTATGTACTTTTTTTCTTGAATAAACAGGCTGTTGCAAAGAAGAGAGTGGAGTCGGGCCACACATCGCACCTAGGCCAAATGGGCCATAATGGTTTTGTAGCTACGTTTGTAAGTATATGTGTTATTGTGAGTATATTTTTTATTTTAGTTAAAATGCAAGAAACTAATGTTTTTTATTTGTTTCATTGCAGCGGAAGGATTATGGCCGATATCCTACGAAACATGAGATCGAGTATGCTAAACATTTTGGATATCGGCGTTTGAGCGAGTATATGCAAGATCATCCTAATGCCTTTGTGAGTATTTTTAAATTTTATATAATTATTTTATTTTTATGAATGGTTTAATTATTTTATTTATTTATGTTTGTTATATGTAATACAGGAGTATTATGGAGAGACAAATATGGATGAGGTGGAGAGACAGACATAGGAGGGACGATCTCGATCGTCACAGGGTGATCATGACGATGAGGATGAGGAAGATCAGGATGATCATGATATTGCTGATGATGATGATCATCATGATGATGATGATTAGGATTTTAGTTGATTATGAAATTGGATTATATGTATTTACATTGATATATATATATATATATATATATATATATATATATATATATATATATATATATATATATATATATATATATATATATATATATATATATATATATATATATATATATATATATATATATATTATCTATATATATTTCATTTCACTTATGTTTTGAATTGTGTGTATTGTATTAAGTAATGAAGAGTTTTGTTCTATTGATTGTTATTATTGTTTATATTAAGCATGTGTTTTAATACTTTAATTATATAATTCATTCATATGTGTGTACCTAAGTGTATATGTATGTATGTGCATGTGTATGTGTGTGTATATGTATGTATGTGCGTGTGCATGTATAAGTGTATATGTGAGTATGTGCATGTGCATGCGTATGTGTGTGTATATGTGTATGCATGTATATGTATAACTCTATGTGTATATGTGTGTATGTGCATGTATATGTGTATATGTAGGTATGTGCATGTGTGTGTGCATGTGTATATGTGTTTTAATACTTTAATTATATAATTCATTCATATGTGTGTACCTAAGTGTATATGTATGTGTGTGTATATGTATGTATGTGCATTTGTATGTGTGTGTATATGTATGTATGTGCGTGTGCATGTGTAAGTGTATATGTGTGTATGAGTATGTGCATGTGTATGTGTGTGTATATGTATATGCATGTATATGTATAACTCTATGTGTATATGTGTGTATGTGCATGTATATGTGTATATGTAGGTATGTGCATGTGTGTGTGCATGTGTATATGTGTTTTAATACTTTAATTATATAATTCATTCATATGTGTGTACCTAAGTGTATATGTATGTGTGTTTATGTGTATGTATGTGCATGTGTATGTGTGTGTATATGTATGTATGTGCGTGTGCATGTATAAGTGTATATGTGTGTATGAGTATGTGCATGTTCTTGTGTATGTGTGTGTATATGTATGTGCATGTATATGTATATGTGTGTATATGTATATGTATATGTATATGTATATGTATATGTATATGTATATGTATATGTATATGTATATGTATATGTATATGTATATGTATACGTATATGTATATGTATATGTATATGTATATGTATATGTATATGTATATGCATGTGTATGTATATGCATGTGTATATGTATGAAACATGCATGTGTTTGTGGATGCATTTCCATTTGCATCCATGTGCATGCATGTGAATGTGCATGCATGTAATGTGCATATACATGTATTTGCATATATGTTAATGTGTGTATGTGTGTGTGTGTGTGTGTGTGTGTGTGTGTGTGTATATATATATATATATATATATATATATATATATATATATATATGCAATTTGCATGCATGTAAGTCTTTTTATGTGGTTGTAGGAATGTTTGTGCATATGCATGTGTATATGTGTGTATGGCTAAGTGTATGTGCACATGTATCTGTGTGTATATATGTGTGTATATGTGCATGTGTATATGTGTATATGTGTGAAAGTGCATCTTGATCATGTATAAGTGTATAAGTGCATATCAATAAGTGTGAGTATGCATGTAATGAAAATAACACAATTCAAATGATATACAAAGAATAGAAAGTGTACTTACAATAGTTAGCCATACTTTTTGCTTTGTTAGCTTCTTGAATAACCTGCAATAAAGAGAGAAAGAAGAGAGAAAGAGAGAGAGAGAGAGAATTCAAAGAGAGAAAGATGTAGAAAGAGAGAAACAGAGATAGAGGGAGACAATAAGAGAGAGCTTAGGCAAAACAACAATTCTTCATATACTTGCTTCAGCTCGTAAGTGCAGCGCAATTGCAAACGGTGGAGAGCTCTTCGATCGAATGCATGAAAATGCCGATCGAAGAGCTTCCAATGTTTTAACTTTTGTCCGTCAACAGACTGTCGTGTAAACGATGTTGCGCATCGTCGCATAAGCGACATCCTTTTAGCGTCGCTTATGCGACGCTATTTAAATTTGTTGTGTTAGCGACGCTGTATGGGAGCATCGCAACCCCATCGCACCACAAGTCGCAAAAATCATCGTTTGCTCCGTCGTTTAATCGACGGTCCGCGTGCGACACTAATTACGACGCATGTTGCAATTTTATAGTGACGAAATTTTGTCGCCTTAACTGTCGCTATACGCCCGTATTCCTTGTAGTGAGCTCATGCTCATAGAGCATTTTGGGTACCAATATTGTGCCCATTTGCCCATCCTCCCACCCCTTTCCATCTATTTTTTCCACCCTTCTTTCCCCCCTCCCACCCAACCCCTTTCCATTTTTCCCACCCTTCTTTTGAAGATCATTTCCATTATGATGGTGCATTTTATGGGTATGTAGTGTTTACAAACACTTTCCTTCATTTTGGTGGCCCCATGTTCATTGATTGGTGTCATTTTATGCCTCCATTTCATCCGAGACCTTACTTTGTGCAGCTGATATAAGGATCCGTATGTCTTTGTATACGTTGATTCTTGCATTCAAAGGACGTTGACAACTCCAATAAAAGGCAATAGAAATCCCAATAACAGAGTGCATAAGCTTTTTCATAGGATGCACGAACATTTTTTTGCGTATGTACTTGTGGTTGAATTATATGCAAACACTATGGATCTTTTTGTGATCTTATGTAGAGCGAGTAGTGTGACTCCTCTCCTCACGCATTTGATAAGTGCCAACGGATGCACATCTCGACTCTCAGTGGAAATGTGCTTGCTTACAAATTGTATGTGTGCATTTTCTTTGCTATTGTTTGTATCTAAACTACTACCAATGCCACACGCAACAAACTCTAGCATTCACTAACGAGCTATCTTCCATGTTCTTCCTTAGGTATAACGTCTGTGGAGATACATTCCCTGCAAGTGGGTTCGAGTGTAGATCAGCACTGTGGGCGAATTTCTACGTTGTTTCCAACGTCTAGTAGCGACAGGAGGAGAACTTGAAACCTACGATACAATGTAGCTCGATTGCAGACATTGAGGAACTTCATAACAATGCCCCTGACGAGATCAAAGAAAGAACAAGCAATTGTGCTGCTACTCAAAGTATCAGTTCTGCGAAATGTGAAGCTTGAACCAATACCCAATGAGCTATGTGTTGAGCGCAAGCAACCATTAATCACTATAATTTCCTGCTACGTAATTGTTGAAGGCATCGTTCTATCAGTCGGGCTTCATCTTGGTCGTCTCTCAGCAACAGAAAATCACATCTCTCTGCGCAGCGACTTGCTCACAATTGAGATTGATGAGAGAGAGAGAGAGAGAGAGAGAGAGAGCAAAGCTTTGTGCACGCAGCGCCTTGCTCACAATTGAGATTGATGGAGAGAGAGAGAGAGAGAGAGGGGACGACTCTCTGCCCGAAGGTCTTCCTACTCTTGCCCTGACACAGCCATCGCTCCTCTACTCTCTATCGACTCCTAAGTTTGGCGGTCCAAATCATTGTCCGTTGTTCTTCTACTTGAGTAACCATCCACAATCTCCGAGGGCACAGGGGCAATAGGACACCATCTCTAAGAGAGAGGAGTAACCATCTACAGTCTCTGAATAGGACACCGTCTCTAAGAGAGAGACAGAGAGAGAGAGAGAGAGAGAGAGCATCCCTCTCATCATTCTGACGTCCAGCTGGTCCAAAGCCTTAGTGCAGCGCTATGGTTCGAAGTCATTTCACTTCTACACAGTAATCTGTGTGCGCACCAATTTGCGAGAGAGAGCAAGAGAGGGAAGAGAGTCTACATTCTCTCAGCAACGAGGAAGCCACACGTGTGTCCACTGCCAACTACATTACGAGGAGCTACGAGCGTGAGACATTAGATTTTGCAATGTGAATTGAATTTAGTTGTTTGTATGACAACATCACCGATGTAAGACGCACAATTTCTTCCTTCAAATATACATTGGATTTTTGGGTCCCTTTGTCTAGCGTCTTTCAACCGTTGATTTTTTTTTTGAATCCTCTCAAGTCACATTCATTGAACCTCTAATTCACAAGATTTCGACTACTTATTTTTGGAGTGAGAGAGTCCGACTTACGGTTCTTGGGGTCACATGAATTTAGTCTTTAAACGTGTCCCACACACAAAGTGCATATTCAAGTGGCTTACTTAGTTGATCTCTCACGCATTCTTTATATGAATTCACTCAATAGATGTTACATAACTTTAATCTTCTTCAAGACATAGGATCACATAGAAGTTTCTCATAATTAATCTTTTCAACACATAGGATCACATAGAAGTTTCTCATAATTAATCTTTTGCTCCCATTGTCTTGAAGCATTCTTGGCATTAAGTGTCATTCACTTTGTAACACTCAAGAGGCACATCTTTGACACATTGTAAGACTTTTATCTATATTTGTCAAAGTTTTTTTTAGCCCTCCACGGACACCATTCGGAACTAAGTGCCCACCTTTGTACAACAAGAATATAAGAAGAAGATATTGTGTGTGTGCATTTGTGGGCTGGAGTCTAGTCTAAGACCATCCACAAACTTTCTCAAGTTTCTAAGCCTACTCTAAGGCTAGCTTGATGTACAATGGGCTACTCTAAGCCCTCTTTGCATTGACTCTTCTCGCTTTTGGTGCCAAGTGTAGGGCTATTCTAAGCCCCCCTCCAAAGTGTCTCTGTTATCACCAAGTGTAGGGCTATTCTAAGCCCCTCCCTCTCCAAAGTGTCTCTCTCATCATCAACTGTAGGGCTATTCTAAGCCCCCCTACCCCACCATAATTTTTGTCTTGATTTCGACTTCATTTTGCAAGTGCGATGATTTATTTCCAATGGAAATAATGTCTATGATCTCAAATTTGCTATCTTCAATTCAATGGTACTTACCTTCATTTATGCCAATTTTTATGCTAAAATATGAGCGATTAAATAGCACCAATCATAATCTTTGGAAGGATATAATTAGGGCATATCTTTATACTAACCTATTATATGAAGTAGTTGAAGGGAGCGAGCTTGAGCCAAACAAGGAAAGTGATCTAGGAGCCTGGAATATTTAGAATGTCAAAGACTCTTATTGAGCCCATCAAAGTCATATTGGTCAAAGTCAAAACAATCAAACTCACAGTGGTCTACGGTCAACATGGTCAAATTCAAAGGTTTTAAAGTTCAGTTGTCAAGGTGCATAGGTAGTGCACAATCAATTTGTTCACAAAGGTCATGTCTTGCAGAAAGTGGATGCAGGTTGCAGATTGCCTTTCTTTAATTTCTCTAAGGTTCAAAGGGTTTTTTAAGTGTTTGGAAGGTTCAGGTGAACCCTCCTTATGTACACATTTTGGGAATTGAAGGGCAAAAAGTGAAGGTATGTGAAGTGGAAGCAATAGTGATGTGTGTGAACACTCTAAGACCGTCGGGGCACTTTTTTCCCTCTTTCGGAGGTTTTTTTCCCCCGACTTGTATATACGCTTATTGCCCTAACGGCCTACTTATCTTTGTACATTCTAGTGGTAATATATTCAGTCTTGTGTGTTGTGCTCCAAGCTTCTTCTTCTTCCTTGTGATGTTCGTGTGCTTCTGTAGACGTATAACTCCAACAATTGGTATCAAAGTAGGTCGCCGCTTCATCTAGGGCATCATCGTCACCTCTCCGGTTGCAATCTCATATTCACACTAATTTTGGTGAGCATACTCAGGGTGTTTCAGAGATCAAAAGAGCTTCACAATATCGTGCCAAAATCGCGATCTGAGCTCATTGAGGTCTCCGAACACACTATCGGAGTGCTTGTGTAAGCTATTTTGTCTTTTTGTGCCAAAGGTATATACCAATTTTGGTTTGCCAATATAAACATCTAAAAGTTTTCTATAGGTTTAGCAGAATTCGTCTAGGAAGTTCCGTTCAACTTTTTGAGATACAATCAATTTTCTACATCAAGGTATTTTAGTCACCGGCCATGGTTGAAAGCAGTGATGTATTCCGTATGTTGGTTGTTGAGGATAAGCTGGATGGTACCAACTACCCATTATGGGCTTATATGATGCATCATGTATTGATTGCAAAATGACTATGGAATATTGTGCACGGTGTTGAAAGGCATCATGTTACACCTGCGAATACACGTACTGCAAGTATAGGTGCTACAGCTGATGGAGATGGTATCGAAGATGATGATATTCTGCAGATTCCTATTCGTGTTGTTGTTTCTGTTGCAGCTACTATAGAGCAAATTTGTTGGGATGGCAGAGATGCTCATGCACATGCATTGATAGCTTTGTTTGTCAAACATGCTATTATTCCTCACATTCACTCTTGCAGAACAACTAAGGATGCTTGGGATACACTTACCACATTGTACCAGGCTAGGAATGAGGCTCGTGTTGCTTACCTCCGAAAACAATCGGAGAGTGAGCACATGAATGAAGGTGATTCTATGGACAGTTTTCTCACAAAGATCAGGGATTTGAAAGACCATTTGATTTCTACTCATGAAGTTATGCCAGATAGCTCACTTGTGCAGACCGTTCTGAATGGTCTTCTTGACTCATATCAGAGTTTTGCTTCTACTCTTCCTTTGATGATGAAAGGCAATCCAAATGTCTTGTCATTTGAGGAGTTAGTCTCTGTTATGTTGCAGGAAGACCATTCTAGGCAGAACTGGTCTATTATGCATGTTGCAGATCAGGCTTTCCTAGCTAGTCAGAAGGGCAAAGGAAAATGGAGCTCTTCTATTAGTATGCAGAAATCTGCAAATGCTGCACATTCGAAGAAGGAACACAAAGATGAGAAGAAATCAGAAAAGTAGAAATTATTTTGCAAATATTGTAAAGAAAATGATCATGTCATCAAGATTTGTCCAAAACTGACTGCTAAAGAGGCAAAGAAGAAAGAGGCTGGAATGGTTGTTGCAGAGCCTCTACACCAAAAACAGAGTCTACTAATCTTGTGCAAGAAGAAGATTGGGCATTTACTACTGTTTACACTTTTGACCCATCTTCTCATGAGCAGTGCATGTCTACAGTAGAATTAGATGTTTGGTACTTTGATAGTGGGGTGACCAAACATATTACCTCGCAGCACAGTTTCTTCTCTTCACTCGAGCCTGCCCCTATAGATGCACCTCTATCATATCGTACTCGGCCAGGCTCTCATAGTGCCTCTTTTGCATCCAATTGCTATGCTAGGGCTGCCTCTAGTCTCTGTGATGAGACTGAACTGTTTCGTTTGATGAAGCACAAAATTCTGAACATTGGATGGCATCGATGCAATCTGAATATGATGCTATCATGAAAAATGGTACCTGGTATTTATGTTGTCTTTATGTGACTTGCCTCCTGGCAAGAAGGCCATTGGCACTAAGTGGGTATACAATCAGAAGCGTAATCCTGATGGAACAGTTGACATGTATAAAGTTAGGCTTGTTGCAAAGGGTTATGCGCAGGAAAGAGGCATTGATTTTGATGAAACCTTTGCTCCTACTTGTCGAATGACTACTGTTTGTAGCATCTACACACTTGCAGCTCATCATGGTTGGAATATACATCAATTGGACCTTAAAAACACATTTCTAAATGGTGACTTGCATGAAGAAGTGTATGTTTTTTAGCCCCATGGCTTTGTGCAGAAAGGGAATGAAAATGAGGTGTGTAGGTTAAAGAAGGAATTATATGGTTTAAAGCAAGCACTATGTGCTTGGTATGAAAAGATACATGCCTATCTGATTGCACATGGTTTTGAGAACAATCCAACTAAAAGCACCTTATATGTTAAGCGTGCTAATGATGTGCTTTTGATCATTGTGATATATGTTGATGACATGCTACTCACTGGTCCTCATGACATATATATTGCTGATTTTAAGGCTGATTTGCATGCCTCATTTGAGATGTCTGATTTGGGGCATTTGCATCACTATTTGGGCATTCAG
This sequence comes from Ceratopteris richardii, assembly GCA_020310875.1. Lineage (NCBI taxonomy): Eukaryota > Viridiplantae > Streptophyta > Polypodiopsida > Polypodiales > Pteridaceae > Ceratopteris > Ceratopteris richardii. The sequence goes on from CM035414.1 coordinate 125,932,117, forward strand.
TTTATGCAAGTTGATGGTGGAATGGCTTTGTGTCAAACAAAATATACTGACACATTATTGCAGCATTTTGGCCTTGAAGATTGTAAGCCTATTGCCACTCCTATGGAGACATGTTTATGATTGAGTCTTCATGATGCTAGAGATGTATTTGATGTTGTTCTCTATCAGTAGGTTGTTGGATGCTTGATTTACTTATGCATTACTCGGCCACATATTCAATTGTTGTCTCACAGATGAGCAGGTTTATGCATCGCCTAGGTGTCAAGTGGTACTTGAGTGTTACCCGACTACTTGGATTGTTTTATCCCAAGGGAGGATCACTATCGCCAAATTTGCATGCTTTTTCTGACAGTGATTGGGTTGGTTGCTATGACACTCGTGTGTCCACTAGTGGCTTTTGCTTCATGCTTGGTAGCTTATGTATATCTTGGTTGAGCAAGAAGAAGCCTATTGTGGCCACTTCCAGTTGTGAGGTTGAGTATAGGGAAGCTTTCACAACAAATGTTGAGTGTGTGTGGCTCAGACGCCTTATGGTTGATTTGGGTGTTGGTCAGTCTTCTGCCACCACCATCTTCACTGACAGTCAGAGCGCATTGGCAGTTGCGAGGAACCCTGTGTTCCATGCTCTCCCTAAGCACATTGAGGTGCATTATCATTATGTCAGGGAGAGGTTCTCTCTTGGGGAGATCACCTTGGCATATGTGCCCACACAGGAGAACATTTCATACCTTTTTACGAAGGCTCTGCTTAGGGAGAAGTTTGAAGCTTTCCGCAAAGCTTTGGGCTTACTTCCTTTTATGGATTGATTCCACATAGCTTGGCACTTCCTTATAAATGAGTGCCAACTCCTTGTTCACCGCATCACTCCCAGGAGGGATCTATTGATATATTTAGGTAGTGATGTGTGTGAACACTCTAGGATCATTGGGGCACTTTTTCCCCTCTTTAGGAGGTTTTTTCCCCTCATCTTGTATATACACTTATTGCCCTAATGGGCTACTTATCTTTGTACATTCTAGTGGTAATATATTCAGTCTTGTGTGTTGTGCTCCAAGCTTCTTCTTCTTCCTTGTGTTGTTTGTGTGCTTCCGCAGACGTCTAACTCCAACACCACCTCCAAATGATCTCTTTAAATAATCAAGGAGCAATAGAAGAAGTCAATGTTGTACAATCACCATCCACTAGAGTAGTACAATTAGAAGAAATCGACTCCATGGTCATGCAAACAAGAAATAAAGGGAAGATTCCAAAAGAAACAAGCCAGGGATCAAGTATTGTTGGAAGTTACAAGGACAAGAGGGTACATCAGAGCAAATCGGATATATATGAAGATACAAAACAAGAGAAAGGAAGTTCAAAAGAATGTGAAGAGGTAAAACAAAAAGAAGATTTTATAGATACCAATGATGTCATTGGGAATGTATACAAATGGGCCCACAAGGAATTTGAGAGGTCAAACAGCAAAATTGATCTTAGGGAATTTAGAGCTTCGAGATCATTCAAGTCAATCAAAACAGAGTTTAGTATTTTTGAGTTCATAAACATGGATGCAAAATTCAGGTGTGAAGTATTGCATATTATTGATGAGGCTTCCTCATCCACCTTAGTGGCAAAGACTGCTGCTTCGAGTCAAGGTAAGAGTGTAGAAGAAGCACCTCTCACATATTATAAGAGTCCAAGATTGATAGTAACAATTAGTGGATTACAATTACAAGGAGTCATAGTGGATGGTGGGTTTGGCATAAATTTGATGTCTCAACATACTATGGAGAAGCTTGGCTTACACCCATCCAGTCCAGCCAACTTCACCGCTACTTTGGCAGATGTTGCAGAGCAAAGAGAGCACAAGGCAGAGGAAAAGACGGGCCCCAAAATTTTTCCGATTTGGACACCCAATTTTTGTATTATAACCATTCTTGTAATATATTTTACGATGTAAAGGCACTAGAGGAGTCCTCTAGATGCATCCCCACAGAAGATTAGAAGCTTACTCATGTAAATTAGTAGGAAATTAGCCTTTTAGTGAATAAAGTGCCGGTCTCTTGTGTGAAAGGACCATTTTTAGGGCACAAGTATATAAGTCAATTTGTGACTCTTTGTAAAGACTTTTTGCCATTGTGAGAATCAAGAGCACAGAATTTCGAATTTGTGTCTTCTCCTCTCTGTATTTTCTTCTTTGTGAGCTTGTATGCATGTGTGTTGCTTTGAGTTAGGAAGTGTTGTCTATCCATGAAAGTGTTTGTTTACTGTTACTGTTGTTAAGGTGTGTGCGAAGTGTAGGAAGTGCTGAAGTGTAGGAAGGTCATTCCCATGACTCAGTATTTTGCTCATAACTTGAAGTAGAAGCTTCAAAATTGAGTGAAAATACCGCCATTGGATGCGTCTTCTCGAGAGCTTCGAAACGCATATTGTATTCGCTATATTTGGAGTTCAGAGCTGAGAGAAAAGCTCAATTTACTGTTGGCTGCTGTTCCAAGTATCATGACACCATGACTGACAGTTGAAGCTTGTTTGGATTAGTCTTTGCCTTGTTTGCACTCTTTGAGTAACTCATTTGCATTGATCGTCATTTGAATGCATGTCTTCATACACTCGGCTAGGTTTTGATACTCATCGGATCGATAATTAAAGCGTGAATCCCCATTATATGCACTTGAGGGGGATTGAGGTATAGTCTCTTTCTCCACAAGTCTCTAAGTTGGTTCTTAGGTACACACATTTTTTGGCACCGTTGCCGGGGAGTGTCGAATCAAACAGAGGCATTCGTGTGATGGTAAGTAGCTTTTTGCATTGAAGTGAGAGGAGGAGTAGTGATTTTCTCTTCTTTGGTAAGTCACTTTCATTCGCACTTACTACTTCTCACTCTTGAAGTGTGTGTAGTGAGTTATTAGTTTAGGGAAGTGAGTGGAGTGAGTAGAGTAGGAGGAGCAAGGGAGTAGGTTAAGTACTTAGAGTAGCTTTCAGTCCTTGTCTTGTTGTTCTTCTTTTTTTTAGTGAGTAGGAAATTCAAAAGTATAAAAGCTAGAAACGCCATTTTGTAAGTCACTTGTTTCTTAAACAAGTATCGTGAGAGGTGTTGTCGAGTATTGTGGGCTAGATCCGAGCTTGTGGAGCTGCGCAGAGCTAGTTAGAGTTGTTAGAGAGTTGAGAGAGAGTACCTAAGGTAAGCACATATATCATTCTCTCATCCTTATCACATAAATTAAGCATTTCAGGAAAAACGATCTGCGTGAAGTATCGTGAAGGCCATACCGGGGTAGAGAGGAAGTATTTTTATGATTCAGGCTAAGAGGGGAGGGTAAATGTACTCTGAGAACATGTGTATGAACCCAAAATCAAAAAACACACTGACAAAAAACTGAAAAGTGTCAAGTATCGTGTTCTCCCGTGGTCGAGTATCGCAATACCTGACAAGTATCGTGATCTCCTGTGGTTGAGTATCGCGATACTTCACAAGTATCGAGTATCATGTTTGCTCAAGTATCGAGTATCGCATTTGCTCAAGTATTGAGTGTCGTGTTTGCTCAAGTATCGAGTATCACGTTTGCTCAAGTATCGAGTATCGCATTTGCTCAAGTATCGAGTATCACGTTTGCTCAAGTATCGAGTATCGCGTTTGCTCAAGTATCGAGTATCACGTTTGCTCAAGTATCGAGTATCACGTTTGCTCAAGTATCGAGTATCACATTTACTCAAGTATCGAGTATCGCGTTTGCTCAAGTATCGAGTATCCCATTTGCTCAAGTATCAAGTATCGCGTTTGCTCAAGTATCGAGTATCGCATTTGCTCAAGTATCGAGTATCGCGTTTACTCAAGTATCGAGTATCGTGTTTGCTCAAGTATCAAGTATCGCATTTACTCAAGTATCGAGTATCGCGTTTTTTGGAGTATCGAGTATCGTGTTTCTTGTGTATCGAGTATCGCGTTTGCTCAACTATGGTGTATCGTCTCATCCAAGTATCGTGTATCGAGTATCGTGTTGCTCAAATATCGTGTATCGAGTTCTTGAAATATCGTGTATCGTCTGAGTCAAAGGTCGAGTATCGTGAACTTTTTTGGAGGTCAAGTATCGTGACTTGAGATTTCATAGTCAGTCCATTCCCAGCCAAATTTTTCTAGGATTCTAACCTTGAGTGAAGAACTCTAGAAATTGGAGGTTGGCAAGGTTAAATAGAACTTTAAAGTGGATGAACCTAAGATCTGGGAGAACCCTAGGAAGCTGAAGAAGTGTGATCTCTTCTGTAGGAAGTGTAGCCGAACCAAGTAGCCATTCACATTATTCTGAAACCTCTAGTGAGTCAGAAGAAGAAATTCCTATGGCTTTAGAGGACATGCAAAATACTGTACCAATGATTGGCATGATGTCAATTATTGAGGGGGAATATCGGACATCTTTAGAATATGTGACCACCAATCAACATGAGATTCCCATATACCTAGATGGACTAAACCGATCAGTGGCCAGACTGAATTCAGATGCTTACATAGTGCCTAGGCTAGCAGTTAAGTATTCAGGAGGATTTTATATGGATAAAAGGGACATCCAGTATGTTGTTTCAGAACATCCTGTAAATATCAATGAACTTGGGGAAGAAAACACTGCTCCAAACCTTACTGAAGAAGGAAATGAAGTGCAAGTGACCACACCTAGAGGGAGATCTACTGTTGTTAGGGTTTGGAGAGGAGACCTGGTTCCCCAGGATGACTCATTAATGGATGTGTATTTGATCAATGGAATGGAACATCTCCTTAGAGCCCACTCTTCAATATGGGAAGCAGCCCCTAATCCAGTGACTGTCTATGAGTTACAAGATCCTGACTTCCTCACCATCATCACGTATTTAGATAAAAACCAGAGAAGGTATTGGCCCCTAACAGATTCAGAGAGAGCCGGGTTGAAATATCAGAACATTCCAGTGTTTCCCCCGAGGGATCAAGCCACTACGTCACAAAACCCACATGGAACCTCTCAAAATAATTCATATCAACAGTCAGGACAAACACAACAAACTCAAATCCCGGTTAGACCACATGTGCAGTTTGCTATGCCTGCAAATAACCCTAACTATCGGCCTCAGCCACCTGTTGACCCATGGATTGGAATTCCTGCTCTAATTAGACCACCTATAGCAAGAGGACCTGGTATACCCATTGGAAGACCTGTTTTTCCTGTGATGCCTAGATCGCCTGAAGTAGGAAGAAGATTAAGGCCAATTCAAGTAGCCAAATGCATGAGAAATCATTATGATGGCTCTAGTGAACCTTACAATCATATAGCTGAATTCAAGCAAGTAATCAGAGCCGAACAAGTAGAAGATTTTTTTATCCAATATGAGTCTTTTGGTCTAACTTTGACAGACACGGCTTTAGCTTGGTTCCAGCCGTTAGATCCTAATAATTTTCAAAACATGGAACAAGTCTATCAAGAAATGATTGAGGAATTCACTAAGTCTGGAATTAAAAACAACTCGTCATCATTAATCCATAGCTTTAAGCAAGCTCCTACGGAATCAGTGAGATTAGCAACAAAAAGATTCAAGCAATATGTGGATAGGTGCCCAGTGGAAGATAGACCCACCCAAAACAAAATGGTGTCATAATTTTTGGAAGGATTAATGAAGGGATCATTAAGATCTCTGGTGTACGTGAAGAGAGTTCAAACTTTGCAAGAATGCATGAAAGAATGTATTGACCTAGAGGACAATTTAGCGGAGGATCTGAAAATACCTCAAGGTAGTATGAAGAGTGAAGATTCAGCAAGCAGCACATCAAACCCTAGGAACAATGTAGAGGAAATAGCCGATTTAGTAGCAAATAAACTGAATGTTCAAGGACAGAGGAACTACCCCAACAACCCAATGAGAGTACCCATGCTTAGGAGATGTATGCATTGTGGAGGAGATCATCCTTCTCATTTGTGTACTAGGGGAGCAGTCCCACCACCTGCTTATGCTTACAATAGACCACCTGTTCCGGGACCTTTACAATATTGCAACGGAGAACAAAAATACACAAATCACAACACAAAAAATTGTCCTTACAACAGGCAATCAAGACCTGTACAACCTGGCATGAGACCTTATGGATACCCTAAGAGAGAGCAAGTAGGAGAAGCCTTTAGATACCCCACTTATCAGCAACAAGGACCCATACCACGGCCGTATGCTTATCAAGGATACACTCAACCACAACCGGTGTTAGGACAACAACCACCCCATCCTCAGAATGTTGTCCCAGTGAAAATAGCTCAACCTGAAGAAAACTTAGGGAGAGCAATAGTCCCAGCCACACCATTGACTAGTAATGAACCATATGACTCATCTTATGACCATAGTCAAGGAAACTATCCCAGTTATGAGAGCTCTATGATAGAATATGGACAAATGTACGAACCATATACCTATGGCATGGAAGTGCCAGATAGTTCCTACGGATATGAGCAAGACTATGTGTCATTAATGTACACAGCCCCTAGGGCATCCATACCCCCCCGACCTATGAACAGACCGCCTGTACCTAGAGGACCATGTTATAGATGTGGAGGTGATCATTATATCAGAGAATGTACACTACCAAACCCACCACCACCACAATGAGTTTGGGAAGGATATTGTAGTGATTGTGGTAAAGAACACCTTTTCAGAGATTGCCCCAAGAAACCCAACAAAGTTAACTCTAATGTGCAGATTAACGTGATAGAAGTAATAGAATCATCAGGAAGCGATAAGGAGTACATTGTACCATTGAAAGCAATAACTAGAGCCAAAGCTAGAGAAACTCCAGACAAAACTGAGGAAAATGATCAAGGTGACAGAGAAATGAACATACCTACACCTCAATTAGTGGAATACTTGGAAGAGCCTGAGAGAAGTGTTGTAAGCAAACAAACACAAAGATGGAAGAACCGTAGAGACATGATAAAGGAAAAGAAGTTACTACAAAAGAAGGAAAATGAAAAGAGCGAACAAAATCCAAAAGAGAAACAGAAATTTGAAGAAGAAAATAAAAATGGAAAGTATAAAAAAGAAGAGGGAGGATCAGTTTTAGCCGATCCCATGCCTGAAGAATTAGCCATGTGGATTCAGGCATACAAAGCACGAATAAGAGCAGGACCTACCATCAAACAACATGAAAGAGAATATCCAAGAGGTGACCTAGAGAAAGAAAGGTTGGAGATATGCAAAAAATTAATTGAAGTGGCTCAACAGACCCTAGAAAAAACTGCTGTTCAATTACCCAACTCGCGAATTCCCGAAAAAGAATTGCAAGAGTGTGTCATCCCTAAGGACCCCGAGAAAACCGAAGCAGGTGAGACGCATAATGGAAATTACTGTGAGGATAAAAGGGAAGGATCCATTGTTCCCGAAGTAGAAGGGGAATGGCCTAAAGATTTGTGGGCAAGAGTCCAAGAAGATCGGTGAAAGAAAGTGGAAGGAATAGACCCACCCTTTGAGGAGCTAGATGCAGAAGGTGAAATTGAAGACTCCATACCTGAACTTATCACCCACAAGCCAATGGACAAGCTGAAAGTTCAAATAAAATCTTGTGCACAGTTCTCACTAAAATTGTGAACAATGGTCGATCTGACTGGGATAAACAATTACACCATGCTTTATGGGCATTTCGAGTAGCCTACAAAACAGCCATAGGAACTACGCCTTTTAACTTACTGTATGGACAGAATGCTATTTTGCCAATTGATTTCTTAATTCCCACTCTCAGAGTAGCAACAACTTACGAGTGGATTGGACATGAACTATCAGCTCAATTGGATCAAATAGAGAAGTTACATGAAACTAGATTACAAGCTGTAGCAGGGATTTATGCTGCTAAAAGGCGACAGAAAGCCTACTTTGATGCTCATATTAAAGATAAAAATTTGAAGGAAGGAGATTTAGTTTTGGTATATACTCTGAAACAACACGCTAAGAAGTTGCAGAAGAGAGGATATGGCCCGTTGATCATCAATCGTATATCTACGAGTGGAGCCATCAGCCTAGCAACCCTAGATGGAGAAGTACTACCGAACTATATCAGTGGGTGTCGAGTAAAAAAATATCTAGAACCATTGACTGAGGAAACAATGTCACGATTAATCAAGGGTAAGAATAGAAGCATCGAGGAGGAAAGGATACGAGAAGCGAGACAAGAAGCACTAGAACGAATTGGGAAACGAAAAGAGTGGATGAGAGAGAGAGAGATGAGAGATATCGACTAGGAGAGGAACTCATCCCAATGGCTAATTTTAGAGCCACTGAAAACCTAGGTCAACAGAGGACACAACCCTATTTGAACTTGGGAGCTAGAAAAACAGAGTACCACTTAGTGGATGCTCTCATTGACACAGGAGCTGCTATAAGCTGCATCAAATTTTCATTGACTTTGCAACTCAAAGGCACAGCTGGTTGGAATAGGAGGAAAAATCACCAAGTGTATAGGAGAGATTATCTTGCCTCTACACCTAGGAAACAACACAATGGAACAAAAAATCTTAGTATATCATGACCAGGACTTATTGGAAGAGCTGGTGTTAGGTCAAGACTAGATATACGAATATGAAGTAACTATTCAATTGGCCTTCAGATACATCTCAGCCAAGATAGGACATCGTGAAGTGTTCAACATGCTAGACGAACGACCAATCAAAGCCAAAATTATAGAGCCAAAAACTCACTCAAATGAACAAAGTGATGCATGTATGTTCACTAGCACTATGGAAACCCCTTCATCAAGTACTTCATGTGAGGACACACCGAATCCTGTTTGCATACCACCTTCTAATCTAGCAAGTCACAAGAGTGTCATTCTATCTAAAAACAGCCTTAGCAAAGAACCATGCACAAGAGAGACTAGTTCTTCGAATAATCCCAAGTCTGCACCTATTAGAATATACCCCATTCCTTACACTCGACAAGCTTGGATAAGGAAGGACCAAATGGATGCATATCTTCAACAGAAGAACTACTTGCGACAGCAGAAGAACCCACAGAACCAATATGAAAATCACTCTAGATATTCAGTTCCAGAAAGAATTGCTAAAGTATGGATTCCGAAGAAGGTGATAGCTGCCCAGTCGGACCGCACACAAATCTGGATTCCCAAGTCATGTACTCAAAGGACAATTATTAAAAAGGACGAACCAATGAACAAGGAAAATCAGTATGATCTAAAGGCAAAGCGACAGAAGCTAAACTGCTACAGGATAGAGATGGAGTCTACATACAATTCACATGTCATTCGAAGATTCAAAAGGCATACAAAGCAGAAGCAACAAATGAGAAGCATCACATTCACCAGGAAGGTTGGGAACACGATTTCTCCCAACAGAATAAAGCAGATTTGGATGCCGAAAGAAAAAGCAAGCTGTATGCATCAACGAAGTAGTTCGGGTTGCACACATATGGAGTTACTAGAATCCAAAGTATGCATGATACGGCCACATTACAATGCCAAGCATTCGGCACGCTCTTCTTCTATTTCAGGATAGTGAAGCACATTTTCCTCTTGGGAAATAGGAGAGCACTTGTACATAATTTAAAGAAAATTACTAAAAAATTAATAAATGCTTCGGCTATAAACTAACTTTTCTGTTTTTCTTTTAGACAAAAACATAAAAATATCTAAAAGTATGAAAAATCCCAGGTATTACCTTTCTCACACCCACGGGGAAGGGACGACACCATTCACTTGGAGCAATGTCAATCTTATGAAAGGAGGAATTCTGATACTATCTGGCCACTAATTCATACTCTATATTGAGTGCAGATGGCATCTACTAACTCCGAAGAGACGCAAGTGGAAGAGGTCCAGCTTCTTCCCTTGGAATCCATAACAAAAGCAAGAGGCCATTGGTATCTACTAACTCCGAAGAGACGCAAGTGGAAGAGGTCCAGCTTCTTCCCTTGGTTTCTGGATGACCAACCGGTGTCGGACCTCATTTTCATGGCCACCATCAAGATTATGGACAGGGATCACTACTTCCCTATTATGTCCCAAGACTTTAAGACCATCATACAAGGATTACCCCGCATGACAGATGTCTGGACACAAGCAGGAATAGATGCATTTCTCAGACTACCTATTTATCTGCCAGATTTCCAGAGGTGTACGCAAGTTATGAATACACTCCAGCCTGCATCAAATAAGATATTAGTTCCTTAAGCAAGAGTACTGGACAAAGTGGGTACATGGAAAACAATTCAATTCACTCATGAATTGATCAACAAAGCTTTTGGATGGAATCAAGAAGGGCTCGCTAATGTCAAAGAGGAATGTCATGATCCAAAAAAGAGATCCTTTTTGGATATCAACAGAACAAATATTGAAGACGTTGTCCGCTTAGTGCACCAACACTTTTGTTGTCCTAGTATGCACAGATACACAGCACCTCAAAAGATTGTCGTGCAACTATTATCACATGCTATGAGGCAATTCGGCAATAAAGTAAATATGACTCCTTATGTTCAAGACCGATTATTTGAAGCCAAGAAGAAGTGGGGTCAAAAAAAGTTTCTCAATGGCAGTTCAGCTTTGACCTTACTCATCTATGGGGCACTTGATATGAAAAACTGCTTGCGTGAGATGCCAACCTGAGAAGGGCTAGCCAAATACGCCAAGTCAGCTACGGTTCCCAAGAAAAAGAAAGCAGCTATTGCTGTTGAAGAAGTAGGAACAAGTTCACAGAAACCCATGAGGGGTACAAAGCGCCTTAGAGAGGAAGAAGCCCAAGTGACACCTCAATCAAAAAGGACTCATACTTTACCAAAGATTCCTGTAGCACAAATACCAATCACCAAGAGAGACCTCTCCGCAACCCTAGAAGAGACACATAAGTACATGCAAGGGCAAGTGAATCTAAATGTTCAAGGTCATCATTACAGACAAGCAAGTCAAGAAAAGCAACAACGGAGTAAAGAAAAGACACCAGAACAATCCGCCAGATACAAAGAACTGGGCTTAGAAGATTCAAGCTCCAACGAAGAATCTAGTCCTGAGAAAGATACTTTGAACACTGACATAAGGACAGAAACTCACGAGGAAGAATGGACAGAGATTAATCAAGTCGAAGTCACGCCAGACAACCAACGAGGAAAGGCAAACAACATAAAAGAATCCATTGAGCCCGAGCATGTAATTCAATTAAATGAGAAGTCAAAAATTAGTATCAAAGAAGCTACAATATCGAATAAAGAAGTAATGCAACCTATCAAGGAAGAAATGCAAACTCCAGTGGACAAAGATTCAGACCTACACGAAAATAAAGAGCAAATTGTAATTGAAGTGCCAGATGACACTCCTCAAGGCACAATTAACCACATGGAGGCTGAGCCAAGGATACAACTCCACATCAGGCAGCCCCATGACACTACATTACACGTAGCACAAGGAAAAGACGTGACAACAGGAGCGGAACCGAGTATCCCCAAAACATGGTTAAATGTGGATGTTACTCAGTTAAAACCTATTGTCAAACAAATGATCCAAAGAGCCATGGATACACAATAGCAGATGATGGATACATATGCCGATTACGACAAGGCCATGAGGGAAAAGAATCAGTTCCAAATTATGAGTGAACAACTATCTGCACAATTAATCTAGGCACAAAAAGAGATTACCACCAAAGGAACTGAGTTACTTGAGGTAAAAACACAATGTGACACATTGATGACCCAACATTGTCAACTCCAGGCACAACTAATGGACTTACAAAGATTACATGACGCTAGTGGGACCGACAAAGAGTGAATAAAAGCTAGAAGTCACCTGCTTGAAACACAACTGAAGGTATACATGGAGGAGAATGACACTTTACGAAATAGAAATAAAGAACTGATGAAGTCATTGCTATATGATCAACCTATCGAAAAACAAGAGACAACGGATCTTGATCAAAGAGAATTAAGAGCTCAAATCGAGAAATATGCAGAATTGCTGAAACAAGAGCAAGAATTGAGAGAAGAATGGGAACGTAAGTACATTCAAGAAGCAAATGAGCTAAAAAAGCAGTTGAATACAGCCCATGGCAAACTTGCAACAAGTTACAGCGAAAACATGGACAATGTAGCAGAAAGTGGCAATGAACTGCTTGCAGCAAAAGAAGCACTCAGAGCAGCCATGCAAGAAAATAAAGAGAAGACTGAACGTATAGCACAATTAGAGACACAAGCAAAAGAGAAAGCACTAATCGGGACACCAGTAGAGCCGACAAAAGAAAATCCTACTAACGAGGTAGAGGTACGTCCTCTATCTCCCCCGATTTATAATTCTCCAATAAAAGAGCAGATGGCGGAACCACATGATGATCATCCAATGCCATATACTGCAGAAATAAGTCAGAAGGAACGGGCACTATTGGTGTCCCGGTTGACAGAAAATTTTGAAAATGAGGTCATCAAAGTCATAAAGGAAGCGAAGATCAAGGGTAAAGACTTGGATATGATTATGAAGCCTTTCAACATTCCCTACGGACTGATGAAAGAGAAAACAAAACAATATATAAAGAAGATTACACATAAAAGTCCAGACGAGCAGCTAAACTTCAAACATGACACATTCGCTTACACTCAAGAAGAATTTGAAGCTGCACAACTTGTTTGGAGAAGGAAATTTTTGGAGAGAAATCCTACACTACAGGTGCATTGGCAAGCAGCACCATATTTACTACAGGTAAACCCTTCTTTTTGCCCCACGCCACGTTGCAGAGAAGCACGCAAATTTTTGAGATGCAAAAGACCGGTGTAATCAATAAACAATGGCTAAAATATCCACTCCTTCCAAGTCCACCACATAATTATTTACCTACAGAAGATTACATGGTAAAAACAATCGAATTTTGGCTGTAGACTTATGCTACCGTACCAGATTTAGCTATCAAGCTAACAAATAAAATACTCAGTATGATACTTACAGTATTGAAGGTCTTCAAGCATGCGGCATATACATTTCTGAACTTTATTGGAATTAACCAGGGAACAGATATCCTTGTTTTTTATTTTTCCGTCATGCCTAGCCGACCTACAATAATGGCTTATTACTCCAGACTCATGTTTTTGCCAAGTACCTATATGCAAACTTTCAAAGAAGCGTTTTTTACAAGGTTTTTTGAAATAGATTCAAAAATCTTTTTGAAGATGTCATCCAACCTAAATGCAAGATTAGTTGCATATGAACTTAGTTTTTTTGCTGATCATAGACAACCACCTTACGATGGAGTAAAGGCAGAACAATGGAAACAGTTAATGATACGTGAAGCCAATCTGCTTAATGAAACAGAGCAAAAAGTATATAGAACATACTCCCGTCGACTATCAAAGCCTGTCGGGGACGACAGAGTCCAGGAGGGGGGCAGTGTCGAGGGAGAATCAAGCAAAAAGAAGAAAAGAAGAAGACAACGAAAGAAGCTTCACTGAAAAGATCATATCCAAAGGTACATCTCTGCAAGAAGCCCCGCAGGGGCGCAACACCCATCTCTGCACAGAGCCCCACAGGGGCACATATCAAGGAAAAAGCACGTAGGTGGAAGGAGGAACCAGGGCCAGGAAAGTATCCATGAAGAAGTGCAAGAAGATATCCAACGGTTCCGAAACCATAAGAGGATGCTTCAACCTCTTGAACTTTGGAAGGTCCAGATCGAAGGCTGAAGGATCACATCCTCATACCTTCCACTGGTGGCGTGCGTGGCAACCCGACTTATTAGGAAAGATGAATGCATCAAGCCCAGAGGATGTAAATCAAGAATTAAGAAGAGGCCATCAAAACCGAACACTTGTTTAACCAACAGGCAAAACTGACCAAGGGTTGCAGGCGATGAAAAGAAAAGAACAGGCAGCACAAATGCATCAGGCCCAGAGGATGTAAAAGAAAAAATCAAGAACAGGGCCATTAAAACGTAACGCCAGTCCAACCAGTAGGCAGAACTGACCAAAGGATGCGTGCGGACAACAAAGGAAAGACAAGAAGTAAAGCCTGTCAAGGGACGACAGAGACAAAGAGGGGGAGAGTGTTGCAGAGCAAAGAGAGCACAAGGCAGAGAAAAAGACGGGCCCCAAAATTTTTCCGATTTGGACACCCAATTTTTGTATTATAACCATTCTTGTAATATATTTTCCGATGTAAAGGCACTAGAGGAGTCCTCTAGATGCATCCCCACAAAAGATTAGAAGCTTACTCATGTAAATTAGTAGGAAATTAGCCTTTTAGTGAATAAAGTGCCGGTCTATTGTGTGAAAGGACCATTTTTAGAGCACAAGTATATAAGTCAATTTGTGACTCTTTGTAAAGACTTTTTGCCATTGTGAGAATCAAGAGCACAGAATTTCGAATTTGTGTCTTCTCCTCTCTGTATCTTCTTCTTTGTGAGCTTGTATGCATGTGTGTTGCTTGGAAAGAGTGTTAGGAAGTGTTGTCTATCCATGAAAGTGTTTGTTTACTGTTGTTAAGGTGTGTGCGAAGTGTAGGAAGTGCTGAAGTGTAAGAAGGTCATTCTCACGACTTAGTATGTTGCTCATAACTTGAAGTAGAAGGTTCAGAATTAAGCGAAAATACCACTATTGGATGCGTCTTCTCGAGAGCTTCGAAACGCATATGCTATTTGCTATATTTAGAGTTCAGAGCTGAGAGAAAAGCTCAATTTACTGTTGGTTGTTGTTCCAAGTATCGTGACACCATGACTGACAGTTGAAGCTTGTTTGGATTAGTCTTTGTCTTGTTTGCACTCTTTGAGTAACTCATTTGCATTGATCGTCATTTGAATGCATGTCTTCATACACTCGGCTAGGTTTTGATACTCATCGGATTGATAATTAAAGCGTGAATCCCCACTATATGCACTTGAGGGGGATTGAGGTATAGTCTCTTTCTCCACAAGTCCCTAAGTTGGTTCTTAGGTACACAGCAGATCAAAGCAAAGTACGGCCAATGGGAGTGATCCCAAAACTTCCACTGGAAGTGCAAGACCATGGCTGAGACATGCAAGCGTCATCCATGATTGGGGTAAAGACACTATGTGGGTATAGGAGAGGGGACAAGAACTTAAGCAGATATATTTAGAGGAGGTTCAAATCACCAAGGGAATACCAGCATGATGCAATCAGTTGGCATTTGCATGGAACAAGAAACGGAGGACCAACCATAATTAAAGTTCGAGGAGGAAGAAGATATTCTGAATTGGATTCAAGCAGGCGATTCTTCCTCTTATTTTGGAATTTTTTTAAATAATTCTTGTATAAAAGAATGTTATGAAGAAAAGGAGGATAAAGTTCAATTTGATGGATTGGGAGAACCCATCACAGACCACAGAAGGGGGAGGAAGACAACCCTCTAATACAATTTGGACGAGGATATGACAACCACAAGGAAGGAAGTTATTGAAGCTAAAGACAAGGTAAAACATACTAGTGATGAATGTTCTTTTTCTATTCAAGAAATCCCTGCATGATGGATGCAACATAAAGACGAATAAATTGAAATTCAGAACATGCTTGCTTATGAAACAATGCAGGAGAAGTTATTGGAGGAAAATTGGGTTGAAGATGCAAATGTAGATACAATGGTGGATAGAAACCAAGTCAAAGAAGTTCAATTAGGAACTCAGGAAAATAATCGTCCAGTTTTAGTGGCCACTTGGTTGTGGAGCCACCTTGAGCTGCTTGAAAAGGTAAAATCTTTCTTGATAACCTATGCAGATGTTTTTGCTTGGCATTATAAAGACTTAGAAGGAGTGCCTGCCAACTATGAAGAGCACAGAATTCCTCTTGTTGATGGAGCTAAACTAGTAAGAGGAAAGAGTTATAGAATTAACCCAAAATATACTGAAGCTATTTATTTGGAGATACAGAAGATGGAGGATGCAAGAATTATCATTCCTGTGGAACATTCGGAATGGCTTTCACAAATGGTTATCATACCAAAGAAGAATACCAACAAAATCAGAATTCGTGTTGACTTTAGAGCTCTCAACAAGGTGACCATTCCATATGAATTCCCAATGCTTTTTGCAAAGCATGTCATTGAAGAAGTGGCTTGACACGCATTATATAGCTTCATGGACGGCTATAATGGATACAATCAAATATCCATTCATCCAGAGGATCGTGAAAAGATCGCTTTTATCACACCATGGGGCACCTATGTGTACGTAAAAATGCCATTCGGACTCAGAAATGCTCCAGCCACCTTGAACAGGATTGTCAACCTCATCTGGACCCTTATTGTTGGAAATGCTTAGAATTTTCATGGATGACTTTTCTTCATTTTTAGGCACTCACAAGGAGATCCCTTTGGATTGCTTGGATAATCACTTATAAGTGGCTTGACACGCATTATATAGCTTCATGGACGGCTGTAATGGATACAATCAAATATCCATTCATCCAGAGGATCGTGAAAAGATCGCTTTTATCACACCATGGGGAACCTATGTGTACGTAAAAATGCCATTTGGACTCAGAAATGCTCCAGCCACCTTGAACAAGATTGTCAACCTCATTTTTGGACCCTTATTGTTGGAAATGCTTATAAAAGATGTAGGGAGACTAAACTAAAGTTGAACCCAAATAAGTGTCATTTCCTCGTGATAGAAGGAACTCTCTTGGGACATGTGGTATCTGCTAAAGGTATGGCTCTGGACGCAGATAAAATTATTTCTATACTAAAGTTACCTAAACCCAAATATCCTAAAGAAATTCAGAGCTTCTTGGGGCAAATCGAGTACCACATAAGATTTATCAAAATGTATCCAGAGATAGCTAGGCCACTGGCTAAACTTACAGGTAAAGAATTACCCTTTAAGTGGGAAGAAGAAGAAAATGCATATCAGACATTAAGGTCCAAATTGGTGGTTGCACCAATTCTTCTCACACCAGATTGGTAAAAACTTTTTCATGTACATGTAGATGCTAGTGCATATGCAGTGGGTGCAGTTTTGACTCAACACAGTGAAGAATACAAACTTGACAAACCTATTCAATATGCCAGTCAAATTTTGACAAAGGCTGAAAAAAATTATAGCACCACAGAAAGGGAGGCCATAGCAATGGTTTTCGTTGTACAAAAGTTTTGTCATTACTTGCTAGGGGTGAAATTTGTTATCATAATTGATCATCAACCGCTCAGATATTTATTGAATAAGCCACAAGAGCCTGATAGGGTATGGAGGTGGCTACTTTTGTTCCAAGAATTTGATTTTTCTATAGTCCATAGACCGAGTAGAGAAAATATTATGGTGGACCATCTATCTAGGATTAACACAATGGATCAATCAATTGGAGTAAACGATGATTTTCTAGATGTTGAATGGTTTGTTGTACAAGCACAAGGTTGGTATGATGACATCACAAATTTTCTTAACATTGGATTGTATCCATAGAAGGCAAGCTCTATGCAAAAGAAGAGGCTGCTAATCAAAAGCAAACCTTTTACCTTCATTGATGGAAAATTATATAGACAAGGCAAGGACAATTGCTTCAGAAATTGCATGGATGAAGAAGAAGAAGAAGAAGAAGAAGCTAGGAAAATCCTTACATCTGCACACAAAGGAGCAGGTGGTGGGCACCTTCTAGGACACATTATAAGCTAGAGAATCCTTGATGTTGGCTTATGGTGGCCTACATTATTAAGAGATGCAGATGAATGGGGAAGAGCCAGTGATGTATGTCAGAGGTGTGGACCCAAGCCAACAAAGCAAAGGCACAACCCCTTGGTTGTCTCCACTTCATGGCAACCATTTGAGAAGTGGGGGTTAGATTTTGTTTGGCCCATCCACCCTCCATCGGTTCCGAAAAGAGAAAATTATCTATTGATCACCACTGACTATGCAACAAAGTGGGCTGAAGCTATTGCCTCCCTTGATTGCAAGGACAAATAGTTGTTGATTTCCTTTATAGTAATATCATTTATAGATTTGGATGTCGTCTTGAAATTTGTACAAACCAAGGTACCCATTTTGTGAACAAGGTCCTACATGAAATTTTTAACGGGTACAAAATTCTACATAGCACCTCTTGTGCCTATTATCCAAGAGCTAACGAAGAGGCAAAATCCACCAATAAGGTCTTTATTGCCATGTTAAGGAAGGAATGTATGTTACAGCCCACTACTTCTTGGGGCATAGCTTATCAAGGTACCCTTTGGGCGTATAGATTAGCTTACAAAGAATCTACATGATATTCTCCATTCGAATTGGTTTATGGGGTACTACCTATTGAACCCTTTGAATTTGTACACGGTTCACCAAAACTTGCATTCATGCACAGAAAGAAAGATTGTGGTGTCTCTAAGAGGCTTGAAGCACTGCATAAAGTGGAAGAAACTCGTTGATATGTTGTAGAACAATTACTAGAGGCCAAATGAAGAGGAAGGAGGTGCATGATCGAAATCTGTGGAACATTAACTTACAAACAGGCATGTTAGTTCTTCTCAATAGACCTCAAATCCACACACAAGTAATGGGTAAATGGCTTCCACACTGGGAAGGACCTTATAGAAATAAAACAATGTTGAATTGGGGTGCAGTAGAGTTAGAGAACCTAAAAGGAGAGGTACTACTACTGGTCAATATATCTAGGCTCAAGGCCTATCATCGGCAAAAGTAAAGCTCTTTGGAATCACCTGGCTAGGCTCAATCTATCCAGGTTGTATATAATTCTTTGGTAGCTTGTCTTCTTATTTGTCTTTCTTCATCTATTGCCAAGCCTTTACTGCTTTGCTAGCTTTGTTCAAGTGTCAAGAGGCGATCTATGCATTCTACTCTACTTGTACATCTCTTTTTTTATTAAAAAAAAAAAGTCTGAACCCCCTCTTCCCCCTTCTTTCCCCCCACCTTCCCCCTCTCCTCCCCCTCGTGCCCCCCGATGCCCTCGCCCTCCCCCCCCTTCCCCCTATATAATGACTTTTTCCCCATGAGTATGCACTGGTGTGGAGCACCTTCCTAAGGTTAGTCTCTTTCCTCCCCCCCTCCCCCCACAACCATAGGATAAACTTTATCCTATTGTTGGTTGTGGTCATTTTTTTATTCTTTTTTCATAAGTCTGCTTTCTCGTTTTGGCCATTGTAGCCTCTGTCGACCTCCAATTTGATTGATTTTTGGGTCATTCTAGGGTTTTTTGACATGCTGGTTTGGATTTTGGGATCCATTTGGGCATTTTTTGGTGTTTGTACATATTTTATAGCATGCCTCTTCAACATTCGTGTTTGTATCACCTACACACTTGTTTTCTAGACTTGCACTAGAATCCATTGTAGCCGGTCTTCATAGATGTCCACATCCCCTCACCTTCTCATCCTCTCCTGTTCTAAGTAGTTCTGAGATTCCATTTGTATTGATGGATAGTCTGTATACATCCTTTCAACATTTGATCGTAGCACTCTTTTTTGACCTTGTGGTAGCATGGCTTCCTCTGTACCCCATCAGGTTTCATCCATGGCCACGAAGGAGTATTCAGAGCTTCCCCCATCTGCCTTGGATTTAGCCATCCTCCCTTCACAAGTATGCGGTTTCGTATCCTAGACTCCTCCCCCTTCCATCCTTGTGGCCCCGACCCATCCCATCTCTATGGCCCTGACCCCTTCCATCCCCATGGCCCTGACCCATCCCATCCCTGTGGCCTCGACCCCTTCCATCCCTATGGCGCCGACCCATTCCATCCTAGTCACCCTGACCCCTTCTGCCCCACGTCCCACTTCCCCACACCCTCGCCCCCCTTGCACCCCTCGCATATCCTTGGTAGCCACCCCTTTGCAGCATCTATTCCATGTCTCTCCCTATCCAGGTCCTCTTTGTATAGCCACGGGGTACCCCACATGGCCTCCACCTTCCTCCCACTGCTATGACTCAATCCGCAAGTTCCAGTGGACATCCCGCTTGTAGCACTGATAGCCACTCCGATTCTGTTGTCCCACACCCACCTTCTACCTCCATAGTTGATCATCGCGATCAATCCTCTTTCCTGTCCCTCGGCCTCCATCTCACCATGCCTCCTGTCCTCTCATTGAGCTCCTCCCAGAGGATCACCTTCGTCTGGCTGGCCTCTGGCATTTAGCCTCCATCCTCTTCTCCGAGCCCGAGGGTGTCGACATTCATGCTGCGCTTCTCGCATTCCCCCCACTTTCCAGCTGGTTCCCTCACCCATGCCATCACTACCGCTAGTATCGGTTGTGGCAAAATTTTGTATCGTGCCGCGCCTTTCCTCTATTCTGGATTGTCTCATGAAGAGACTATTGCCTGTTGTTTACATATGTTTGGTGATGATGCCATGCCCATCCCGCACCAGCTCGCACTCCTCCATTCCTTTATTTTCTATTTTCTATTATGTAGCCCTTCCTCTGCCATTCCACTGTACGATATTCATATTGTCAATCCCTTTTTCTATTTTTTCCACGGTTGCCCATATCCATACACCTCCCTTATGTTTCAGTCATTCACCCTTCATTCTCAGCATCCATAGAGGGACACGATCATTCTCAATATATTCGGTGCCCATCTTAACTTGGCTCTATTACTTACTTGGTCTATAGTCCCTCCCCCCCACCCCGTCATTCCCCTATCCCACCCTCTGCCTGCAACCGCTCATTCCCCTCGTCTGTGTCTTCCATCGCCTGCCATATTGTCTACCCCTCATAGTTCCACTCATCGGGAGTCGAGCCACCTAGGATCCACCACTCCCCTGCCCACCGATAGGTTAGAGCCTGCTTGATGGATTCGTTTCCAGATAGTAGCCTGCCCTCTCCTTCTCCTGTCGCTCAGCAATCTTCACCGCACCCACAACAAGTAGTTCTCGCTCTGCCAGTTGCATCCCCGACCATTTCCATTGAGTCTGCCTCCAGCTTCCCTCCTCGCTGCTCCCCTCCTCCATCTCCCACTGGCCCCTCGCCTGCCTAGGCACCACCTCTACCTGCCCCTACACCTTCCATCCCCGACAGCCTTGCCGACGACCCCCCCCCTTTCTTGGTCTCCTTTGGGATGCAAGCCTCGTTGCGAGTGATAGGGCCAATGTTGCATGCCACTCCCTTGATTCAGACTCCTCGACAACATCACTACACAAGTAGTACGCCTCGACCATTGAGCGCATTCGTGCATTGGCTTCCATCAAGTGGTAGGTTGTTCACACTTTGCTCTGTGTAGTGAAGCAAGAACGCGATAGCTTATGGATAGAGGTCGACTCATTGACTCGTGCACTTTTCGAGGTCCGAGAGTGTGCATCCTTGGGTATCTGCGACAGCCCCACTTGTCGTCTCGTTTGGCATGAGCGAGACCATGTTCATCGCTCTCTGACCACGTTCCGAGTTCTCTATGAGGAGGTATCAATCATTCTGCCATTTCCCCTAGAGCACCCCTCACAACAGGTTGAGCGCCTCCTCCAGATACTTCTTCACCCTTCCCTGCTTCCCACCCACCACCACCACTTTAGTCGTCCTCCGATCCCTTTATGCATAGGACATTAACTCTTTTCTGGCATTGAGGATTTCTTATATTTTGGCCATCACTCAGTGGAGTGCTTTTGGGTTTCTTGGTAGTCTTTTGTTATGAGCATGTGTTCTTATGCACATGCTCCAATAGTTCAGACAGTTACTGTGTAAGTCATTTGCTTGTATGACATATTTTGCTTTGTAGATAGAATTTCTTCTGGTATATATTTTGGTACTTCTTTCTTTTTTTCTTGAAGTCTCTTTGTTTAGTTCTATGGTAAATCCCCTACCCCTTTCTTTTATCTCCCTCTCCCTGCCCTTCCCCCTCTCCTCCCCTTCCCAACCCCTTTTCTCCTTGCCCTTTCCCCTCGACTCTCCTTCCCCAAACCCCATTTATCCATGTCCCTTTCCCCCCACTATATCATCCCCTTCCCCTACCCCTGCACTATCCAGAATCCCATCCTGGATCATCCACACAACATCCACTACCCATTATTATTGAGATAATCAAGCTCAACATGTGATGATCCAGGATGACACGTATCATTTTTTTCATTTCTCTAACATGTATAGTGGTCACGTCGGTATATGTCAGGGACACTTCATTGAGCTTTATTAGATTTATCTACGAAGAGTGATGGCACATTTGTTTCTTGCCAGCTCACTCTTTTGTGGACATTATTTATGTACTGTTTTTTATATATTGCAGTAGTTGTACTCTTGTTTTTAGGTCATTCTTGTACATTCCTTTTATGTAATAGAAGAAGAAGAAGAAGATTATTCTTCCTTGCCTCAATCTGAGTGTGTGCTTCTGTTTGACTGTGAGAGTGTGTGTGTGTGTGTGTGTAAGCTCTCTTCCTTATCTCCTTCCTCATGACATGGTATCAGAGCCAGTGTGGTTGTAGAGAGCTTGTGGAGAAGGCCGACGGTGAAGAGTACGTGAGATGGCATGGAGAAAGCGTGATTCACAAACAACCTCGGATTGCTACAAAAATTGGCATGAAGGTAGAAGACCTCAAAATATTTTCGAGAGTTATCCCTTAAGGATGACTTATTTTTGTCAGATCAGCATTTCGAAGCCATCTCAACCTTTGTTTCGAGCCTGCAACGTGGGGCCCACAAAAAAACCACATCAATTTGCAAAGTTGTAACTTGCATCCTATTAGGAAACACTCATATATTCCAGTTCCAAAATTTCAGGCAATTCCATGTATTGTTGATACACGAAAAGTGTGTTTTTCTGAGATCGAACTATCATGCCATAGTGCGATAGTGTTCAACCAGAAGTGATGCTTGTAGTATTTTGTAGTGTTGTGAATTGCTGCAAAAATGGCAAACATAGATGGAATGAGTCAGCTTATGAGTGATAAGATGGACAAGAATAACTTCCATGCTTGGAGATTCAGAATGACGAATTTGCTAATGGGAAAAGGCTGCTGGTCAAAGGAGAGAATGAAAATGCTCCGTAATTACCAGAGAGGAATCGGACTACGGACCAGTTAAGAGCATATGAGGAATGGAATCAAGGAGCACGAAAGGTAATGTATTGGCTATCTATTAGCATACATGATAGCATGATTGGGCACATACAGGATGCCAAGACTCGAAAAGAGGCTTGGAGCAGTTTGGTCACATTGTATGAGACCAATACAAAGGCACAAAAATTGCAACTCAAGAATGAGCTTCATACATTGGAGAAGAAGGGCATGTCGGTAAGTGACTACACCTTGAAAATCAAAAGCATGTGTGAGTCACTTGCATATATTGGTGTGAATGTAGATGATGATGATAAGGTGGAAGTGTGCCTTCGTGGTTTAGGAGCTGCATATAAGTAGTTTAGAACTTCTATACAGACCAAAGAAAATATTCCGATTTTTGTTGATTTGGTATCCATGCTCATTATTGAAGAAAAGAATCTTGGTGAGGATTCAAACTCCCAAGGAAAGCCCAGTTCTGAGCAGGTATTCTACTCTGGCAGAGGAAGAGGTAGAGGTAGAGGTTTCGGAAGTGGAAGAGGAAACAATAACCAAGACCAAGGTCAACAATAGAATCATGTAGGAGGAAGAGGACAGTTTCGAGGCAGGGGAGCCAAAGAGGTCGCAGAAATTTCCAAAGAAATGATTCAAGTAATGACAGTAAAGGATGTTGTAGTAAACCTGGACACTTTGAACGTGATTGCAGGTTGAAGAATCAAAATAACAGAAGGCAGCAAAACAACTATGCATCCACAAGTGTAGATGATTCTCAGAAGTTGTTCATGGTTCAACATCACATGATGAATACGATGTCTTCTGGTATTTCAAAATTGAATGATAATGTCTGGTATGTTGATTTAGGTGCTTCAAATCACATGACCAATCACGCGGAATGGTTTAGTACTTTGCAGAAATTGCCAGTTCCTAGATATGTTAAAAGAGGTGATAACACATCACACCCTATCACGCATACAAGAAACATAGCATTGTCTATGGAGGATGGGAAGGTAAAACATCTTGCTGATGTTCTGTATGCCCAAATATAACAAAGAATCTGGTTTCTATTGGACAAATGGTTGACCATGGATTACAAGTAAGGATCAATGTTGATGGGTTATATGTAGAAGAATCCAAACGGGATGGAAGATTGATTGCCAAAGGAAACAAAGTGGGTAGGATGTTCACCTTAAATGTGAAAATTCTTGAAATGAATGAAGCCATGTTTGCAAAAGTTGCAGGAATCATTGCTGATATAGAGATCTGGCACAAACGGATTGGACATGCAAACTTGTAAAGGCTGAAATTGATGCACTCAAAGGAGATTGTCCATGGACTACCAAATTTCAAGGTTGCAGAGATGCAAAAGTTATGTACAACATGTCAATTTGGAAAACAGTCAAGAGCATCATTTCCACATGACAAGCATGTAAGTGAGAACATACTAGAAATAGTACATACATATGTTTGGGGTCCTGCAAAGACCACATCTATGGGCAGTTGCAGGTTTTATGTTACTTTCATTGATGACCATACATGAAAATTGTGGGTACATTTCATGAAAGAGAAGAGTAAGGTGTTCACTCACTTCCAGATTTTTAAAGCTATGGTGGAAAAGCAGCCAGGGAAGTATATTCAAACATTAAGTTCTGATGGAGGAGGTGAATACATGTCAAATGAGTTCAGTAATTTTCTAAAAAATCATGGAATTCGGTGTTAGTTTTCATGCTGGTACACACCACAACAGAATGGTGTTGCTAAATGCAAAAATAGACGTATTGCAGAAATTGCAAGAGCCTTGATGGCTGAGAAGAATATGTGTCATTGGTATTGGGTAGAAGTTGTTCATACTATTGTATACATCATGAACAAAACTCTGATTGTTGTTGTACATCAAGCTACACATGAAGAGAAGTTTACAGGTAAAAAGCCAAACTTATCACATCTGAAAGTTTTTGGTTGTATTGCATATGTACATGTTCCAGATGAATTGAGGGCAAAGCTTGATCCAAAAGCAGAAAAGTGTGCCTTCATTGGGTACTCCCTTGAGCAAAAGGTCTATAAATGTTATAACCCACTCACACAACAGGTGAAGGTGAGCAGAGATGTGGTATTTGATGAAATGTCAAGCTTCTATGCAAATGCAAAAGAAGGATTGAATCTTGAACCAAATGACAAAGAAAATGCTGAAAAATCAAGAATCTCAAGCTTTGAGTGGACCGGATGCATCATCAAGCAATAGTTCCAACTCAAATCCATGGAGTGGAAAATTGTGTGGAAATTTTAGTCCAAAAAATTCATCAAATACGTCCAACAAAGGTAAAGAAAAGCTTTCTGCTGGTCATAAAACATGTGCAGGTTTTGAAGACCTTGATGGAGATTCAAGCAGTTTAGAAAAGATTCTTGATGAGGAACTTGGATTGCCCTCTTTGAAGACTCCAGGAGTAAGAAAGGCACATGCAGATAATACAAGGAGAAGTGATCCATGACCAAAAAGATCTAGGAGGATACGGAATTTAGTGCAACGATTGACATATGATAGTTACATGGATCATCATTGTGCCTACATGACAACTGTAATACAAGATGCTGAACCTTCTTGTTTTGAAGATGCAATTCGAAATGTGGATTGGGAAAAAGCTATGGATGAGGAGATGGCTGCACTTTATGGAAATGATACATGGAAGTTGGTTCCATTGCCACGAGGAAAGAAACCCATAGGCTGCAAGTGGGTTTACAAGGTAAAGCACAATGGTGATGGTAGCATAAGCAGTTATAAAGCATGTTTGGTAGCAAAAGGATATGCACAAACTTATGGCATTGATTATGAGGAAACATTCAACCCTGTAGCTAAAATGTCTACAGGAAGAAGTATACATGGACCAACCACAAGGATATGAAGATTCAAAGCATCCAGAATATGTTTGCAGGTTGCAAAAGGCTTTGTATGGGCTGAAGCAAGCGCCTTGTGCATGGCATGCAAGGATTGCTGATTAATTGACCACCATTGGATTTTCTATGTGTGATGTAGATCATTCACTATATGCAAGGAAGGGTGATGATGGCATCACAATTGTGGCTATCTATGTTGATGACTTGATTGTAGATGGTGATAATGAAGAAAGCATCAAAGAGGTAAAGCAACTTCTTATGCAGGAATTTGACATGAAAAATCTTGGTGTGCTGCACTATTTCTTGGGCATTGAGTTTATACATACAGAAACAGTTATATGGATGTCGCAAAGGCAATATGCCTTGAATATGTTGCAAAAGTATGGTATGGCTGATTGTTAGCCGATTTCTATGCCATTAGATCAAAATTTAAAGTTAGATACTACATCATGTGAAGCATTTGAAAATGCTACTATGTACATGAAAATTGTGGGAAGTTTGATATATCTCACAATTACACGGCCTGATCTAAACTACACTACTGGACTTGAAAGTCAATTTATGCAGGTTCCCAAGAAGCCACATTTGAATGCTCTAAGGTGCACTCTACGTTATGTCAGTGCTACTTTGGATTATGCATTGTTTTATGAAGCTGATGTAGATTTGCAGGTTCATGGATACACAGATGCAGATTGGGTTGGTAGTGCTCCAGAGAAGATCTACTAGTGGCGTTCTATTCTCACTTGGAGGTGCAACTACTACATGGAGTAGCAAGAAGCAACCCATTGTTGCTTTGTTGAGTACAGAGGCTGAGTATAGAGATGCTGGAATGGCAGCATGTGAGGCATCATGGTTGGAGATGCTACTTGCAGATTTAGGTGTGGAAGTGGAAAAGCCTATCACCATCTATTGTGATAATCTTAGCAGCATATAGTTAGCACAAAACCTTATTTTTCATGCTAGAACAAAGCATATCAAGGTACATTATCACTTCATCAAAGGGAAAGTATTAGCAGGTGATATTGATCTTGTTTATGTGAGCACCCATTTGGAGACAATCTTGGGACATAAAAGTGAGCTCCAAGATACTCTATCAGTTAGGAGCGTACGTATGTGAACTGACACTCAACTCAAGGCATGCATTATTCTTGGTTAGACTAAGCAAGGGAGCATAGTCTACTCTAAGAGAGAGAAGAGCAAGAGGCATTCAGAGAGTGTGCAACGCAGA
Source organism: Ceratopteris richardii (assembly GCA_020310875.1). NCBI lineage: Eukaryota > Viridiplantae > Streptophyta > Polypodiopsida > Polypodiales > Pteridaceae > Ceratopteris > Ceratopteris richardii. Next base: position 125,959,115 of record CM035414.1, read on the forward strand.
GAGGGAAGTGTAAAGTGAGCAAGAAGTGTGACTTAGGTGTGTGCAGAGGAGTGATAACCAAGGCAATCAAGGGTCACAAGGTCCCATTGAAGTTGTGTGTGCATCGATAGAAGGTGTCCATCCCTCCTCCCCTATTGGAAGCTTGAGTGCAAGGTGTGCACAAGTGCAAGCTCTTGGAGAAGGCGGAGGTCTGGTGTAGAGAAGGTCTACGGCAGAAAGAACCTTGGGTATTTTGTAACCTTATTGATTGTGTGCTATTTGGGATTATGCATTACGCACAAAGAGCATTTGGCTTTGTGCTTTACATCATTATTGTACTTTTCTCTTCATAATCAATCTGCAGAAGCTTCCCGTGTCCCTATTTCTTTTCTTATCCTTCTTCCTTCTCCTACAAACACTCAAGTCCCTTTCTACACAAGAATCCCCCAACAACTCTTAAGAGAGCTTTAGGACAATTATTTTTAGCTTTTGATGAGTTAACCAAGAGCCATATTACCTCTTGTAGAAAATCCCACGTTGGAAGATCCTTCAAGATCTTTAAGAGGACAAAACTCCTTCGAAAATCTATACCTTAGAGCCCAAGTTACACAACCTCTCAATTATTCCCCAAGATCCCATTACTAAAGTTATAGCAACCTTTTAAGATTATCAATACAAGCTCATGTTGTGTGATTGACAAGTTTCTAGTGAGGACATGGCCATTTGCCTTCTCAATATGCTCCCATGATCTTATGAAACTTTTGTAACAACCCTTTACAAGCGCGTCTATGTATTAACTTGGGAAGAAGTTCGAAAACTTTTTCTCCTCCACGACTCTAAAGCAAAGTCGACATCCTCACAAGAAACTATGATGAAAGCTAAGGGACCCTTCAACAAGGCAAATCATATGATTCACAACTATAGCAACACATCTAAACGATGGTTTCAATAATTCATCAAAGAAGTTTAGCTGTACTTATTGTGGTAAAATGGGGCACCTTGAGAAATTCTTCTACAATAAGAAGAATAGCTCCAAAGCCTCTAGCTCTAGGAACCAATCAAAATCCTCTCAGCATAGGACTCGCTGTTCCAATGAAGACATATTTATCTCCACAAAACCCAATGTCCTAATTACTTCAAGATCCTCACAAGAATGGAACTTTGATAGTGGAGCCACATCTCATATGTGCAAAGATCACGACTCCTTCAATGGGATCAAAGATCACACTGGTGAAGTCTATTTAAGCAACAACAAAGGTCTCCCCATCAAAGGCAAATGAAAAGTTCAAATCACCAATCATCGCGGAGAGTGTAATGCTCTGTCCAATGTATTATTTTTCCCAAACTTGTGCATGAATTTACTCTCAGTTAAGGCCATCAACAACCATGACAAATAATTGTCATTTGATAATACATCGATAAAGATGATTGACCCTACAACTAAAGATATCATTGAAAAAGGAGTTGAAGAAAAAGGATTGTACAAACTATCATGTTTTCTATTGAGGGGGTCCCTTTTTAGCCTCTAGGATCAAAGATACGAGCACACCTCATATTTAACCGAAATTCCCACAGCACACATGGTTAAAGGATTGCCTAAGATCAGGTAAGTAGACGATATCTACCAAGCTTGCACATAGCTCCCATTCCCAAGGAGGCTTCCACCCGAGGTAGCCCTAGTCCACATGGACCGTTGTGGACCCATGAATACCCCTACACTTAGTGTATCAATCTACTTCTTTCTCCTACTAGATGATCACTCCAGATATCTTTAGGTATACTTTTTGAAGTCCAAGGTAGATACCATTTCCAAGTTTTGAGAATGGATATCTCAAGTTGAGAATGAAGCCCATTTCAATCAAGACTATTAGATCATATGGAGATGGTGAGTTTATCAATTACGACTTTGATAATTTATTGAAGCAAAAAGGCACGAAGAGACAAGTCACTCAACGTCACACTCCATTGCAGAATGGAGTAGCTAAGAGAAAGATTCACAATGTAATGGAAATTGCACGAGCCATGCTTCACAACAAAGCATTACCATTCAAGTTTTGGGCAAAGGCAGTACACACTATAATGCACATCATCAATAGAGGCTTCACAAGTGCATTAAACAACAAGACTTTTTTTGAAGCCTATAATCGATGCAAGCTCAATGTCAATTACTTTAGAGGATTTGGAAGTGAAGCTTTCATTCATGTGCCAAAGGAAGATTGAAGCAACTTACAATCCAAGTCCATTACCATCTCAAAAGATTGTAATCTATAAAGCGTATAGATTGTATGATCCTAAGAACCACTCCATTACCATCTCAAAAGATGTCATATTTAATGAAGCTTCAACATACTCACCTAAAGATCATCACATGACTCGACTTTGAGTATTCTATGACATATCTTGGCCTACTTCACTGCTTCTTAGGTACGGAAGTTTGGCAAACAAAAGAAGGAATATTCCTCTCCTAGAAGAAGTACTGCTCTGATCTCCTTTCCAAATATAGCATGGACCAGTGTCGCTCAGTATCTACACCACTTGATCCCAACATCAAACTCAAACTAGAGGATTCATCATCACTTGTGGATGTACATACTTGTCGACAACTTGTTGGTTCATTACTTCATCTAGCCAACACTAGACGAGATATTACCTATGTAGTTGGTATGCTCAATCAATTTGCACATCAACATCATCAAAGACATTGGAATGTTGCTCAGAGACTACTTCAAAACCTTTGCCCTCATGTGACATCATGGTCTTTGTTACAGACAAGGCATCAAACTCACCAGATATTCAGATTCAGATTGGGCTAGCGATCCTGATTCCGAACAGTCTACTTCTACATACATATTCTTGCTTGGCTCAAGACCCATCTCTTGGGCAAGTAAGAAGAAGCCTACAATTACTCTATCATCCATCAAGGTAGAGTATCAAGCATCCAGCTTTGCAGCATGTGAGGCCATCTACGAGAAGATTGTATCTGAAGAGATTACTTTGGAGCAGTGTCCCTCTTAGGAGAATCTAGCGGACATGTTCACAAAGGCTCTACCTCAAATTCATCTCCAGTTCTTGGTGGACCTCTTCAGCATTCAACTACTCTAGAATGGAGTTGTAGAGGGGCTGTTGATGACATGATTTCTTCTACATCATTTCCAATTTTTCCGCATGAGTGCATCTCCATTTGGTATCTAGGAGACACTCCATTTCCATTTTATATAGTATCTCTTTTGTATTTGGGTACCTTGCCATTTGCTTCTACCTATGTATTCATTCTCCTTCAAGGAGGATTATCTAACATATGATGTTCTTTGCAAACCCCCTTCCAACTCTATATAAGGAGGGTCTCTCCCCCCATTTGTACTTGGTTAGAAGCTCGATGAGCCTATTCCATGCTCTTGGCAAGCTCACTCTAATACATGTGAGTTTTCCCATTTCTTGGTCTACTAAGCTTTGAGTCTCACACTCTTTCATTTTGTGAGTACACTCTTCTTTTCATTTTGCTTCTCTGTGTGTACTCTCTACATTGTGGACCTTGGAAGATAGTTAAGAATCTTAGTGTTGTTGCAAATTGATTAGAGTGTCCTCCATATTGTAGAGTCCATCCAATGTTTCATATCAGTAAACTTAGAAAGTATATTTTTAGGGAGGATAATCTAATAGAGGGTATTGTTTCTTTGCAAGAAAGTGATAACACATATCACTCACTAGATAGGATACTAGATAGGAGATATAAATGATCGAGAAATTGTGTCATCCAGGAGTATCTATTATCCTCGAGAGGATTGCCGCTTACAAATTCTATTTGGGAATCAGAAGCTCTGATTTGCAAGTACTTTCCCTCGTGATCATTGAGGACAATGGTCTTTAGAAGGGGGACAGAGTGTTAGAAATTGGTTTATAGAAACCTCTATATGTGTGTGTGTGGGACAAGGGCTAAGGTTAGCCCTTATATTTGGAACCCAAAAGAGAAGCCCTCACTCCATTAGCAGTCTCACAAATGTCGATAACTACTACTACTTGTCTAGTCAAAGACCATCACACTAGAAATAGACATAACCACTTCTCCTCTAGAGTCTTCAGGTAAGACTCAATCTAACCACTATGACTATTAGATCTCCCTATTGTCTTTGATAGGATAGTGAGACTCCTTTTTAGACAATCTAAAGATTATAAACTCTCTTTAATTTCATATAAGGAAGAGGCATCTAGTGTTGGAATATATTCCACTTTCCCTTTTCCTCAAAAGAGAATCTAATGAATTCTTTTGTCTCTACTCTTCGTAAATGAGAACACATATGCTCTCAATCATTTTGCCTTCCTAATTAGTGGAGAATCAAACTCCCATGTGAAGGAAAACCATAGTAAAAGAAGAGTCCATGAATCCCCAAGTAGATCCCCTGTATCCCGTAGAGCAAGGGTTAGACTGCCCGAAGGTGACACTTGAAAAGGACTGCATGAAGGCAATTGGTTTAATTGTGCCACTCTATCTCTCTGTTGCATCACTCTCTAACTATCTATTGAATGATTCCACATGGTGCTCATGCTCTCAAATCTAGATTGATTTGCTTTGATACCTATGTGAAGATAGGAACCAATATTTTCCCCCTCGTGAATAGTGTTGGAAACCTTAACCCACACACAGAGGTGTCTGCTTATGTCCACTTATCCACATCTGAGAGTTCTCTCTCACGTGTCTCATGATATGTCCTTTTCACTCTCAACTACCCATAAGTAAAGAGGTTCTTTTCACTCCCTTTCCCTTTTCATAAGGAAAGAGGTTCTTGCCTTGACACATAACAAGCTTACGATAATCTCCTAAGGATGTGTTCCCACTCATTGTGAGATATACCAATATGTGGCATGCGACAACTATTTTCCTACTATGATTGATCTTTTGAATAAAATAAACCACTTGCATTCTTCACATTGACCCTGAGTACAATAAATGAAAATGAACTAGTTAATGAAATTCTTAAATTAAATTTATAGAAAACCATAAACACGAACTTCTCTTCGTATTATTTTCGTAAAAATAAAACCAAATGTACACTAAATGAGTTTCATGACAAATGAATTAATGCAAGAAGTTAAAAATTGTTTGCTTACGTCAATCAAATCTAAAATAGAGATAGCTTACTAAAAAATGTTGGTGCTCTAGTCAAAAATTTTAGAACAAGGGGCATGCTAGAGTAGCTAGGTTATTACATTTAACATAGTAGTCCTAGATGTTTGTTTTTTTGTGGATAATGGCAGGTAACACCTTGTCTTGAAGCTTGGCATACAAGATACTGAACATCTTTGTGCAAATTTAATTTATTAATAATTTTTGGATTGATGATCTTGTAGAAATCATCTTGGATATTATATTGAGAGTCATAATGTGTTATTTTTATATAATGATAAGTGTTCAATGTAGACCTATGTACACAACACATGTACAACATTGACATCAAACGATGGATCCTCACCCATGAATTATCAAGCCAAGAGATGATGTTGGTGTTATGGAGATCACCACACACATAGAAACACCCAAACACACACACACACACACACACATACACACAAGAGGAATCACTCTCACATGTACATGTGCACACACAAGCATGTAAGAAAGCTTCACTCATGAGCAAGAAGATGCCAAGAAACTCCCAAGCTTGACCAATAAGGTAAAGAAGAATCTTACAAGTGAATGTGAGTTCACTTATATAAGCCTCTTTTAAGAAATGATCCTATTCACATTCTTATGTATGCCTTAATTATAAATAGGTGTTCAACCCTTATTTAATGTCCAAACCAAGTGCCAAAAGATCCTATGAGAAGCTAGAGGATTAGCAAGCACAAGATCAAAGACTCCTTGAATTGCACAAATGTGGAGCTAAATACTTTAATTTGGTTTACAAAAATATTTCTAAGGGTGGATTTACATGTATAAGAGGTCATTTTGGTGATGGAATTAGGAAAATTTGTAACCCCCACCAAGCCTTTACTTATTCTTGAAATTGTACATCATGCTTTGTTGCTTCCATTCATCCCAACCCCAGTCATTGTCTCTTTCTTTCGCCATTAAAAACCACTCAGTGAGTTTCCACTGCAAACACTCTTACCTCCTAGAGCCTTGTACACTTGACAGAAAATTGATATGTCTAAAGTGCATATACAAGACTTTCTAGCATGGCACTATGCATGCCTACTCTGAAAATGCAAAAGGAAACAAAATTTTACAGAAGGAAAAGTGCATGGAGTTGGATGCTCTAGGGCGAGCTGTTGACAAATAATCCTATTCTAAAACTTAGAAGGATTTCACCTAAGACATGTGGTTGACCTTGAGTTCATAATGATGGCTCTAATGATGATGTTTTAGAGCTTGAAAGATGACTCCAACATATCATTGCTTGACTTAGTGGTAATGTATAGCACTATGGGCGTGCTAACTAGATATTCTTTGATAATGATCAAGAATTGTGCCATTGATTGTTCATCCTTGGACCCTGGAATGTGTATGTTTGAATGGCTTGATTACCTACCTAAAAGAAAACATTAGTCACAAAAAGCATATTATACAAGTGATATTGTCCTCAATATATCACTCTTCTACATGGGATCACAATGGTGTTTGATGCAAGGCCATGGAATGTGGCCCTAATTGGATGCTTATTTGAAGTGCAAATGATCTTAAAATGTGTGCAAGATCCAAGATTGTGAAATGAGCACATGGTTCTTGCACGAAGAGATTGGTCTTGCTCTAATGTTGCTTCTCCAAATATGATGGAAAATTCTTTTCATTTTGGAGTCTGTTGTGTAGGATATGATGGACGATATGGAAAATAATGGTGACTTATTGACCCATGTCTATTGATGTGTTGTACATGACTTAGTGCATTGTTGCTCAATGGTTTGTTTGAACTTTTGGTTTTCACCTTAAAGATTCCTTCTACTTAGGAGCCATCTTGGGTGGTTGTGGTCTTTTTCATGGTTGAACTTTGGAAGCCATTAGCCTAAATGACCTAGATTTTTGTATTTTGGGCCTCCAAAAGTACTTAGCTCTTTGCCTCCAAAAGTACTTAGCTCTTTGCCTCCAAAAGTACTTAGCTCTTTCTCTTTTAGAACCTTGAAGTTGGGAACCTAAATCTACTTGCTTGATGTAAGAGCTTTGATATGTGTGTGAGAAACTATATAGGCTTTCTTTATATGCACTTGAAGAGTTGTGACTTTGGGCCTTCAAATGTTACATTTGAAGCTATCAAATGATTGAAGTTGGGGCTTGGGGACCCAACACTATGTGATGTGCTTAAGTGTCTTTGCATGTGGCACTTATGCTTTCCTTTGTACTCATTGATGACATGGCTTTGATTGCTTCTAGTAAGGTAGATGTCATCCTAGTGCCTATCACATGTGTTTGATGGGGTATTGTCCTTTGTGAAGAGATGTAGCTATGTGGGTCTTAGGCACCTAGATTTGAGCATGACCATACTTAAATTTGAGGAGTGGTTTTGGAACCCACATTCTCTTACCTAAGTGACCTTGACCTCGAGGTGCTAATGGAACCTATGTGGGCCTTCCTATGTGTGAAGCTTTTTTGCACTTTTCTGACTTTTGAGCAATGTTCTTGCCATTTTGCGGATGTGTATTTATTTTCTTGGATAGTGGTGAAAAGGATTTGGGTATCCATACTTGAGCAACGCGTTGCCGATTGACCTTGCATCCTTATTCATTCCTCTATGGATGTTTAGGTTTGACTATCGCACTCCCTTTCTCCTTGAATCTTTCCCCATTTGATGCAACTTCTTGGAGAAGTGGTAGATGCATTATCTAAATCATACAGTGAGTGATACTTGTGATCCACACAGTTGGAATCTACATTAATCCTAGGATCTTCTTCATCATAGTAGCGATCATTGTTGAGTAATTGAACTAGAACCAAGTGTTCATAAATTTCAATTACTCAACATTAATCCTAGGATTTTCTTCATCGTAGTAGAGATCATTGTTGAGTAATTGAACTAGAACCAAGTGTTCATAAAGTTTCTACATCCTTCATTGATTTCCAATTATGTGAGGTGTCTGGAGCTTGGAATGGACTCACAATTAAGAGGAATCTCCACCACCATCTGTAAATTTATGACACTATCATTGACTCCTAGGAGAGGGCATCTGATCGTCCTTTTAGCCACATGAATAGTCATCATGTGCTTACATGTAATGAACTATAGGAGATTTGACCTCACAACCTCTTAGTTAGGAGTTTGATAGGGTAACCACTTTCCCCAAAAGCCATGGTTGAGGATTACTTCCAAATCCTTCCTCTTAGGGTTGTAGTTCAACCATCTCTTATCTATTAACGATGTGGTTCAACCATCTCCTACCTATCACTTTATTACATCCCCCCCCCCTTGCTTGATCATTTTCCTTAATGATTTGTTCTTGTATCCCTCTAGCCTCAATGATAAGCTCCTCAAATCATTAGGTACCATTGAATTGATGGCCTCAACCTCACATAGTTCCTTGAACCTTGTTTGCAACCTTGGTCTCTTGAACCCTTGCTCTCAACCTTGGTATCCTGAACCTTCTTGTTCACAACCTTAGTGTCTTGAGCCCTTGTTCTCAATTTCAGTATCTTGAACCCCGTTCTCACCCATATTTGGTATCTTGAACCCTCAATCAAGTACCACCCATGGTTTCTCAAGGGCTTCACACTTCCTAGCTAGCTCAATAGACTTTGAAAGTTCCCAGTTAGGAGTGTGATGGGCTAACCACTTCCCCCAAAAGCCATGGCAGAGGATTACTTCCTAACCCTCCCTCTTAGGGTGTAGTTCAACCATCTCCTATTTGTCAATGGTGTGGTTTAAACATCTCCTACCTAACGCATTATTACATTAGCCATGTCCAAGGAGGTTGTGTGCTTGAACAACCATTAATATCCCAATATGACATCTTTTAGTAAGCCATGGACATGGAAAACCAATATTGTAGTACATATGGGATATTTATCGATAAATATCTAAATATTGATTTCCCCATACGTTGGATATGTGTGCCACCAACACCAAGTAGTGAGGTGTGGGTCTCTTGAGCAAGATACGTCCAGGTGGAAACTAATGATTTTTTGATAGTATAACATGAAGCTCCTATGTTGATTAGTGATGTAAATGAATGTGTAGTGTGGAAGCCAACTTGGTTTTTTTGGATGGTCATGAATGTGGATGTGATCAACACTAATGGTATGTATCAATTGGATATACTTTGTTGAATGTATGAGGTCTTGTTGGTTCATCCCTTTGTCATATCCACACTTTTTTTCTAGCTATACGTTCAAGTGCCTCTCTTTGTGCTTCCTCTCTATTTCACTTAGCCTTTGCTCTTTTGTTATATGAAGTTTGAAGTCTAGCAAATATCTCGTGTAAGAGGCTCCTAATAGAGTGTCACTCTACAACCACTAATATAGCTTGGTAGGATATCACCACCAAGTGTAGCCAAACTAATTGTACCACTAGAAAACATGTGGTTGACTATGAGTGGTTTGTAACCCCTCTTCTAAAGCTTTTTGGAATGCTACCTAAGTTTGTAAACTAGAACAAAATCTCATACTTGCAAATATTTATCACATTTGTGCATCATAGTAGGCTTTTTGTGCTTCTTTGTAGCATAAATGCTTGCACCTGCATCGAGATGAGTCTCTTGCTTAAGTTCATTCACTAATACAAAAAGTTCATGAACATTCCATTGATAATCACGTGCGGCCCTTAGGTCGGTACAAGGAAGTCAATGCAAAGTATGGCATTCTTTTCATAGACCAACTTGAAGGGTGTGTCATCTATAATTGTCTTATATGCCATGTGATATGCCCAAATAACATGATGCTTTTGTTTATCTCAATCAAATCGTCCACTATTAACTATCTTTGTGAGCATTGTGCACAATACTTTATTGAAAATCTATGCTTGTCCATTTGGTTGTGGATGTCAGGGTGCATACTTCTATTGATGACTAGAAATTCTGCTAACAAGCACTCAATCACTTCATTAATAATTTTTTTCCATGATCACTAACATATACTATTATCAAACAAACATGTTGAACACAATTAAAAAAAAACTTTGATCATATTCTATGCATCATTCTTGGTAGTTCGTAGCAACGATTATGTATTTTGTGTGAGACACATATAGGTGGGATGAGTGGATCAATGAAGTTTATGTACTTAGCAAAGACTCTACTACTAATCATATGCCCTTATGGCATGTCATCACGCCAGATTGGATACTTCCCTCTTTGATGAGTGTCAAAACTTTTGACAAACTCTTTTGTATCTTGATACAAGGTGGATCACCATATGCCTACAACAAGGATCATTTTAGCACTTTTGTGGCTTGCAATGGCTTCCTCCAAGGCTTATGACTAAGGCAACGACCAAGGCATACCTTGTCATAAGGCATACCTTGTCATTCGAGTCACTGCATACCTTGTCATTCGAGTCACTGAAGTCATTGTTTGCATTGCTATCTATGTGTGAGGAAGGACTTCAATGATCAAGAAAGACAAAGTGCTAGTACTCAGGAATGCACCCATTCCAGTAGTGTTCCTCCCAAGGCTCGCTTAACTAGAAGGTTTTCCTACCACTAAGCCCTAGTTGCTTGATGATTGTAGGAGTGAAAATACTTAAGGTCAACATTATTTTGGAGCCTCCAAAGTGTATTGGTGGCTCTCTTTGCCAATTTTTTGAGAGTTTCTTTGGGTGCGAAATTGGGGAAAATTAGAAGTTTATTTTTTAGTTTTGGTAAAGTTTCTGGCTACACAGTTTCGCCGGTGTCATTGCTTTGAAATTCCCTATCGTCGATATCAGTTCTACTTGGAGTCAGTAGTAATCGCCGCGGTCATGTGTACTTTGCGTGCTCAACAGCACACAGAGAGAGAGAGTTAAGACTTCACACATCGTAGTGCAGTGAACTTGGATCTATTAATACGTATGATCGAAAAGCGTCATGAAGTACTTGTACTGCAGAATTATGTCAGTGCTTGTGTGTTTCCATTTAGTGTATCAATGCCACTTAGTTGCTGGAATAGATCCCAACCATTCAATGGTAGTATCTCGCATGGACGAGAATTTGTTATCAAAACCACAGCCATTGACCAATGAAAGGGTTATTTGTCAAAGGAAATAAGAATTGTGGATACTCCTAATTTGAGATTGCTTATCATTTCTTGCACACTGGTTGTCTGCCTGCAATATAGGTTGTTGTAAATGTTACTTTTTGGTGGCTTATAGCAGCTAGCTACCGTTCATGCATGAACTTTTTTTCCTTAAAGTGTTGTATTCGAACACTTCTCTTTGGACCTGATAGGAATCCTGATCACCTATTGTGTAAAAAGCTTTGGCTCATTTTGACTCTAAAGCTTATTGAAGTGGTCATCTATACTTTGCGGGATCAACAGGTATGCGTGTGTGTGTGTGTGTGAGAGAGAGAGAGAGAGAGAGAGGGAGGGAGGGAGGGAGGGAGGGGGAGGGGGAGGGGGAGGGGGAGAGAGAGAGAGAGAGAGAGAGAGAGAGAGAGAGAGAGAGAGAGATTAAATTGATGCTTGGACTGCAGCTTAGTGCTTAAATTTGATGCCCATCCTTGGGCATCACCAAATTGTTGTTATGCCTTGAGGTCCAAAATGGACATTCTTTAGAAGTCCATGCCTTTAGTTTGTAACTTTGTAAGGGTTACCGTAGCAAGTTTCATAGTCCAACATATTTTTTGATAGATTAGTTTGTAAAGGTTACCACAAAAAGTTTCATATCTCAATATTTATTTTCGATAGACTATAGTTGAATTTGAATAAGATAGGCTATGTTGAAAGAGAACATAACATGAAAAAAAATCATTGCATGGAGCAAAACAATCAGCATATAATATATTATTAAGAAAATTGAGCTCATAGAAGTTGTACTAAAAATAGTAGTTACAATTTTGTATTTAGAATGTAATTAATATTTAAAAAATGTCTATTAAGGAGAGTTGAAATCATGCATGCATTAAATAACAGATGGTAAATATGTGAAATCCATGAAACGTATGATTTAACAAATTATGTTAAAAATCAAACAATATCTTTAATTAACCAATCGATAAAATGTAAAGCCTTCTAAGTAGGAGTAATGCAGTCAACAACTAGATATTCAGTGGTTTCTTTGATTCCATCTCACAGTTTAGAATCAAATGGGGCACATGATTGAATACAGCCATTGAGTGATGGAGCCCATGATTGAATGCAGCCATTGAGTGATTTTCTTAGCTGCTATTCGGTCATTGGAAGAGAGCTCCTCGCCGTGGCGCACCCAGGTAACGAGCTTGATGGCTAAGACTCTCTTCCGCTGCTCCATCCGACTTAGGCGGGGGTGGCTTGCGCTTGGGTAACCCGTTAGTTGCCCCTCTAGATACCGCCCAGGTTTGGAGTACTTATACGTTTGGGCAGCGCGTGGTGGGTGACCCCTCCGAATACCACCCAGATTCGGAGTGTTCATAGGTTTGGGTCGGGTGTGGGTGCCCGTGTGCCCCATGCTCGTGGTACCCCGTGTGGAGGCGGGGGGCCGGTTGTACGTTGTGCTGAATTAAACCGGTTGATAAGAGGGAAGTCAGGGGTTGGTGTGCTTATGGGGTCTCGATCATTTGAGCACCCCCGCAGTGTGGAGGCACCTTGAGTTGGCGCGAGTGAACAGCATGGTCATTAAGATCTTCGGCATGGAGAGAGGAGTGAATATCCGATTTGACCTTGTGACCCCCTCGACCAACGATGCGGCAGAGTTAGGAAAATGAGAAGTGAAGCTAGATTTAGTGGGTGGTACTATCGGCCTAGTCGACCATACTCGGATCGGTCGAGTAGTGGTTCTTCCTCGCGAGTAGGGCGCACGTCCCGGGATACTTTGAGCATTGTAACGTCTAACATTAACGGGATAAGGCTCAAGAGGATTGAATTGTATTGGCAAATGCAGACCCACTCTTGGGATGTGATAGGTCTCCAGGAGACTCGTCAATTCCAGGGGTGTTGGCCGATTCGAATGCTCGGGTTCGCAGTTTTCACCGAGCTTGGTTCTTCGGAACCGGGCTTCCGCGGCTTTTGTTCTCTTCTCGTCTCTGATTTGTGGCCTTTTGAGCTGAATGTGTCCGTTGAATCTTAGGTTTTTGTGCAGTTCCATGTGGGATCTCAGGTTTGGATTCATGGCAATGTCTACGTCCCCCAAAAGCGCTACTTTGAGGCACGGATTCTAGTGTTGGAGAATCTGAAGACTACCATGGAGAGGCTTTCTACTAGAAACCTCCTCGTGATTATTGGAGGCGACTTTAATATGAAAAGGAAGTTCTTGGAGTGGTGGCTTGCGAGGCTCGGCCTCGAGTGGAGTGTGTTACGCGTGCATGGTTCCAATCTTTCGTATCACTCTCGGGAAGGGCGTGGCAAATCAGATTTAGACCATTTTTTGGTCAATCAGAATTGTATTGGCAAATGCAGACCCACTCTTGGGATGTGATAGGTCTCCGGGAGACTCGTCAATTCCAGGGGTGCTTGCCGATTCGAATGCTCGGGTTTGCAGTTTTCACCGAGCTTGGTTCTTCGGAACCGGGCTTCCGCAGCTTTTGTTCTCTTCTCGTCTTTGATTTGCGGCCTTTTGAGCTGAATGTGTCTGTTGAATCTTACGTTTTTGTGTAGTTCCATGTGAACCTCAGGTTTGGATTCATGGCAATGTCTACGTCTCCCAAAAGCGCTACTTTGAGGCACGGATTCTAGTGTTGGAGAATCTGAAGACGACCATGGAGAGGCTTTTTGCTAGAAACCTCCTCGTGATTATTGGAGGCGACTTTAATATGAAAAGGAAGTTCTTGGAGTGGTGGCTTGCGAGGCTCAGCCTCGAGTGGAGTGTGTTACGCGTGCATGGTTCCAATCTTTCGTATCACTCTCGGGAAGGACGTGGCAAATCAGATTTAGACCATTTTTTGGTCAATGACCTAGGCGTGAGGCAACTCTCACATGGCTTGGTGCGACGTTCGGTGGATTTATCAGACCACTGGCCTTTGGTGTGTAGGTTACACTCGGAGGTTGTAGGGGCTACTCCACTCCCGGCTAATCTTGCTAGGGAAATGAATGTGAGTTTGCTCGAATCGCATAGCCAAACCTTCTTGATGTCAAATCGGTGGAAGGTCTTGGCAGATTTGTAGGAGGACATTGGGAAGCAGTTTGAGAAATTTACGAAAATCGCGAAGGGCATCTCTTCTGACGTGGGGGCCTATAATAGACGACCTCCTCCACGGCCCGTTCTTGTTATCGGTTGGACCCTAAAGTCTGTCGATTAATCAACTCTCGTATTCGGGCTTGGAATATGCTCCGAAAGAGTGATTTATCCACTCCAGAGGGGCTGATGTGCATTAGTGAATATGAAGGGGCGTGCGAGTGAGTTCGACGGGCGGTGAAGGATAAGGGCCAACGTGTTATGGAGAGGTGTGTGCGGCAAGGAAAGTCCCTTCTTCGGGAGGGGCAGCAAATGATTCATAAATTTCAATGAATCATAGTGTAAGTAAATTCATTTTAAATATGGGATTATACTCCATATATAGATTAACCCTAAGAGTAATATGAATTAGTCGACAAATTAATGCACTAATAGATATCTAAATTTTAACTTGGTTTTCAAAGTTTGAATTTTAAATGGCACATCTCCATTAAAACTTCGAAAAATTTAAAAATGAGGTTCTCTCACAAACAAGTCTCAAGTTATGTACTAAATTTAAACTCTTTTACAATGAAAAGGGAACAACAATCCATCATAGTGTATAGATCATATGAAAATGTACCTTCTCATGGGAATACCAATCCATTTGAGAAACACCATTCGTTAATACCACGATTATAAATTTCAAAATTTTTATGATGCACTTAATGTTGAGTTCAACTATGTTGCAATGTTTTATACTTCACGTCACATGCATCACAGTTTATTGTTTATGTATCACAAATCATGACACAAGAAGGAAAAACGGTTGAGCACTTGATGGTAGACACTATTGTGTATGTATCATAGATCATGAATCAAGAAGGAAAAATGGCTGAGCAATTGATGGTTCTCGTTCTTATACATTGAAGTTTCAAGGTTCAAAGATTTAAGAGTCAAAAGGAATAGCCCATCATAGGTAGAGATACTAGGCATCTAAAACGCTAAAATTATTGTGTATAACATATTGTAAAAGAAATTCTAATTACTTTGAATAACTAAGTGTGTCATAGACCATATGATTATGAATGTCTACAACACAGTGTATAATATAACTTCGATGCCTACAAGCGTGACCACACACATGAACGTGGGTATTTTATATACCGCTAATTACAATTCTTATGTATAGCCTTGTTAAAAAAAAAAGTGAATCTGCTTACGTGTACAAGGAAAATGTTCAATAGTTGTTTCTACAAATAAACCATACAACTTTGATGCCTATAAGCATGACCATACTTGTGAACATGGGTATTTTACATACTACTAAATATAATTCTTATGTGAATTGAGCTGTCATGCACACGCTATAGGTAAAGATGGCTACATGTATTGCTTTCAAAGCTTGCATGTATATTAGTATGTGTGGGACAAGCAACTTAAGCTTCATTACGAGTCATAGTTAACATTGGAAGTTTTTGAATAAACCGTAGGAAAAAGCATCAATAGTAAACACTACCAAATACGGATGATTTTTGATAGCATTGCAACATATTAATACACATTTCCACATGGCATTGAATAACAACACTTGCTAAAACAGTTTTAAAGTTGCAATATATGTGAACCAACTATCCATTCAATCTTTTATTTTATTGTCGTCTTCAAGATATGGAAGGTCAAAGCTTCTAAATTGACTCAAACAAACCCATGTATCTTCTATTAGAGGTTTGGATACAAAGTACACTTCAAAGTTCAAGGTTATGGATGGAGTTTAATAGAAACGCAGTACTAACTGAAGAACTTTTGGGCTCCCGACAGATATGACATTTATGTGGGGAGTTTAACTTGAGAAATCATCATTGTATAAATGAACGAAAACTATGTGCAGAAACGACTTAGCAATGAAAATTTTGTGCACGAACAGAAATGCTACTATTCATTAGCGTAGATTTTTGGTGTATGAATGTGAGCAAGACGAGTGATAAAACATAGATTTTAGGGGTATTCCAGTATTCAATCATGGGGAGTAGAAAATATTGTGAACCATCTACAAGCATGTAATTAATTGCCTATTATTTGGACTCTTGCCATAGATGCTTTAGGGATGTAAATATAAGAAGAGAAGCAAACTTACTGTGCATTCTGTCAAGCATATACCATAGATGCAGCAACCTCATCAAGTCATGTTAAACATAATGTCTCAAGTGATCATCAACATCCAATTTTCCTCCTTCTTAGAGATTAATCTATTTTAGAAACCTCATCAAGTCATGTTAAACATAATGTCTTAAGTGATTATCAACATTAAATTAAACTTGCTTCTTAGAGATTAATCTATTTTAGAAACCTAATCAAGTCATGTTAAACATAATGTCTTAAGTGATCATCAGTATCAAATTCAACTTGCTTCTTAGAGATTAATCTATTTTAGATTCTCTAGACGTATGCACACACTTTTTTAACTACATGTATGAATTCATTTGTCATGATACTCATATAGTGTACATATTGTTTTATTTTTAAAGAAATAATATGTGCAGTTCATGTTTATGGTCTTTTGTAAATTTATTTAAGAATTTCATTAACTAGTTCATTTTCATTGATTGTACTCAGGGTTAGTGTGAAGAATTTAAGTGTTTTATTTTATTCAAAAGATCAATCATATCAGGAATATAGTTATCACATGCCACATTGGTTAATCTCATGATGATGGAAACACACCCCGAGTAGATTATCATGAGCTTGCTATGTGTCAAGGAACGAACCTCTTGCCTTATAGATACTTAAGAGTGAAAAGGCTATCTTTTGAGGCACATAAGAGGGAACTCTAGGACGTGGCTAGGCGGACATGAGCAACATGGCCTTAAACTAATTGGTATCAATGGAAACATGGCATTTGTATTGAACATAACTGATACTCTAGTGGATGCATACATTGGTTAAAAATTATTGATCCTTGGGATGAAGGTCAAGGTTAAAGACATAATTCATGTATCAAAAGTCTACTCTTGAAAACTCAATCAATGGCAAAATGGGATATGTATGAGAGCTAGCTCATGTATTTTATGTTTCCTAGAGAAGCTCTTCTTTTTATTGATACTTATAGAGTTCGTTTCATTTACATGTGCTAATCTATGAAAAATTGTCTTTTCAAAATGGCAATTGAAAAACTTCACTTTTTTGTTCGTTCTTTTCAGAGATATACTATAAGCGGAACAGGAAAGCAATAAATCCACATAAATAATGGTTCTCATAAACTTTACAATAAATCCATAGAAACATTGCTTCTAACGAAACTTTACAAAACTGTTTAGCATTCTCTTATGTTAATATATGATAATAAAAGAGTAACACATCAAATTATCATTAGTATTCTTCTATAGTATAAGCAGAACAATCTTTATTGGCTTGTATTTTAAATGCACTCATCCAAACATCAAACTTCATGTGATAATTACAAAATGTAGCACACAAAAATTGCTTACATGTAATATCTTAATGAATCAGACAAGCATTTACGCTAGCGATTTCATATCGAGATCTAGTTTTATGCAAGAGTCAATTTTCTTGAATCATAGTTTTATCAATGCCTATTTGCAACCACATTCATATGTACTCCTTTTTCTTATTAATGTGTAAAATACATGTGCATACAGGAATAGTGAGCCAAGCATATGACTTTCACAAACAAAAACTAAAAAGTCTAAAAAATCTATCATTATGTACGCTGACATTAACTTAAATTATCATAATGGTAGAACTAAAAAGAGATATTGAAACATAGTAGATATCGGAATGAAAGAATGATCAACCCAACATATGACTTTTAAAAGGCAAACTAAGAAGTTTAAAAATATTTCATTATACACGTTGACATAAACTTCAATTCTCTCTATTGTAGAACTCAAAAGAGATGTTTGAACCTCTTTGATTTCAGGTATTTTCAAAAGTCATGTTGCAAATTCAAACAGCTCACTATCATTTTCAACGTCCTCAAATACGTTGACTTTAACGTTACTTGATTGGGCCTCTTTCTTTTGAATGTAGCCCTCCGTGCATGGACAAACAAGTTTTCGTAAAATAGAGAAACCTGAAACTTCAAGCATTTCCAATTGTATCATATTGCAGAATACTGTTTTTACCGTGTGTAACCTTTATGCTTCATTGGGAAGACCCTTGTCATGAAGCACAATTGCCTTCTTTATGGTCCCTAAGAAGCGTGAGCGCGAAGTATCTTCTCCACTCTTTTAATGAAAGCTCATACTTAAAAGGATCATGCGATGTCGAAGAAAGCTCAGGTAATATGCTAATGTACTCTTTCATAATTTTTCGATATGTTTGTATGAAAGACGATGCAACGTTCTCCATTGATTCTCTGGTCTTAAAAAGATTTTGCCATATGAAAAAAACTTTGGCTTCTTTAAAAAGTTATATAGAGCTTCTCCATAAGTTCCAATGCCTATCTTGAAACATACTTTGTAATCATCACCGGTCACTTTGTGTGTAAAAAAAATATGATTGAAGGCCTTGAAATTGTTTCAAATCATAATGAGAAACTTTTTCAAATCATAATTTTGCCAAACTTTTTCAAATCATAATGAGAAAGATCTTTTATTTGCCTTTCACAAGTAGTCTTAACATCACTCTCGAGTGCCTTTAAGCACTCACATGAACGAACAAGAGGAGAGGTCATTAAATTTAATGCCTCACTCTTTAATTCAAGGAAGTAAAGTGCTTTCCTTTGTTTCTTCAGTTTTTCACCTTGCTCCTTGATCTTTTCATCTTTCTTGAGCTTCTCATCATGCTCCTTTAACTTCGTATCTAAAAGATAAGTTAACTTTGAGTACTTCGATAATAGTTGCATCTTATTCAGCTTTGATACAAGCTCATCAAAATCATTGGAGAAAGTGATACTCTCCAAATTTGAAACATCTTTATTTGTATGAGAAAAATAACTAGAACTAAGAGATGATGTATGAAAATCTCCTATTGCAACTCCTTTTATTATTGGGCTTTCCTTCTTTTTTTGCGGATTCAAAAAGAATATGCACATTAATAGGTGATAAAGACCTATCATAAAGAAAGCTATTAAATTACATACTTGTAAATCAAACGTAACTAAACCTTTCTATCGAAGCTTTGGAAAAAAAATGTGGATTACTTCAAAAGAAAGAAATATTATTGTTTTCGAAAATATCTTCCATTTATTCAAGAGAAAGAAAGAAGATATGATTGTGTTCAACCAATTGGCAATAAGATTGTAGATATTGGTCTTAGCGGCAATCTAAATGGGATAATCTAAAGAAAACATTTTTATCGTAGAGAAATTAATTAAGATACACAGAAATGAAAAATACGAAATTTCATATAATAAATTAATATAAACATTCATATTCACCATGTGAAACAAATAACATTAAATCTATGTTATTTGTTGCATATGCTGAATACGAGTGTTCATATTCTTTTATTATATGAAATTTAATGTTTTTCATTCCTGTGTACGTAAATTAATTTCTGTGCTACAAAAATATTGTTTTCAAATTGTTCCATCTAAATTACAGCAAAGACCAATATCTGCAATTTTAGTTCCAATTGTTTGCACATGATCATATCTTCTCTTTTTTTCTTTGATAAATAGAAGATGTTTCGAGCTTGATAATGTTTCCTTCTTTTGAAGTAAGCTTCATTTTTTTAATTTAGAGCTTCGATGTAAAGACTTAATTACGTTTGATTCACAAGTATACAATCTAATGACTTTCTTTACGATGGGTCTTCGACATTAATGTGCACATTTTTTTTTGAATCCGCAAAGAAAAAAACAAACCAATCATGAAAGGGATTGCAATAGGCGATTTTCATACGCCATCTGTAGCTTTGCTTATTTTTTTCATAGAAGTAAAAGTGCTTCAGATTTGGAGAGTATTGTTTTTTTCAATGATTTTGATAGGCTTGTATTAAAGCTGAATAAGATGCAACTTTTATCGAATTACTCAAAGTTAACTTATATTTTACTTACAAAGTTGAAGTACCATGATGCGAAGATGGAGAAAGTTGATAGATGAATGAGCGAGCTTGAAAACTGAAAGAGAAAAAGGAGGGGCTTCATATCGTTGATGTAAGATGTCAGATACTAAATTTATGGAGCTTTTCTCTTTTTTTTTTTTTATGCGAGGGCTTGAAGGAATTCAAGGGTGATGTTAAGGCTACTTACGAAAGGCATATAAAACATCTTTTTCATTATGATTTGAAAAAGCTTGACAATATTATAAAGCAATATCAATATCTTCAATTAATTTCTTTTACACACAAAGTAACCAGGGATCATCACAAAGTATGTTTGAAGATAGGCATTGGAACTTATGGAGAATCTTTGTACAACTTTATAAAGAGGTCATAATTGTTTTCGTACGGGTCAAATCTTTTTAACACCGGAGAATCAATGCAGAACGTTGCATTGCCTTTCATATAAACATATTAAAAAATTATGAAATAGTGTACGAGCATGTTGTTTGAGCTTCCTTCGATATTGCTTGATTCTTCTAATTGTTCATATTCTTTGGGACCAATTCTTCTTTTCTTGGTGGGAATATGCATTCCTCTCATGTTTAGGGCTTCTCGTACTAAGTTATTGGCTAGAAGAAATCTTTTTAACTCATTTCCACGTGTTAATGATGGTACCACAAAGGTGCTTGAAGCGTTAGGATCCTGTGTGGGAGTGAGTGAGTTGATGAGGTAAAAGCACCACAAAAAATCTGGTGTAGGGAGTTTGGCTGCAAAGTATTCTACGAAACCTACCCTCTTCCATACCGGCTTAAGTATGTTGCATTTTGTAATTTCTCGAACTAAAATGTCCTTCATAAGAAAAAAGTGTAAAGTGAAGAAATATATGAGGCTCCACTTGTATGAGTGATCACATTTATAAAAGAAATTCGGAGAGGAGGACAAAGGTTGATAGAGATGGAGAATGTGAAGAATCAAGAAAAATAAATCACTAAGGCATAAGTCAGGCTGAGCAGCATCCTCAAAAGTTTAGATCGAGTGACTTATCAGTATTTGCCGAGTCCACAATTTTACCTCTGCTTATCTTTTCACAGTGTGCAAAATCCATATGCATTTTTCACGCCACAACATGGAATAATTTTCTAAGGCGTGTTTCACATGGGGAGGTGCCGATAGAAACACGTAGCCTTTAATCAACCAGAAACTTCCATCTGCCCACTCCTTTTCAGACAAGGGTGGAGCCCTGCGAGTGTTCAAATGCCACATCATGGCACGTTTGAGCCGAAAATGTGCGGATACCCTTGCCTCATCCGAGTGCAAATTGCAGGCTACCCGTGATGCGTGGCAACCAACGTTCTTCCAAAGAAGTCGTAACAACGTTCATATGATTATTAGTTGCGTAGGTTTCAACGTTCATTTTCCAAAACTAGCATTGTCGACGTGCTCTTTAAAGCCGTGTGATTTTAGCGGCTCGAAGTTCAATGCATGAAGCATTTGATGTGCGCAAGGTTTTGAGTCATGACGCTTTTGACTTTGCGAGCTCATCGTTTTCCCCTAACATTCCAATTGCAAGCGCTAGAATAGGAGACTTCGTCAATTGAGTGCTATAACTCATATTATTTCGTAAGTATGCAAAACCATGGAAAGCAAAAATTTGACACACAAACAAAACTCACAAACTCATAGCCTATGGAGAATGAAGACACAAGGGCATTTGGCAAACTCAAAGGAATGCTAGAAGTCGACTTTCAAAAGTGATTAAGTTGAGGAACTCTCGTTCTCGCCATCTCTCTGCATTAGAAAGTAGAAAGAACTGTTACCATTGCATCTTTGGTAAAGGGCTGCATTGTGGCCTCGATGATGCAGTTTTAGAGCATATTGCAAGCCGATGCACATATTTCAGTATGTGTTTGATCATGCTTGGTTGTATTATAGCTTCTGTTTTCCATGGTGGAAAAAATGAAGTTAAATAATATCCACAAAAAATTCCTTGTTTAAGGAATTTATGGTGAAGTTAGAAACCTAGAGAAAACAAGGGAATAGAATCCATGAATAATTTCTCTCAAAAATAACAAGCAAAGGGTTCTGTAACCATGAATCAATGTGAGTGATCATTTTTTATCATAGTTTCCTCTTAATGAAAAACTATAAGGAAATAAAATTGGCATCTAGATTCATGTTTATCGTGCGGATAAGAAATATGTTTCAACTAAAAGATTTAGTCTTTTGTAATATAATGGGGTGATATCTGCAGTGGGTTCACAATAGAAATCTCTAATTCTAAGATTCAATTTGAATGGTGAAAGGTTAGATTCAAAGGCTTATGAGTCGTCCAAAAAGGCAAAAAGGATGGCTTTACGCTATGTATGAATACACCTATTCTAATGCAAAAGAGAAAGCATCCTTGCAGGCTGCTAGTACGTGCACATTTTTATATTAGTCTCTCTCTCTCTCATCTCTATTTTCTAAACTTCGTCTTTCTACCATTTCCCATTTTTGTATACGTCATAAATATATGTACATGCTAGACACTATTCCTCTCCTTAATAGAGTCACATACGTTCGGCTATATGGATTTCTGCATAACTAACACTGATGACCAGTACATCTGTCTACATCTTGGCTTCGAATCATCTTGATTTGCACCTTTGTTGTTAAACTTTATTAGCAAGTAGAGCCTGCATCTTATGGTCTAAGTTGCATTGGTGATGGGGTTTCTTCTTGCTACTGACCGGTTTGTGTTTACGACATAGAATTGTTGATTTTGTGGAACAGGTGGATAGCTACCTGTTTTATCTATCCCATGCCCTATTTTCCTTTTGCCAAGTACTTGCACAATTTCTATGACCATACCATTTTGGTTATACCTTCAAGTGGTTGGAGTACCGAGCCTCGCTATGGCTCGATTCTATGTGTAGAATTACCTCTTTTAATTACCCTGCTCTTGTCCTCCTTTGGAGTTCGGCGTTGATATGCTTTCAAACTTTCATGCAGATTTTGGTTGATCGTCATACCTGTGTTGTTGCTTGCCTTCAGTCGCTATGGTCCTTTTGCGAATCTTCATTATTGATTAGAAGCATAGAATCCTGATTTTGATACCTCCATGGATCAACTAGGTCCTGCTCATGTGTCAAATTTTGGGCTTCCATAGTTTTGCATTGTCTTGCACAACCCTCATTTCGGTGCCCACAATTGAATTCGATTGCTTCAGTTTTATATGGTTGCGACATGAGAACATCGGTACCTTGCTTGTTTGATTACAGAGGATTTGCTCCCCACATTATGTTGGATTGATTGGTAAAAGAATTTCATTTCAACTTTGTGTCAAAATGTGTTTAACTATTCAACATGCATAGTCCTCAACAATTCCAAGTGGAGATTTTCATGATGTTATATTTGAGTATAGAGGACACATTTTACATGCATATGAGTATTGGTTATTATATCTTCTTCATCCATGTCCTTTATGTGTAATCCTTTCTCCATCATGTTGAGACATTGATTTGTTGAAATTTTCTCAAATAATTGCCGTGCTACTTGAGCTTGGTGTTGAATGTGAGCTCCTCGATGCTAGGTGTAAGTGGGTGTTGGATATTTATTGAATAGCGCATTCTTGCATGTTCTTGGATTGTTGAAGGAGGGTTTGGCTATGGCTTTGCCTTTTCTAATAGTTTGTTTTCCTTTTCTTGCATTATCTTGCAATCTACTACTAGCTTCCTACTAGGATGCCTCGGTGGACGCAAGCTTCTCTTTTTCTAAGCTTTGATTTTTAGAATTGTTCTACTTCTTGGGATGAAGATATTATTCATATTTCTTGACCATATGGCTTGATGATTTAGATTGGAAGATCACATATGAATTGTCACGTGCTCTTACATGTCTGGCTGAGCTGCCCTACCTAGCTACCAGCCATCTACGTCGATTCAGATGTAACTAATGCTATTTTTATCAATTCAGATGTTAAGGAGGACAGGATTATGAAGAGAAAGAAAATGGAAAGCCCTACCTAGCTACCAGCCATCTACGTCCATTCAGATGTAACTAAAGCTATTTTTATCAATTCAGATGTTAAAGAGGACAGGAGTATGGTGGATAACTAATGCTATCCACAGAGAGCTGTTGGCTCCAAAGCCCTTTCCTGATGTTCAAACTTAGAAAGAAGTCTTCATATGAAGAGTCTCTCTATCACCTGTATCCTCTAAGGCATGGATGATGTCAGTGGGACTCATGGCTCCTTTTCTTAGTTAATAAATGTTAATTGAACATAGCAAAGATAACAACAACTTTGTCATTTTTATAAAAAGTGCCTGCTATCATTACTAGAACATGACTCCATAAATTACAAGATACTCTGTAACATAATCAGAACTTCAACTGCTGAAATACAAGAAAACCTGAAATTGTTTACACATTTATCAATAAGACCATACTTCAATACATAATCTGAAGAGATAAGTTGAAGTTTCCTCATGATATCCTGTAATTAGTCAGTCTTGTGAGGTTTCATACATTCAATATGCAAATTTCAGAAACTAACAGAAACAATTTCTTTGTTAAATAGTTCAATTAAATCTTGAATTGGTATGGTTCAGACTTATAGTATTATACTATTTACTGCTAGGAATGACTGATATAGAACTTTCGTAATGTTTTATGATAACCCTTCAGAATCAGAAGGTGTGTCTCACTATGTTGCGAGTATGTGTCAAAACAAAAACACTCCCGGTCCCCTATCTTTATTTTACCAAAAGCTGATATAAATGTAGCTACCTTATTTTTGCATTGCCTTTTTCTTAAAGATTTTTTTTTTCAATTGTGTAATGACAGGTACATCAAGAAGAGATCTACAGACTTAACAACTATGAATAAAGCTAATGTAAAAGAAAGACCTGTTGATGCATCTAAAATTTTTAGGAAAGGATTTATGAATTCATCATACCAGAATAAGAAGAACGATTGCAATCATCAAGATTTGCCCTTTATGGAAGCTGAAAATCAGGCACACATTTCAAGTATTGAATCTATATCTGGTACAGCACATCATTACAGATTTTGAATATTCAAATAATGCAAGAGTCTTATGTATCAACAATTGCAAACTGGTAGGCCTCGTGCTGAACATCAGAATGGTTATCTACCCAAAACCTGAATCTAATGAATCATGTTGAACCTATTAACACAAGATACTGGATGTCTAGTGAGAATTCTTTTATAGCAGTCTTTTCTTGACGTGCCAAAATTTTAAGTTTGTTTTTTAGCATGTTTGTGAACATTGGCACTAGGCAGAGGGTAATCTTGAAGAGTACTCATTCCCGATTGTAAGTGTTTAGTGGGCTTCCATGCTTGTCTGATAACATTTCCATGCTTGTGTGATTACATTCCTTGAAGCGAACATTCAAGGACAAGTGCACTTGCATTCCCTGCACCCACACACTGTTTCACCACCTACAAGTGAGAGTTTTGCATGGTGGGGCAGGGCTTCTGGATGTGGATCTCATCATTGCTTTTTGTGGAAAGTTCTTAAGCTGATCACCACCTAGGAGACCCCTTGGCTTGGGCTAAACCTTGCTATAGCCTTTTTGGAGGACGTGTAGTGGCAGGTGCGCAACATTTCTTTTCTCTTGGGTTGGGTGATTGGTGCTTGACTCTCAGCTCTTTTTCTCTCTCTCATAGGTGACTAGTTTTCTCTCTCTTTAGCGAGTTGTGCTTGGGTGATCTCCTCCTCTCTCCTAGGTGACTGGTTCTCTCTCTCTCTCTCTCTCTCTCTCTCTCTCTCTCTCTCTCTCCTCCCACGCGCTGCCCGAATTTAGGATTTGCAGGTCTGCTCTTGTACGCTGCCCGAAATTAGAGTTTGCAGGTCTGCTCCCGTGCGCTGCCCGAAGTTAGGGTTTGCAGGTCTGCTCCTGTGCGCTGCCCGAAGTTAGGGTTTGTAGGTAATACTCGACGTCAGCACAGTTGCCCCCCGCAACCTACCTTGCTCCTGAGAGCTGCCTGAAATTAGGGTTTGCAGGTAATACTCGACCTCAGCACTTAGAGTTCGTGTTAGATTTTCCTACGTTCTTTCAAACATCCGCCATCAACTCATTCCTCCACATCACCCATTCTTTGCACGAAGTCGGTCATGTGAAACCCTAATTGTTCGAACTTATCTTGAAAATCGAAATCTTGATTGTCCGAAGCCTAAACCTTCCCCAACATGCCTCTCTCTCCCATAAATTTTGCCTCTCTCTCTCTCTCTCATAAATTTCGAACCGATGGCGATTGCGAAACCCTAAAGTGGATCATCTCTTTGGGTCCCACAAAGATTTATCTTTGGACATGGAAAGACTCGAGCAGAAGGATGTGGAGGAGATGATAATTAAGGCTATAAGAGAAGCGAAAAAAGAGGAAGATAAGGCTCTTAATCAAGAGATGAGAAAAGCAACATAAAGAATAAAAGCTCTTTAAGATCAAATCAAACAACTCAAAGAAGACAAGGTTGAATGGAAAGCTGAAACACATCGTCTTCAAGAAGAAATCATCAACTTAAAGATCTTCAAGGAAGAGGGAGAAATTACCAAAATAGATGATCTGAAAGAAGAAATAAAGAATGAATGGAGGACAAACATCCAAGAGCAAGTTAGATTAGAGGTGGAATCAACCTAAAACAATTGGGTTGAAGTCGATGCAAAAACATTAAAAAACAGGTAAAAGAAGAGGAAATAAGAGATGAATACATCAGGGTGCAAGAATACTTGAAGAGGAGAGACTCAGGTATGTCCGTAGACTACATGTAAGGATAACAAGCCTCTCTGAAGGAACATGTGCTGAGGCTGATGCATCATAGATATGTCGTGAGCTAGGATATAACGAAACTCCATTCACCCGTGCGTGGAGTTGTGAAAGATCACACATATATTACACATGAGGTCCGTAAAGGAGAGAATCACTTTTTTCAAGAAGAGATCCATACTAAGAAGACTTCCAAGTGAATCTTTATTCATGGACGAGGACCTCACAAAAATGCAAATAGGGCATAAAAGGGCATGTATGCCTTAGATCTTACAGGCAAGGAGAGAAGGATGGAAGGCTTTTTATTGTGACGGTAATATCTTTATAGACGGACGCTCTATCAAATAGGGCTATGCAGCCTATGAGGAAACACCACACGAGTGGTCACAATTGAGGGGAGCAATGTGGAACTAATATGGAGCACTTTGGACACGGCCAGACCGACTAGAGATCCTAGATACTCATGACTTTGCTTGCATCACAGAGACCCATGAGTGCCCATAAAGAAGCCTCCCCCACATTATAGGTTTTCATTGGGAATTTGCATTCAGGGCCATGACGAGACATAGTACGACACCGGGGTATCACCATCAGATACAAAGCCTGATCCACATCATAGGTAGAGATGAGGAGACACGATACATGGGGGTTCACGTGGATATAGCACCGGAGACATGGGTCTACATTGCCATATGCTACTTCCCATGAGGCGGACCCAGATATGTATGACATGATCATGGGGGATGGACTCGTGATAGAGATTTACCATACGCTGCACTTTCGGATGAGATACTACATTACAACACCCTAAGTGAAGTCTTCCTCGTTGGGGACTTCAATGGCCGCACTCCGTCACGTGAGTGCAAGTCATATGCTATGGAGCATCCAGAGATCATGAGGGGAAGAGATCCATACGAGACGAGGACAAGCATAGTATCAACGAGATATGGGTCAGGACACCACTGGGTACGGAAGACATTTACTTGAGCTAGGAAGCCGACATCATCTTGTTATATATAATGGGATGCACCGTTGGTTAGGCTCGGGTTGACTTACTTGCTATCCTCACGTGGAGAAGGAGAGAGCAAGGTTGACCATATTCTGGGTACCATTTATAGAGCTTCACTTATTCCCTCACTTAGTATTGGTCAACATCCACTCGGTGTTGATCATACATTTATCACGTTCACACCATCTCCTACTCCATTAGACCATCCCACAATCATTGAGCCAAACACCATGATACACTTCACACGCGAACTTTCACATGTTCATGCACACCACTTACATCGCCTACTCTCCCTCGGCCCACTAGCACTAGTAGACACTCACGTCACATATCACCACAATCCTACATGACTTAGCTCCACACAACTTTCCAAACCACACACATACACACCCTCCATGCATGGGATCCATGCCCCAAAACCGTTGGTATGATACAAATTGTCGGGATCTAAAGAAGCATCTACGGAGTGTTAGAGCAGAGGGGGATATTACACACAAGCGGGCACAACGATGCATGCAGAGCCTTGCCTACCACAAGCGGAAGGAATGGGAGGAGAGATAATATTGGGATATCTATCACTTGCTCATGAGTCCGAACAGTGTAGTGGCGTAGCGACCCCTGAGAGAGAGAAGACAACAAACACACATTCGAGACATGAGCACTTGGCATAGCTATGCATATAGCCTATACGAGATCCCGAACAAGCCCCCCATTCCCAGACCACATAGCTCACACCCCACTACCTATGACTTCTTCACATCGACTATGGTTAGTCGTTCCATTGCCCATCTACAGCTTGGAAGGGGCCATGACCAGTTCGGTTTACAAGCAGGGCATCTCATCTATGGATGCATGACTCTAGCACCGCTTGTTGCCCATCTCTTCAATTGAGCACTTGTTGAAGGGTTTCGTGACTCATTGACTAAGCACATCATTGTGCTCACTGCCCATTCATAAGTCAGGCAATGTTATGGATCAAGCCATATACCGAACGATCATGATTGGCCCCATATTGGCCAAGTTATATGGGGCATTGCTAGAGATAGAGTTTAGCACTCTCGCCGAGAGGAAGGGTATCACGGCCCCAAGAATGGAAGATACAGACTTGTTACTCTACCATTGACTACATCTTGACTATGAGATGCTTGATCGATCGTGCACGAGTGAAGAAGAGGAGGTTATACTGTTGCTTTGTTGACTTCCACAAAGACTTAGACACAGTTCCCAAGGAGTGGCTCTTTAGACGTCTACATGATATCGAGGTTCGAGAGGAGATGATATAGGGGATCTATGCTTTTTATGAGAGAGTATCACGTAGAGTCAAATGTCCGAGCGGTCTATCAGATTCACTTGCTAGTGTCATGGACAAAAGAAACCATCCTGAACCTTAGATTCTATGTACGTCTATATCTCATGATTGGTTCAGAATTTGGGGAAGCCAATGCTTCCATTGCATTCAGAACGCGCCAAAACCCTAAGATCAACTTCCTACTTGCTAAATTTTGACATCTGGAGGTCCTCTTCGGATTGTTATTATCATCGATGACATCTGGAGGTTGTGTTCGGATTGTTGATATCATCGATGACATATAGAGGTCTTGTTTGGATTGTTGACATCATCGATGTCATCATCAAGTTGTAACCGCCTTTGAACCGCCTTTAATAACCGCCCTTGAACACCTATATAAGGAGGGCTTGGCCATATACATCCTCAGTCTTGCCAATGCCAATCTTGGGAGCTCAATGAGTCACGATCTCCAAGTAAGTACTTTCTAAGTTCCAGTTCCGGTTCTTGTCTTGATCCTTGTTTTAGTCTTGTGTAGTCTAGTTCTTGGACATCCTGTCTTGTCCTCTTGTAATCTCGTAGTATGAGATCTTTTCTAGTTACTTCTTGTATCTAATTCATCTCCCTGAAGGGAATTCTTGTAATTGAGATATCTTGTTTCGTACCTACGGTCCCGGGTTGTGGGATCTCCTGTATCATCTCTAATCTAGTTATTCATACCTTTCAGTCTCGGGTTGTGGGACGTCTTGTATAAGTTACATATTCTTGTATTATTATCCCTACGTGGGTGTTCTTGTAATCAAAAGTATATTTCCGAAATCTTATCTAATGTAGTCTGAGAGCATAATCTAGTGCTCCGCTAACATTTTGGCAAGACTAGATCCTATCTAAGACTAGGCATCATGGAGAACACTTATGAACATATTGTGGCATCACTTCAAAGTCTCCAACAACAAGTCGAGGACCTAACTCATTGACAAGCACAAGTCGAGATGGGACATCCCGTGCATATAGGTGCACTCATCCAAGAACTAGAAGAACAAATCGGGAATCTTGAGGCAAATCAAGGAAGTATTCAAGTGAACCAATATCCTAGTTCATCCTTCATGAAGGAACCCAAGATTTGCATGCCAAAAAAGTTTGATGGCGATCACACGAAGTTCCACGGGTTCCTTCAACAAGTCAAACTCTACATCCGCATGAAGCCTTATAGATACCTTGATGATGCATCCAAGGTCGTCCTTGTTGGAACCCTGATTTGCGGTCAAGCGTTATCATGGTTCACTCCAATCTTGGATAAGGACACGGTAGTACTTCGTGACTATGAGGGGTTTCTTTGAGAGCTCCCCGCTTGGAGATGTAGACTCGAGTCGAGTGGCAAAAACAAAGCTTTGAAAGCGACGTCAAGGTATCTTTCCTTCCTTTACCTATGCATCAAAATTTAGACAATTGATATGTGATTTTACTTGGCACAAAGATTATTTCATAAGCCAATTTATATGGGGTTTAAGAGATGATGTGAAGGACCTTCTACTCATGATGTGGGAGGTTAAGACATGGAATGAATACATCACTCAAACCATTCAATGTGATAACCGCAAGCCTCTAAGCCCACAAGAGAAACAGAGAAGGAGAGATAATAAGTTATGCCTCTATTGTGGACACCTCGACCATATTGTAGTTAATTGTCCTGAGAAGAGAACCAACTCCAGAATCGAAGTCATCCTTGTAGAGCAAGCAAATGAGGAAGTCCAATTGTAAAGGAGACCGTACAACCTGACCATGATATAAGAAAGGGTCTCTTAATTCGAGCAACACCCATAGAAACATGTGTTGCCCCAATCATGAGATATAGAAGTCACATGGAATCTGAGGTTCAAGATGGTTTCCTTTGTCCATGACATCACCTCCCCCTCAAGCGACGAGTTCCACGAGGAGCGGTCATGTTCTCTGGTCTCCGCGTCATTGGATTTTTTTATGGAATTCTCGAACCTTGATTGGTGCTCTTTGAAGGTTTTCTGCAGGTTCCCAAGTACGATCATTGATGTCATACCCGTTCCAATGAACAAGGTACTCCAATCTTCCTCCGGGTGTTCTTGAATCTAGGACATGCTCGACGTCGAATTCTTCATGATCATCAATCTCGATAGGTGCTGTAGCTGCAGGAGATAAGGCGTAGTACCTCATGGACATTCACAAAGAACTCAAGGAAGAGATCCATAAAGCTCAAGAATAATATAAGTATTATGCAGATCAGTGTCGTGTTCAGAATCCATCATATCAAATTGAGGGTAAAGTGAGGTTACTCTGAAATAATTTGCAAACATCAAGGCATGTGCAAAGCTAGACCATCAAAGATTTGGTCCGTACATAAAGGCCATTACTTGATATTCTCCATAATAATATTGATTTTAGACTTGGGATACACAGGATTCTGCAGGTGTTATTTCCACATCACATTGTGATTTCAGCACATTTTTAACCGGCTAGTAAGCATCACACTTAAAGAAAAAAAAGAACCTATCTTGTACAGTTTCACAAATTGGAAATTGGAAAGTTTTAGAAAATGAAAATGACTATACTTCTCTTCAGTTGTTTACTAATTTTTGAGATAATATTGTTAAGATTTCTGATTTGATGTTCTTTAGTGGTGAGAATGACTAATGTGCAATTCTTGCATTTATTTATGATGCCCAGATGAGCCTCCAGAATTGGAAGATATGTCTCATTATGTAGCTAGCATGTGGCAGAACAAAAAGCCTCCTGGTTTTTATCTTTGTTTATTAGAAAACCTCTTATAAATATAGAAACCTTATTTCTCTATTGCTTAATGATAAAATATGTTTAATTTCATAACAGCTGCTACAGCTACTATAAAGAGAACAGCTGACTCAACAACTTTGAATGAAGTTCGTGTAAAAGAATTGCCTGTTGATGTGTCAAAAATGTTTAAGAAAGGATTTTTAGATTCAACCTATCAGAAAGACTGCAAACAGCAAGAGTTACCCTTCTTGAAAGCTGGAGAACAGAAACACAATCCCAAGATTAAAGATATACCTGGTACAGCACATGATTAGAGATTTGAAGTATCATAAATAATGCAACTATTTTGATGTATTGATATTTATGAACTCGTGCACTTTACTCATTGTTAAAAAGATTTTTCAACTGCTGTTTGAATCTAACAGATCAGTGAACCTCTCATACAAATAGTGGGAATTGTTCAAATTCGGGATCAAGTTTTCATGACATTTTGAATGTCAAGTGAAAATTCATTAGTAGCATTCTTTTTCTTGAAATGAAATTCCAATCTATAATTCTGAGTTTTGAATTTTACCTTTTTCTCTCTACTTGGATGAGGAGAGTGCAGTGCATGGATATGAAGTTCCATGTTCTCCAATTGGAGAATTTTCATGATTTGATAAAGTTAGTTGTCATGCATTGTGCATATATCTCCTTGTCATGATGCAGATCAAGGGCATAAACTAAAACATGTTGGCTTGTGAGATCTCAAATAGCTACCTTCCACTCTCCTCCCAACCTTAAGTAGACCTTGCCCTTATACATATCTAGAATTTTCTCTAGGGTCCAAACACCCCTCATATGGCCACTTTGAGGAGATGGAATAAGCTCATGAGACTACATAGACTCGTGCTAGAGCCTTGGCTCCCTCGAAGGCTCCCTCCAACTCTGGTATTTGACTCATGTAGAGTCCTCAACCAATGAAGGTAGACCAATTGGTGGACCATGGTAGTCTAAATGAATCTAACACTGTCTCCATTCTAAAGATCATTGTCCTCAATGATCAAGGGAGGAAAGTGTTTGCTTTATTTAGACCATGATGGTTTACCATTGGTCTACTTGCATAGGTCGAGGAACTTGGAAGGTCAATGACCAGAGCTCAAAGGAGCCAAGGCTCTAGCAGAAGTCATGAGGTTATTCCATCTCCTCAGAGTGGCCATATGAGGGGTTTTTGGACCTTAGAGAAGAAGACTCTAGATATGCATAAGGGCAAGAGCTATTTAAGCTTAGGAGGAGAGTAGCATGTAGTTAATTGGGACATCACATTTGAAATATAACCTTCTATGGTATGCAATGAAACAAGGTAATGACTTGCTTAATATTGTTTCCTAAATTCTCACTCCATCCCAAAATCAACGAAAAACCTAGCAATCAACAATCTATAGCATTAGATATCCCTCATGTTGCTCCAGACCAAAGCATTAGATCTACTTACGAAACTCGAAAAATCATGTTTTTTGGTGTCAAGGTAGCTCGTGAACTTAGTACAAGTTTCGATTGGAATTAATTCATTTGGAGTCATGCCCAAAAACTTATTGCGAAAACTCTGAGAGTCTGAGACCATCTGCAGAGTTTTCTCTTAAATCAAAACTTCGATTTCTATGAAATTTGGAAAAACAAAACTTCAAATGTATGCTATATATCCCAACAAAAATCACATCAATTGGACTCTCCAATGATGAGAAAAGCCTCTGTTAAGTCAGCTCTGTATACATTCTAGAGAGTAAACTTTTTATAGCAGGTCTGAGCAATTGAGATCTTAACACCTATCAGACAAATTCTAAATTCTATGAAATTTTGTGAGCTTAATTAGCACTTTATCAACTAACAAATCACAAAATTTCAAAAGAAATAACTATTTCTATACGAAGCTACAAACAATTCAATGTGCAGCAGCACCTACATGAAGATAGCAAATATGAAAACGAGATGAATGCACTTTAATCATTTCTTTGAAGCATTGAAAATGTTTTTTAACTTAAATTCATGATAATTTTATGGAAATGTGTGCATTCGCATATGGTTTTGATGATCATTTATGCATCTTCTCAAAGTATTTCATTGAACAAGGAATCAATTCAAACAAAATAAAACCTGCGGAGCAAGTGTGAGATCATGGTGATCTGGGGCCTCTCAATCCGCGTCCACATTGCCTCCGTGATCCCTGGTGCCCGTACTGCCGCTGCGTACATCAATGCCGGTGTCACTAGAGTATCAAAGAGCCACCCCCTAGTCTGGGGCTCCTGAAAATGTGCCTGAAAGCAGCGTCTCTGCAATCCTGCAAGTGCCGCATAGCCTCGTGTCAATCTATCTCTCGCTGCCTGTGCCATGGAAAATACCCCTGTGCTGCCCGAGAAGGTGACACCTAAGTAGACATAGGAGTCCACTACCTCTATCTGTCCTCCAGCATCCGTGAAAGAGGCGCGATGGCTACTGTCCTCGAGGTATGGAAGATCATGACCTTGGTCTTGCCAAGGTTCACTGTGAGTCCTCTCTCCATGCGAAAGGTATCGAGCGCCTGTAAATGTGATTGCAGCCCCTCTTGTGACTCTGAAAGCAGGACAATGTCATCAGCATATAATAGGATGTGTACTATGTCATGAACATATAATAGGATGTGTACTTGCATACCTCCGAGGTCTCCTCCTAGCCCTCCTGCTCGTTGTATATACTCCGTGATCTCGTCGATGTAGAGACGAAAGAGAGTGGGTGAGAGAGAGCAACCTTGTTTCACACCAATGGTGCTAACAAGGCTGTCTGATAGGCCGCCGGGGGAGCGCACCCTGTCATGGACACAAAGAAAACCATCTTGAACCTTAGATTCCATGTCAATTTCTATATCTCATCATTGGCTCAGACTTTCAAGAATCTAATGCTTCCATTGCGTCCGAAATGTGCCAAAACCCCAAGATCGACTGACTATTTGCAGAATTCTGATACCGGGTGGTCTTGTTTCAAGTCGATGATATCATGATGACATCATTGGGAACTGCCCTTTAAAACCTATATAAGGAGGGGTTGGCCACATTCATAATCAATCTTGTGGATACCAATCTTGGGAGCTCCAGGAGTCGTGACCGCCAAGTAAGTACTCTCCAAGTTCCAGTTTCAGTTCCTGTCTTGTTTCTTGTTCTAGTCCTGTCTAGTCTAGTTCTTGGACATCGTGTCTTGTCCTCTTGTAATCTCGTAGTACGAGATCTTGTCAAGTTCTTTCTTTTATTCAGTTCATCTCCTAGAAGGGAGTTCTTGTAATCTAGGCATCTTGTGTCATACTTACGATCCCGGGTTGTGGGATGGATCTCCTGTATCATCTCTAGTCCAGATTTCAATACCTATTGGTCCCGGGTTGTGGGAAGTCTTGTATTGATTACGTATTCTTGTATTATTTTCCCTATGTGGGTGTTCTTGTAATCATAAGTGTATATTCGAAATCTTGTCTAGTGAAGTCAGAGAGCACACCCTGCCTATGACTCGTGACACACCTAGTGCTCACCTGACACACCCTGCCTATGACTCGTGCATACAAAGCATGGATGACCCATAGCGTGTCTGATGGTAGCTGTAACTCTTAGAGTCTCCATAGTAGTCTCTCTCGAGGGACCATGTCTAAGGCTTTGCAGAAATCCACAATTCAACAGTGTAGTCTCCGCTTCCTCGCCTTCGCGCTCTCAATCAAGCTATGAAGTACAAAGGTGTGGTCGATGGTGGAGAAAGTGCGGCGGAAGCCTGCCTGGCCGGGTGCTCTGATCAGAGAGACAGAGAGAGAGAGAGAGAGAGAGAGAAAGTCTTTTTAACGTCTATTAGAGGCCAAAATCGGCCTATGAGACAAAACATATACATTAGTATGATCCAATCCACTGTCATCCCAAAAGGAAAATAAAGTGTGAGTACAAAAAACGGGTATAAAAGGGAGTGGATAATAACTAGCATCAAGGGTGTGGGGTGCTATGGGTATGCACTCTATATGCTCAATGGGTGAGATACAAATATGAGATGCATAGGGAGGGGAGGCTCGATGGTATCACAACCCTCTAAATGCTTGGAGTGGGTGTAGGATATAATGCATTGGTGGGCAAGGCATCATGGCGATCCTCAAAATGCTGTGAATGTCCAAATCGACAGGGGTGCGCGGTTGATGTCTCCGTATCTCCATGTCATGGCGTGCGTGAATCGCCTGAATCTCTCTCTGGTGTGGACGGGCTCTCTGGAGTGGGGGTCTCGCTCGTCGACGCTGTCGGACATGTGACACCCTGCATGGAGCTTGGTCCTCGAGTGGATATGGGTCTAAAAAAATCTGTAATATAAGTCTGAGGGGGGGAGGGCAGGTGTATCTCCATCTGCTGCTGGAGAAGTGATGCACGGCAGTGCTTGAGCTCTACTAGGAAACGACCTAGAGGGCACTGGTCCTCTGTCCCCAATAAAGCCCTGATCTCTCTAGGCCCCCTGAAGAGCTGTGGGTAGCGGTCTCTGATGTCCTCATATGCCTAGCACCTACATGTGTAGTGCTCCTCGTCCTCCACCTCCTCTCGGCATATCCTGCATAATCTCTCGTCCCTCGGGGTATGTGTCGCTCGTCCAACCTCAATCTCGAGCTGGTGTGATGATACTCTAAGCTGCCCAATGGCCACTCTCTCAGTTGGTGCCATGTATGTATCCATGTATCGTGGTCTCTGAATGAAACCATCCGTTGTCACAATCAGGAAGTGCTCTCTGTAGTGTTGCCTCTTTATGGGAAGAGGCTCCCGTGGTGCTATTCATGTCTCCCTGACGTGTATCTGAAGTAGGTCCTTACGGTTGATCCTATTCCTCTCCAAACGAGAAAGGGTAATGTGGGGGGAAGAGAGGTCATACTGAAAAGGGGGGAGATTGATAATGCTCATGCCATGGTATGCTAACCATCGGTAGGTCTGTGCATACCATACTCTCTCATGCCCTTGCTCTGCCAAATGTCTAGAGCTCTCAAATGCAAGCCTGGTGAGTCGGTTGGTGGGGAGCTCTCTGACTCTCAGAATAAAGGTCACCAACTCGAAGAGGGCCTCCACTAGCATCGGTGGTGTGCCAAGCTCAGCTCGTATAATGTCATGTGGAACGGAGGGCTTGCTGCGGAGCAAGTGTGAGATCATGGTGATCTGGGGCCTCTCAATCCGCGTCCACATTGCCTCCGTGATCCCTGGTGCCCATACTGCCGCTTCGTACATCAATGCCGGTGTCACTAGAGTATCAAAGAGCCATCCCTTAGTCCGGGGCTCCTGAAAATGTGCCTGAAAGCAGCGTCTCTGCAAAGTGCCGCATAGCCTCGTGTCAATCTATCTCTCGCTACCTGTGCCATGGAAAATACCCCTGTGCTGCCCGAGAAGGCGACACCTAAGTAGACATAGGTTGATGCCATCATATGCGCTACATCTGCATACAAAGTGCTCCTCATCCTCCATCTCTGAGACTCTCAGCTGGCCAATCGCTACCCTCGAGCTATGAGGCATGTAAGTATCCATGTAACATGGCCGCCGGATGAAACCGTCCGCTAGTATGTCTAAGAACTGGTCTCGATAGTGCGATAGTCTCAATCCAATGTGTGGTGTGTGCCATGTCTGACTAATGTAGAGCTTCCAAAGATCCTGTCTGAGCACAACATTCCTCTCATGACCAGAGAGGTGGATGTGAGGTGAGTCTGGGTCGTACTGAAAAGGCGGCAATCTGTCCATATCAAGGCCATGACTATCAAACCAGACTCTAACCTGAGTGTACCAAGCTCTCTCATATCGTGACTCTGATATCTGTATAGATGCCTCAAAAGCTCTGCGTGTGAGTCGGTCTGTAGGGAGTTCCCTCATCCTCTGGATAAAGCAGATAGTCTGGAATAGTGCATCTACTACCATGGGTGGTGCAGCTAGCTCTGCCTTGATGATGTTATGTGGTATCGACTGTTTCCCGCGAAATAGTCGCGAGATCATACGTACCTGGGGCCTCTCGATCGCACTCCACTGGGTGATTGTGAGGTCTTGGGCCCAAACTGTCCCAGCATACATCATAGCTGGTCTAACTAGTGTGTCAAATAGCCATCCCTTCGTGCGGGGCTCATGGAAGTCTGCCTGGTGACATCTCCGCTCTAACATGGCTAAAGCTGCATATCCTCATGTGAGTCTATCGGTGGCTACCTGTCTCATGCTGAAGGGGCAAGGTAAGCTCGTGAATGTGACTCCGAGGTAGACATAGGAAGTGGCCACCTCAATCTGTCCACCGCCGGCTGTGAATCTTGCTCCATTCCTCACCATGGGGGAAGTGTGAACGATCATGACCTTGGTCTTGCCAAGGTTTACTGTCAAGCCCCTCTGTGTACAAAACTCATCTAGGGCATCCAGGTGGCGCTGTAATCCCTCGGGTGACTCTGAAATCAAGACAATGTCATCGGCATATGATAAAATGTGGACAGGTGTACTTGCGAGGTTTGCACCCTCTCCTCCAGCTCGGAGAATGTAGTCCTCAATCTCATCGATGTAGAGACCAAATAGAGTGGGAGAGAGCGGGCAGCCTTGCTTAACACCGATGGTGCTAACAATGGCCTCAGACATACCTCCTGGACACTGTACTCTCCCAGTCACCTGCTCATAGAGTGCATAGATGGCCCAAATCATCCCTGATGGTACTCCCAAGCTTTGAAGGCATTGGAAGAGCCTCTCTGGTGGCACTGTATCAAAAGCTTTGCGGAAGTCCACAAAGCAGCAATATAGTCTCTTCTTCTGCACCCTTGCCCTGTCAATGAGGCAGTGCAAAATGAAGATGTGATCAATAGTAGAGAAAGCTCGCTGAAAACCTTCTTGGCCTCGTGCTCATAGCCCCTTAGTCTCTGCATATGAGCTGAGCTCTGCCTCAAGTATGGCACCGTATAGTTTGGCCATGGTGTGGCCAATCATGATGGTCCTATAATTCCCTGGGTCCAGGGTGTAGCCAGATTTGTGGATAGGCACAATGGTGTGTCTAGTCCACTCCTCTGGGAAGCCCTCCCCTATAGCCTGATTGAAGATGTGTGCAATGAACGGGGCTATAGTGGAGGCTTCATATATGAGATGCTTGCTCTGCAATCCCGTATGGTTTGTCGAACGGCCATGTCTTAGTCATCCTATGGCCCTCTAAGGCCTATTCAAGAAATTTGGGAATTATTCAAGTCCCATTTATGTTACTAACTATGTTAACTTCTTAAGTTTGAGCCCAAACTTGATACCTCATTCATAATACAATTATCCGTAATATTAAAGTACTAATTTAATATACCCCAATCAAGAGATAATAACATGTTTTAGTGTGTGAATGAGTCAAAAAGTGAAACATTGGGGCAGAAAGAATTGTCTCAAAATCCTGTGTAATTCCCATTTTTCCTGAATAGGCCTTCTCTCAACCATCTTTGCTGTGAAGAGAGAAGAACTGGTAGGGAGAGGCTCAAGTGGCTTGGGAATGGGAGGTTGCCTAGGCACCTCATATAATCTCTGAGCATAATCATGCCATGTGTGTAGGTCCCCAATAGGTATGGTTGAGCGTGGCTCTCGTAGGGTACGCCATGCTGCAACACTGTCCATACTCATAAAGAGATGGTATAGCTCAAGCACATGTGCCTCCTCAAAGGCTTGCCTCTTCCGACGTGTGAGAGTCTTCATCCGTCCCCTGGCCTGTCTTCAATAGGTATGGTCGAGAGTGGCTCTCGTAGGGTACGCCATGTTGTAGCACTGTCCATACTCATAAAGAGATGGTATAGCTCAAGCACATGTGCCTCCTCAAAGGCTTGCCTCTTCCAACGTGTGAGAGTCTTCATCCGTCCCCTGGCTTGTCTCTCTGTGATCTCTCCCAATGCTCGCTGAGCTCGTAGTCGGCGGCAAATATCTTTGCATTCCTTATCATACCAACGATGTTGTGGCATAGGAGGTGTATGACCAGAATGGATGGTGTGTGGGAAGGAGCTGATGGCGGATGTCTGAAGAACTGATGCTATCTGTGAGGTGAGTAGGGATAGTGGAGTGTCAGGGTGAAGCAAGAGAAGACCCTTCTCGACTTGGGCCGCATATATGTGAGCTAGCTCGTGTGTGAAGTGGATGGTGGTGTGTGGGATGCATGTTGGGGTGTGCGTGTAGGGGTGTCTCCCTTGAGGGAGAGCGCGAGGTATGTGTGATCTTCCCCAATGGGTACGGGTGGGATGGTGAAAGAGGTAAGTAGGTGAATGGCCACTCTAGATCCCATGACGTAAATCTACTGAACTTCCCCTTCCATCTGTGACTGAGTGTGGTATGCATGTCAATCCTCCTGAGGTAGGCCACTAAGCCATCGCGTTATAGATAACGAGATTATGTCGAGAGCCTAATTTGAGTGAGTGCCATAATGAGTGTGTGTAGAGTCAGCTGAAGCTCGAGCTGTAGACTCATCCTCTATGGTACGTAGTATCTGTGGGTCTTCTGGGTCAAATATCTCACACTGATCATTGCCTGTCCTTGCATTGAAGTCTCCCATAAGGAAGACTTCCCCTAATGCAGAGTAGTACTCTGTAATCTCTTCTGACAAGCAAGTGTATGGTGGGTCCTCCTCTCGATCTATGATAGCGAATCGCGAGCTAGAAGGAGCAAAGTAGCATAAAGCTATGAAGATGATTCGCTCGTGTGAGAGCTGGAGTCAAATCCAAAGATATTTGGCATGTGAATCACGTGTGACTATCTGTATCCTTCTCTGAAATCCATCTCTGAAGAGTATGGCTACTCCTCGTGATCCTCTAGTGGTGTGTTGACGTGTACACTCTCTGTATGTGGAGTCCCACTCTCTGTATGTGGAGTCCCACTCTCTGTATGTGGACTCCCACTGGAAACCGTGGACTCGAGGTAGGCCCCGGTCCAGGCTCTCATGTGTCTCTGTGAGCATAATGAT
This sequence comes from Ceratopteris richardii, assembly GCA_020310875.1. Classification (NCBI taxonomy): domain Eukaryota; kingdom Viridiplantae; phylum Streptophyta; class Polypodiopsida; order Polypodiales; family Pteridaceae; genus Ceratopteris; species Ceratopteris richardii. The sequence goes on from CM035414.1 coordinate 126,000,050, forward strand.
GTCTTTGCCTTTGTGCACCTCTTCCAACCTCTCTGGGTGTGTCCATAGATCTCCATTGCAGTTCCAAGTTGCAAGGTGTATCTCCTCGAGTGTCTCACAGGCCGCGAATCCCTATGGGATGGCCTTGCCATCAATGATGACACGACCATCTCTATATGAAGCCTTCTTTCCTTCTTTGCGAGCTCGGTGTATTCTCGGCATGGATGCACGACAGTGTGCTACTTGCATGGGTGTGAGATCATCATCAAGGTAGATGGGGGGGCCATCAAGTGCTCTCAGAATCACCCTCTTGCGTAGGAAAGTAGGTCTTACATCTTCTGAAGGGAAGTGTAGAATGAGAGCTCTCTTCTTCGTGGGATCCCGTCCCGTTCTCCAAGACTTGATAAATGGGGGGGAGTCCTCTTTGTAGCCGAGCATCCTGCATAGTGTCTTCCCGTCAGACTCGGGTGTAGAGCCTTTTTTTTCTACAATGCCTGTGATGCGTACATTGAGACGACGGGCATGTCTCATCTTTTCTTCTTCAATGGTGGTGTGCACGATGAGTGCTTCTTCCTTTTGTGCTTCCTCTTTGGCTTCTTTTTTGATGTTCTTTTTCACTATGTCAATCCATCCTTCTTTGGTAGCTTCTAATTTGTTTTCCATGCTCGCAGTCAAAGCTTTGGTGAGTTCTTCTTTTAGAGCTTCTGTCTTGTTCATATTAATCTCTTTCTCTTCGGATGTGAGATAGACCATTAAAGTTTTGAGGAGCTCCAATTCCTCTTTCATGTTTGCCCTTTCCTGAGCCCATTCTTCTTTTTCTTTGTTTCTCTCCCTCTTAGGCTCTTCTTTCTCTTTCTGCCATGTTTCCCTCTCCTTATGATATGTTTCTACTTCTTTCTCGAGCTTTGAGAGGTGGTTGATGATGGCCGTGATAGTGGACTCCACCATCTTCTTGTTTTCTTTGATAGCTATGGTTAGTTTGTCCTCCATTTTCGTCAAATCGTCCTTCTTAGCCGTAGCACTCATTGCATTCGAAGATGAAAAAATGCTCAGTGTGCTGAGCCCAAAGACTTGCGATAAAGACGGGAGCACGCCCGATGCGCGATGGAGCAAGGGTGGGAGTGGCTAATAACTGTAGACAACAGTTATTAGCATCGTTGCGATCCTCAAAATGCTCTCCACGTCGATATCAACACGGGTGCACCGCTGACGTCTCCGTATCTCCATGTCTCAGTCGTCGATGTTGTCGTCTAAGCTCCTCTTCTCTCTTTAATGTGACACCCTGCATCGAGCTTGGTCCTCGGGTGGATGTGGGTCTGAAAAAACCTGTAATATAAGTCTGGGGGGGCTTGGTGTATCTCCATCTCTCCATCTGCTGCTGGAGAAGTGATGCACGGCGGCGCTGGAGCTCTACTAGGAAACGACCTAAAGGGTGATGGTCCTCCATCTCCTATAAAGCCTTGATCTCTCTGGGCCCCATGAAAAGCTGTGGGTAGCAGTGTCTGATGTCCTCATATGCCTGACATCTTCATGTGTAGTGCTCCTCGTCCTCCACCTCCTCTCGGCATATCCTGCATAATCTCTCGTCCCTGGGGGTATGTGTCGCTCGCCAAACCTCAATCTCGAGCTCGTGATGATACTCTGAGCTTCCCAATGGCCACTCTCTCTGTTGGTGCCATGTATGTATCCATGTATCGTTGTCTCTGAATGAAACCATCCGCTGTCATAGTAAGGAAGTGCTCTCTGTAGTGATGCCTCTTTGTGGGAAGAGGCTCCCATGGTGCTATCCATGTCTCCTTGACGTGTATATGTAGTAGGTCCCGACGGATGATCATGTTCCTCTCCGAACAAGAGAGGGTAATAAGAGAGGTCATACTGAAAAGGGGGAAGATCGGTAATGCTCATGCCATGGTCTGCTAACCATCGGTAGGTCTGTGCATACCATACTCTCTAATGCCCTGTCTCTGCCAAATGTCTAGAACTCTCAAATGCAAGCCTGGTGAGTCGGCTGGTGGGGAGCTCTCTGACTCTCAGAATAAAGGTCACCAGCTCAAAGAGGGCCTCCACTGGCATTGGTAGTGTGCCAAGCTCAGCTCGTATAATGTCATGTGGAACAGAGGGCTTGCTGGGGAGCAAGTGTGATAGCATGGTGATCTGGGGCCTCTCAATCCGTGTCCACATCGCCTCCGTGATCCTTGGTGCCCATACTACCGTTGCGTACATCAATGCGGGTGTCACTAGAGTATCAAAGAGCCACCCCTTAGTCTGGGGCTCATGAAAATTTGCCTGGAAGCAGGGTCTCTGCAATCCTACAAGTGCCGCATAGCCTCACATCAATCTATCTCTCGCTACCTGTGCCATGGAAAATACCCTTGTGCTGCCCGAGAAGGTGACACCTAAGTAGACGTAGGAGTCCACTACCTCTATCTGTCCTCAAGCATCGGTGAAAGAGGCGTGATGGCTACTATCCTGGAGATATGGAAGATCATGACCTTGGTCTTGCCAAGGTTCATTGTGAGTCTTCTCTCCATGGGAAAGGTATTGAGCGCCTGTAAATGTGACTGCAGCCCCTCTTGTGACTCTGAACGTAGGACAATGTCATCAGCATATAATAGGATGTGTACTGGCATACCCCTGAGGTCTCCTCCTAGCTCTCGTTGTATATACTCCGTGATCTCGTCGATGTAGAGTCGGAAGAGAGAGGGTGAGAGAGGGAAACCTTGTTTCACACCAATGGTGCTAACAAGGCTGTCTGATAGGCCGCTGGGGAGTGCGCCATGCCTATGACTCGTGCATACAAAGCATGGATGGCCCATAGCATGTCGGATGGTAGCTGTAACTCCTGGAGTCTCCATAGTAGTCTCTCTCGAGGGACCGTGTTGAAGGCTTTGCGGAAATCCACAATGCAATAGTATAGTCTCCGCTTCCTCGCCTTCGTGCTCTCGATCAAGCAACGAAGTATGAAGATGTGGTCGATGGTGGAGAAAGCGTGGCTGAAGCCTGCGTGGCTGGGTGCTCTGATCCGAGAGAGAAGGGGGGGGGAGAGAGAGGGAGAAGGGGGAGAGAGAGAGAGAGAGAGAGAGAGAGAGGGAGGGAGGGAGGGAGGGAGGGAGGGAGGGAGGGAGGGAGAGGGAGAGGGGGGAGAGAGAGGGAGAGGGAGAGGGGAGAGAGAGAGAGAGAGAGAGAGAGAGAGAGAGAGAGAAAGTTTTACGTCTATTAGGAGGCCGAACTCGGCCTATGAGACAAATCGATGTACATGGGTGTATCATCTGTCAATCAGAAAAGATAAAAGTGCTGAAAAGAAACTGGTTAAGTTGATATAGATCTCCGTAGTATGCATGTGGGGATACCCATGAAAATGGCGGGGGGGGGGGGGGTGTATGGAGTGCGATATCTATGATAGTCTATATGCAAAAGGGTAGTACAACAACCATGAGAATGCATATGAAACGACTAACTAGCTCCATCCTGTGCTAGTGGGTGGGTGGAAGATGTGATACATAGGTGGAGGTGGAGTCAGGGCCACCCTGATGGCTTCAACGGGATCGGCCATCATCTGGGATCGTCTCTCCTCCATGGCGTGATGGTCACAAGCCTGGATCTCCGCAATCTGGTGTCGGTGAAGTCTCGGGGCCCGATATCCTATAGCACGGGGTCGTCTCCTAGCTCGAGAAATCTGAGCCTGCTGAAGAGTCACCCCGCTCGGTGTGTGGGCTGAGGGGGGAAGGGCTGCAGCACGTCGTGGAATAAAGAAGTCAGTGAGCTGACTCTGTCTCCCTCCTGTATGGAGTGCTACAGTAGGCTGGAGTAGGGAATCTCTGTGACTCTGTATCTCTAGTAAGAATCGCCCGAGCTGTCGCTGGTCTCTAGAGTCCATGATCTCTCGGAGGGTGGGCTTCCCTGCAACAGAGTCTCGTATCTGCCTCTGATGCCATCATATGCACTACATCTGCATACAAAGTGCTCCTCATCCTCCATCTCTACTCTGCATACTCTGCATATCCGCTCCTCTCTGGGAATGTCTGCGGCTCTGCCCGTCTCAATCTCGAGTCGGTGTGATGAGACCCTGAGCTGGCCAATCGCTACCCTCGAGCTATGAGGCATGTGAGTATCCATGTAGCGTGGTCGCTGGATGAAACCGTCTGCTAGTATGTCTAAGAACTCGTCTCGATAGTGCGATAGTCTCGATCCCATGTGTGGTGTGTGCCATGTCTGACTAATGTAGAGCTGCCAAAGATCGTGTCTGAGCACAACATTCCTCTCACGACGAGAGAGGTGGATGTGAGGTGAGTCTGGGTCATACTGAAAAGGCGGCAATCTGTCCATATCAAGTCCATGACTATCAAACCAGACTCTAACCTGAGTGTACCAAGCTATCTCATATCCTGACTCTGAGATCTGTATAGATGCCTCAAGAGCTCTATGTGTGAGTCTATCTGTAGGGAGGTCCCTAATCCTCTGAATAAAGCAGATAGTCTGGAATAGTGCCTCTACCACCATGGGTGGTGCAGCTAGCTCTGCCCTGATGATGTCATGTGGCACCGACTGTTTCCCACGAAATAATCGTGAGATCATACGTACCTGTGGCCTCTCGATCGCACTCCAATGGGTGACTGCGAGGCCTGGGGCCCAAACCGTCGCAGCATACATCATAGCTGGCCTGACCAGTGTGTCAAATAGCCACCCCTTTGTGCGGGGCTCCTGGAAGTGTGCCTGGTGACATCTCCGCTCTAACATGGCTAAAGCTGCATATCCGCGTGTGAGTCTATCGGTGGCTGCCTGTCTCATGCTGAAGGGGCCAGGCAAGCTCGTGAATGTGACTCCGAGATAGACATAGGAAGTGACCACCTCAATCTGTCCACCACCAGCTCTGAATCCTTCTCCATTCCTCACCACGGGGGAGGTGTGGAAGATCATGACCTTGGTCTTGCCAAGGTTTACTGTCAAGCCCCTCTGTGTACAAAACTCATCTAGGGCCTCAAGGTGGCGCTGTAATCCCTCGGGTGACTCTGAAATCAAGACAATGTCATCGGCATATAATAAAATGTGGACATGTGTACCTGCGAGGTCTGCACCCTCTCCTCCGGCTCGGAGAATGTAGTCCTCAATCTCGTCAATGTAGAGACCAAATAGAGTGGGAGAGAGTGGGCAGCCTTGCTTAACACCGATGGTGCTAGGAATGGCCTTAGACATACCTCCTGGACACTGTACCCTCCCAGTCACCTGCTCATAGAGTGCATAGATGGCCCAAATCATCCCTGATGGTACTCCCAAGCTCTGGAGGCGTAGGAAGAGCCTCTCTCGCGGCACTGTATCAAAAGCTTTGCGGAAGTCCACAAAGCAGCAATATAGCCTCTTCTTCCGCATCCTTGCCCCATCAATGAGGCAGCGCAGAATGAAGATGTGATCAATAGTAGAGAAAGCTCGTCGAAAACCTGCCTGGCCTCGTGCTCGTAGCCCCTCTGTCTCTGCATATGAGCTGAGCTCTGCCTCAAGTCGAACCGTATAGTTTGGCCATGGTGTGGCCAATCATGATGGTCCTGTAGTTCCCTGGATCCAGGGTGTCGCCAGATTTGTGGATAGGCACAATGGTGTGCCTAGTCCACTCCTCTGGGAAGCCCTCTCCTATAGCCCGGTTGAAGACATGTGCAATCAACGGGGCTATAGTGGAGGCCGCATATATGAGATGCTCGCTCTGCAATCCCGTGTGGTCTGTCGAACGTCCATGTCGCAGTCGTCCTATGGCCCTCTCAACCATCTTTGCTATGAAGAGAGAAGAACTAGTAGGGCGAGGCTCAAGTGGCTGGGGAATGGGAGGCTGCCTAGGTACCTCATATAACCTCTGAGCATAATCATGCCATGTGTGTGGGTCCCCAATAGGTGTGGTCGGGCGTGGCTCTCGTAGGGTGCGCCATGCTGCAGCACTGTCCATACTCATAAAGAGATGGTATAGATCAAGCTCCTGTGCCTCCTCAAAGGCTCGCCTCTTTCGACGTGTGAGAGTCTTCATCTGTCCCTTGGCCTCTCTCTATGCTCGCTGAGCTCGTAGTCGGCGGTAAAGATCTCTGCAATCCTCATCATACCAACGATGTTGTGGCATAGTCCCGGGAGGAGGTGTGTGACGAGAATGGATGGTGTGTGGGAAGGAGCTGATGGCTGATGTCTGAAGAACCGATGCTATTTGAGAGGTGAGTAGGGATAGTGGGGTGTCAGGATGAAGCAAGAGAAGACCCTTCTCGACTCGAGCCGCATATATGTGAGCTAGCTCGTGTGTGAAGTGGATGGTGGTGTGTGGGATGCGTGGTGCAGGTATGCGTGTAGGGGTGTCTCCCTTCAGGGAGAGTGCGAGGTATGTGTGATCGGCCCCAATGGGTATGGGTGGGATGGTGAATGAGGTAAGTAGGTGGATGGCCTCTCTGGACCCCATGACGTAATCTACTGTACTTCCCCCGCCATCTGTGACTGAGTGTGGTATGCATGTCAATCCTCCTGAGGTAGGCCACTGAGCCATCCCGTTATAGATAACGAGATTATGTCGAGAGCCTAGTCTGAGTAAGTGAGTGCCATAGTGAGTGTGTGTAGGGTCGACTGAAGCTCGAGCTGTAGACTCATCCTCTATGGTATGTAGTATCTCTGGGTCTTCTGGGTCAAATATCTCACACTGATCATTGCCTTGAAGTATCCCATAAGGAAGACTTCCCCTAATGCAGAGTACTCTGTAATCTCTTCTGACAAGCAAGTGTATGGTGAGCCCTCCTCTTGATCTATGATAGCGAAGCGCGAGCTAGAAGGAGAAAAGTAGCATAATGCTATGAAGATGATCCGCTCCTCTGAGAGCTGGAGTCGAATCCAAAGATATCTGGCCTGTGAATCACGTGCGACTATCTGTATCCTGCTTTGAAGTCCATCTCTGAAGAGTATGGCTACTCCTCCTCATCCTCGGGTGGTGTGCTGACGTGTACACTCTCTGTATGTGGACTCCCACTGAAAACCGTGGACTCGAGGTAGGCCTCGGTCCGGGCTCTCATGTGTCTCTGTGAGCATAATGATGTCTTTGCCTTTGCGCACCTCTTCCAACCTCTCTGGGTGTGTCCATAGATCTCCATTGCAGTTCCAAACTGCAAGGTGTATCTCCTCGAGTGTCTCACAAGCCGCGAATCCCTATGGGATGGCCTTGCCATCAATGATGACACGACCATCTCTGCATGAAGCCTTCTTTCCTTCTTTGCGAGCTTGATGTACTCTTGGCATGCATGCACGACGGTGTGCTACCTGCATGGGTGTGAGATCATCATCAAGGTAGATGGGGGGGCCATCAAGTGCTCTCAAAATCACTCTCTTGCGTAGGAAAGTAGATCTTATATCTTCGGAAGGGAAGTGTAGAATGAGAGCTCTCTTCTTCGTGGGGTCTCGTCCCGTTCTCCAAGACTTGATGAATGGGGGGGACTCCTCTTTGTAGCCGAGTATCTTGCATAGTGTCTTCCCATCGGACTCGGGGGTAGAGCCTTCTTTTTCTTCAATGCCCGTGATGCGTACATTGAGACGGCGGGCATGTCTCATCTTTTCTTCCTCAATAGTGGTGTGCACGATGAGGGCTTCTTCCTTTTGTGCTTCCTCTTTGGCTTCTTTTTTGATGTTCTTCTTCACTATCTCGATCCACCCTTCTTTGGTAGCTTCTAATTTGTTTTCCATGCTCACAGTCAAGACTTTGGTGAGTTCTTCTTTGAGAGCTTTTGTCTTGTTCATGTTAATCTCTCCCTCTTCCGGTGTAAGAGAGACCATTGAAGCTTTGAGGAGCTCCAATTCCTCTTTCATGTTTGCCCTCTCCTTAGCCCATTCTTCTTTCTCTTTCTTCCATGATTCCCTCTCCTTATGATATATTTCTACTTCTTTCTCGAGCTTTGAGAGGCGGTTGATGATGGTCGTGATAGTGGAGTCCACCATCTTCTTGTTTTCTTTGATAGCTATGGTCAGTTTGTCCTCCATTTTCGTCAGATCATCCTTCTTAGCCGTAGCGGTCATGGTGTCCGAAGAGGGAAAATGCTCAGTGTGCTGAGCCCAAAGACGTGCGATGAAGACGGGAGCGCGCCCGATGCGCGATGGAGCAAGGGTAGGAGTGGCTAATAACTGTGGGCAACAATTATTAGTCCGGGGCAAGGACACTCTACTTCCAAGCAGGGACACTCTACTTCCAAGTTAGCTGAGAGATAGAGAGAGTAATTATTAGTCCGGGGCAGGGACACTCTACTTCCAAGCAGGGACACTCTACTTCCAAGTTAGCTGAGAGAGAGAGAGTAATTATTAGTCCGGGGCAGGGACACTCTACTTCCAAGTAGGGACACTCTACTTCCAAGTTAGCTGAGAGAAAGAGTAATTATTAAATCGGGGCAGGGACACTCTACTTCCAAGCAGGGACACTCTACTTCCAAGTTAGCTGAGAGAGAGAGTAATTATTAGTCCGAGGCAAGGACACACTACTTCCAAGCAGGGACACTCTACTTCCAAGTTAGCTGAGAGAGAGAGTAATTATTAGTCCGGGGCAGGGACACTCTACTTCCAAGCAGGGACACTCTACTTCCAAGTTAGCTGAGAGAGAGAGAGAGTAATTATTAGTCCGGGGCAGGGACACTCTACTTCCAAGCAGGGACAATCTACTTCCAAGCAGGGACACTCTACCTCCAAGTTAACTGAGAGAGAGAGAGTAATTATTAGTCCGGGGCAGGGACACTCTACTTCCAAGCAGGGACACTCTACTTCCAAGTTAGCTGAGAGAGAGTAATTATTAGTCCGGGGCAGGGACACTCTACTTCCAAGCAGGGACACTCTACTTCCAAGTTAGCTGACAGAGAGAGAGTAATTATTAGTCCGGGGCAGGGACACTCTACTTCCAAGGAGGGACACTCTACTTCCAAGTTAGCTGAGAGAGAGAGTAATTATTAGTCCGGGGCAGGGACACTACTTCCAAGCAGGGACACTCTACTTCCAAGCAGGGACACTCTACTTCCAAACTAGCTGAGAGAGAGTAATTATTAGTCCGGGGTAGGGACACTCTACTTCCAAGCAGGGACACTCTACTTCCAAGTTAGCTGAGAGAGAGAGTAATTATTAGTCCCGGGCAGGGACACTCTACTTCCAAGCAGGGACACTCTACTTCCAAGTTAGCTAAGAGAGAGAGTAATTATTAGTCCGGGGCAGGGACACTCTACTTCCAAGCAGGGACACTCTACTTCCAAGTTAGCTGAGAGAGAGAGTAATTATTAGTCCTGGGCAGGGACACTCTACTTCCAAGTAGGGACACTCTACTTCCAAGTTAGCTGAGAGAGAGAGTAATTATTAGTGCAGGGCAGGGACACTCTACTTCCAAGCAGGGACACTCTACTTCCAAGTTAGCTGAGAGAGAGAGAAATTATAAGTCCGGGGCAGGGACACTCTACTTCCAAGCAGGGACACTCTACTTCCAAGCAGGGACACTCTACTTCCAAGTTAGCTGAGAGAGAGAGTAATTATTAGTCCGGGGCAGGGACACTCTACTTCCAAGCAGGGACACTCTACTTCCAAGTTAGCTGAGAGAGAGAGTAATTATTAGTCCGGGGCAGGGACACTCTACTTCCAAGCAGGGACACTCTACTTCATAGTTAGCTGAGAGAGAGAGTAATTATTAGTCCGGGGATGGGACACTCTACTTCCAAGCAGGGACACTCTACTTCCAACTTAGCTGAGAGAGAGAGAGTAATTATTAGTCCGGGGCAGGGACACTCTACTTCCAAGCAGGGACACTCTACTTCCAAGTTAGCTGAGAGAGAGAGTAATTATTAGTCTCGGGCAGGGACACTCTACTTCCAAGCAGGGACACTCTACTTCCAAGTTAGCTGAGAGAGAGAGTAATTATTAGTCCGGGGCAGGGACACTCTACTTCCAAGCATGGACACTCTTCTTCCAAGTTAGCTGAGAGAGAGAGTAATTATTAGTCCGGGGCATGGACACTCTACTTCCAAGCAGAGACACTCTACTTCCAAGTTAGCTCAGAGAGAGAGAGTAATTATTAGTCCGGGGCAGGGACACCCTACTTCCAAGCAGGGACACTCTACTTCCAAGTTAGCTGAGAGAGAGAGTAAGTATTAGTCCGGGGCAGGGACACTCTACTACCAAGCAGGGACACTCTACTTCCAAGTTAGCTGAGAGAGAGAGTAATTATTAGTCCGGGGCAGGGACACTCTACTTCCAAGCAGGGACACTCTACTTCCAAGTTAGCTGAGAAAGAGAGTAATTATTAGTCCGGGGCAGGGACACTCTACTTCCAAGCAGGGACACTCTACTTCCAAGTTAGCTGAGAGAGAGAGTAATTATTAGTCCGGGGCAGGGACACTCTACTTCCAAGCAGGGACACTCTACTTCCAAGTTAGCTGAGAGAGAGAGTACTTATTAGTCCGGGGCAGGGAGACTCTACTTCCAAGCAGGGACACTCTACTTCCAAGTTAGCTGAGAGAGAGAGTAATTATTAGTCCGGGGCAGGGACACTCTACTTCCAAGCAAGGACACTGTACTTCCAAGTTAGCTGAGAGAGAGAGTAATTATTAGTCTGGGGCAGGGACACTCTACTTCCAAGCAGGGACACTCTACTTCCAAGCAGGGACACTCTACTTCCAAGTTAGCTCAGAGAGAGAGTAATTATTAGTCCGGGGCAGGCACACTCTACTTCAAGGCAGGGACACTCTACTTCCAAGTTAGCTGAGAGAGAGAGTAATTATTAGTCCGGGGAAGGGACACTCTACTTCCAAGCAGGGACACTCTACTTCCAAGTTAGCTGAGAGAGAGTAATTATTAGTCCGGGGAGGGACACTCTACTTCCAAGCAGGGACACTCTACTTCCAAGTTAGCTGAGAGAGAGAGTAATTATTAGTCCGGGGCAGGGACACTCTACTTCCAAGCAGGGACACTCTACTTCCAAGCAGGGACACTCTACTTCCAAGTTAGCTGAGAGAGAGAGTAATTATTAGTCCGGGGTAGGGACACTCTACTTCCAAGTTATCTGAGAGAGAGAGTAATTATTAGTCCGGGGCAGGGACACTCTACTTCCAAGCAGGGACACTCTACTTCCAAGTTAGCTGAGAGAGAGAGAGTAATTATTAGTCCCGGGTAGGGACACTCTACTTCCAAGCAGGGACACTCTACCTCCAGGTTAGCTGAGAGAGAGAGTAATTATTAGTCGGGCGCAGGGACACTCTACTTCCGAGCAGGGACACTCTACTTCCAAGTTAGCTGAGAGAGAGAGTAATTATTAGTCCGGGGCAGGGACACTCTACTTCCAAGCAGGGACACTCTACTTCCAAGTTAGCTGAGAGAGAGTAATTATTAGTTCGGGGCAGGGACACTCTACTTCCAAGCAGGGACACTCTACTTCCAAGTTAGCTGAGAGAGAGAGTAATTATTAGTCTGGGGCAGGGACACTCTACTTCCAAGCAGGGACACTCTACTTCCAAGCAGGGACACTCTACTTCCAAGATGGGACACTCTACTTCCAAGTTAGCTGAAAGAGAGAGTAATTATTAGTCCGGGGCAGGGACACTCTACTTCCAAGCAGGGACACTCTACTTCCAAGTTAGCTGCGAGAGAGAGTAATTATTAGTTCGGGGCAGGAACACTCTAGTTACAAGCAGGGACACTACTTCCAAGTTAGCTGAGAGAGAGTAATTATTAGTCCGGGGCAGGGACACTCTACTTCCAAGCAGGGACACTCTACTTCCAAGTTAGCTGAGAGAGAGAGTAATTATTACTCCGGGGCAGGGACACTCTACTTCCAAGTTAGCTGAGAGAGAGAGAGTAATTATTAGTCGGGGGCAGGGACACTCTACTTCCAAGCAAGGACACTCTACTTCCAAGTTAGCTGAGAGAGAGAGTAATTATTAGTCCGGGGCAGGGACACTCTACTTCCAAGCAGGGACACTCTACTTCCAAGTTAGCTGAGAGAGAGAGTAATTATTAGTCCGGGGCTGGGACACTCTACTTCCAAGTTAGCTGAGAGAGAGAGTAATTATTAGTCCGGGGCAGGGCACTCTACTTCCAAGCAGGGACACTCTACTTCCAAGTTAGCTGAGAGAGAGAGTAATTATTAGTTGGAGGCAGGGACACTCTACTTCCAAGCATGGACACTCTACTTCCAAGTTAGCTGAGAGAGAGTAATTATTAGCTTGGGGCAGGGACACTCTACTTCCAAGCAGGGACACTCTACTTCCAAGTTAGCTGAGAGAGAGAGTAATTATTAGTCCGGGGCAAGGACACTCTACTTCCAAGCACGGACACTCTACTTCCAAGTTAGCTGAGAGAGAGAGTAATTATTAGTCCGGGGCAAGGACACTCTACTTCCAAGCAGAGACACTCTACTTCCAAGAGAGAGAAAGTAATTATTAGTCTGGGGCAGGGACACTCTACTTCCAAGCAGGGACACTCTACTTCCAAGTTAGCTGAGAGAGAGAGTAATTATTAGTCCGGGGCAGGGACACTCTACTTCCAAGCAGGGACACTCTACTTCCAAGTTAGCTGAGAGAGAGAGTAATTATTAGTCCGGGGCAGGGACACTCTACTTCCAAGCAGGGACACTCTACTTCCAAGTCAGCTGACAGAGAGAGTAATTATTACTCCGGGGGAGGGACACTCTACTTCCAAGCACGGACACTCTACTTCCAAGTTAGCTGAGAGAGAGAGTAATTATTAGTCCGGGGAAGGGACACTCTACTTCCAAGCAGGGACACTCTACTTCCAAGTTAGCTGAGAGAGAGAGTAATTATTAGTCCGGGGCAGGGACACTCTACTTCCAAGTTAGCTGAGAGAGAGAGTAATTATTAGTCCGGGGCAAGGACACTCTACTTCCAAGTTAGCTGAGAGAGAGAGTAATTATTAGTCCGGGGCAGGGACACTCTACTTCGAAGCAGGGACACTCTACTTCCAAGTTAGCTCAGAGAGAGAGAGAGTAATTATTAGTCCGGGGCAGGGACACTCTACTTCCAAGCACGGACACTCTACTTCCAAGTTAGCTGAGAGAGAGAGTAATTATTAGTCCGGGGCAGGGACACTCTTCTTCCAAGCAGGGACACTCTACTTCCAAGTTAGCTGAGAGAGAGAGAGTAATTATTAGTCCGGGGCAGGGACACTCTACTTCCAAGCAAGGACACTCTACTTCCAAGTTAGCTGAGAGAGAGAGTAATTATTAGTCCGGGGTAGAGACACTCTACTTCCAAGCAGGGACACTCTACTTCCAAGTTAGCTGAGAGAGAGAGTAATTATTAGTCCGGGGCAGGGACACTCTACTTCCAAGCAGGGACACTCTACTTCCAAGTTAGCTGAGAGAGAGAGTAATTATTAGTCCGGGGGAGGGACACTCTACTTCCAAGGAGGGACACTCTACTTCCAAGTTAGCTGAGAGAGAGAGTAATTATTAGTCCGGGGCAGGGACACTCTACTTCCGAGCAGGGACACTCTATTTCCAAGTTAGCTGAGAGAGAGAGAGAGTAATTATTAGTCCGGGGCAGGGACACTCTACTTCCAAGTTAGCTGAGAGAGAGAGTAATTATTAGTTCGGGGAAGGGACACTCTACTTCCAAGCAGGGATACTCTACTTCCAAGTTAGCTGAGAGAGAGAGAGTAATTATTAGTCCGGGGCAGGGACACTCTACTTCCAAGCAGGGACACTCTACTTCCAAGTTAGCTGAGAGAGAGAGTAATTATTAGTCCGGGGCAGGGACACTCTACTTCCAAGCAGGGACACTCTACTTCCAAGTTAGCTGAGAGATAGAGTAATTATTAGTCCGGGGCAGGGACACTCTACTTCCAAGCAGGGACACTCTACTTCCAAGTTAGCTGAGAGAGAGAGTAATTATTAGTCCAGGGCAGGGACACTCTACTTCCAAGCAGGGACACTCTACTTCCAAGTTAGCTGAGAGAGAGAGTAACTATTAGTCTGGGGCAGGGACACTCTACTTCCAAGCAGGGACACTCTACTTCCAAGTTAGCTGAGAGAGAGAGTAATTATTAGTCCGGGGCAAGGACACTCTACTTCCAAGCAGGGACACTCTACTTCCAAGTTAGCTGAGAGAGAGAGTAATTACTAGTTTGGGGTAGGGACACTCTACTTCCAAGCAGGGACACTCTGCTTCCAAGTTAGCTGAGAGAGAGAGTAATTAATAGTCCGGGGCAGGGACACTCTACTTCCAAGCAGGGACACTCTACTTCCAAGCAGGGACACTCTACTTCCAAGTTAGCTGAGAGAGAGAGAGTAATTATTAGTTTGGGGGAGGGACACTCTACTTCCAAGCAGGGACACTCTACTTCCAAGTTAGCTGAGAGAGAGAGTAATTATTAGTCCGGGGGAGGGACACTCTACTTCCAAGCGGGGACACTCTACTTCCAAGTTAGCTGAGAGAGAGTATAATTATTAGTCCGGGGCAGTGACACTCTACTTCGAAGGAGGGACACTCTACTTCCAAGTTAGCTGAGAGAGAGAGTAATTATTAGTCCGGGGCAGGGACACTCTACTTCCAAGCAGGGACACTCTACCCCCAAGTTAGCTGAGAGAGAGAGTAATTATTAGTCGGGGGCAGGGACACTCTACTTCCAAGCAGGGACACTCTACTTCCAAGTTAGCTGAGAGAGAGAGTGATTATTAGTCCGGGGCAAGGACACTCTACTTCCAAGCAGGGACACTCTACTTCCAAGTTAGCTGAGAGAGAGAGTAATTACTAGTTTGGGGTAGGGACACTCTACTTCCAAGCAGGGACACTCTGCTTCCAAGTTAGCTGAGAGAGAGAGTAATTAATAGTCCGGGGCAGGGACACTCTACTTCCAAGCAGGGACACTCTACTTCCAAGCAGGGACACTCTACTTCCAAGTTAGCTGAGAGAGAGAGAGTAATTATTAGTTTGGGGGAGGGACACTCTACTTCCAAGCAGGGACACTCTACTTCCAAGTTAGCTGAGAGAGAGAGTAATTATTAGTCCGGGGGAGGGACACTCTACTTCCAAGCGGGGACACTCTACTTCCAAGTTAGCTGAGAGAGAGTATAATTATTAGTCCGGGGCAGTGACACTCTACTTCGAAGGAGGGACACTCTACTTCCAAGTTAGCTGAGAGAGAGAGTAATTATTAGTCCGGGGCAGGGACACTCTACTTCCAAGCAGGGACACTCTACCCCCAAGTTAGCTGAGAGAGAGAGTAATTATTAGTCGGGGGCAGGGACACTCTACTTCCAAGCAGGGACACTCTACTTCCAAGTTAGCTGAGAGAGAGAGAGTAATTATTAGTCCGGGGCAGGGACACTCTACTTCCAAGCAGGGACACTCTACTTCCAAGTTAGCTGAGAGAGAGAGTAATTATTACTTCGGGGCAGGGACACTCTTCTTCCAAGGAGGGACACTCTACTTCCAAGTTAGCTGAGAGAGAGAGAGTAATTATTAGGGACACTCTACTTCCAAGCAGGGACACTCTACTTCCAAGTTAGCTGAGAGAGAGAGTAATTATTAGTCCGGGGCAGGGACACTCTACTTCCAAGCAGGGACACTCTACTTCCAAGTTAGCTGAGAGAGAGAGAGGGACCCCGGAGGGACACTCTACTTCCAAGAAGGGACACTCTACTTCCAAGTTAGCTGAGAGAGAGAGTAATTATTAGTCCGGGGAAGGGACACTCTACTTCCAAGTTATCTGAGAGAGAGAGTAATTGTTAGTATGGGGCAGGGACACTCTACTTCAAAGCAGGGACACTCTACTTGCAAGTTAGCTGAGAGAGAGAGAGTAATTATTTGTTCGGGGTAGGAACACTCTACTTCCAAGCAGGGACACTCTACTTCCAAGTTAGCTGAGAGAGAGAGTAATTATTAGTCCGGGGCAGGGCACTCTACTTCCAAGCAGGGACACTCTACTTCCAAGTTAGCTGAGAGAGAGAGTAATTATTAGTCGGGGGCAGGGACACTCTACTTCCAAGCATGGACACTCTACTTCCAAGTTAGCTGAGAGAGAGTAATTATTAGTATGGGGCAGGGACACTCTACTTCCAAGTAGGGACACTCTACTTCCAAGCTAGCTGACAGAGAGAGTAATTATTAGTCCGGGGCAGGGACACTCTACTTCCAAGCAGGGACACTCTACTTCCAAGTTAGCTGAGAGAGAGAGTAATTATTAGTCCGGGGCAGGGCACTCTACTTCCAAGCAGAGACACTCTACTTCCAAGAGAGAGAGAGTAATTATTAGTCCGGGGGAGGGACACTCTACTTCCAAGCAGGGACACTCTACTTCCAAGTTAGCTGAGAGAGAGAGTAATTATTAGTCCGGGAAAGGGACACTCTACTTCCAAGCAGGGACACTCTACTTCCAAGTTAGCTGAGAGAGAGAGTAATTATTAGTCCGGGGCAGGGACACTCTACTTCCAAGCAGGGACACTCTACTTCCAAGTTAGCTGAGAGAGAGAGTAATTATTAGTCCGGGCTAGAGACACTCTACTTCCAAGCAGGGACACTCTACTTCCAAGTTAGCTGAGAGAGAGAGTAATTATTAGTCCGGGGCAGGGACACTCTACTTCCAAGCAGGGACACTCTACTTCCAAGTTAGCTGAGAGAGAGAGTAATTATTAGTCCGGGGGAGGCACACTCTACTTCCAAGCAGGGACACTCTACTTCCAAGTTAGCTGAGAGAGAGAGTAATTATTAGTCCGGGGCAGGGACACTCTACTTCCGAGCAGGGACACTCTACTTTCAAGTTAGCTGAGAGAGAGAGAGTAATTATTAGTCCGGGGCAGGGACACTCTACTTCCAAGTTAGCTGAGAGAGAGAGTAATTATTAGTTCGGGGAAGGGACACTCTACGTCCAAGCAGGGACACTCTACTTCCAAGTTAGCTGAGAGAGAGAGAGAGTAATTATTAGTCTGGGGCAGGGACACTCTACTTCCAAGGAGGGACACTCTACTTCCAAGTTAGCTGAGAGAGAGAGTAATTATTAGTCCGGGGCACGGACACTCTACTTCCAAGCAGGGACACTCTACTTCCAAGTTAGCTGAGAGATAGAGTAATTATTAGTCCGGGGCAGGGACACTCTACTTCCAAGTAGGGACACTCTACTTCCAAGTTAGCTGAGAGAGAGAGTAATTATTAGTCGAGGGAAGGGACACTCTACTTCCAAGCAGGGACACTCTACTTCCAAGTTAGCTGAGAGAGAGAGAGTAATTATTAGTCCGGGGCAGGGACACTCTACTTCCAAGCAGGGACACTCTACTTCCAAGTTAGCTGAGAGAGAGAGTAATTATTAGTCCGGGGCAAGGACACTCTACTTCCAAGCAGGGACACTCTACTTCCAAGTTAGCTGAGAGAGAGAGTAATTATTAGTCCGGGGTAGGGACACTCTACTTCCAAGCAGGGACACTCTGCTTCCAAGTTAGCTGAGAGAGAGAGTAATTAATAGTCCGGGGCAGGGACAGTCTACTTCCAAGCAGGGACACTCTACTTCCAAGCAGGGACACTCTACTTCCAAGTTAGCTGAGAGAGAGAGAGTAATTATTAGTTTGGGGGAGGGACACTCTACTTCCAAGCAGGGACACTCTACTTCCAAGTTAGCTGAGAGAGAGAGTAATTATTAGTCCGGGGGAGGGACACTCTACTTCCAAGCAGGGACACTCTACTTCCAAGTTAGCTGAGAGAGAGAGTAATTATTAGTCCGGGGCAGTGACACTCTACTTCGAAGGAGGGACACTCTACTTCCAAGTTAGCTGAGAGAGAGAGTAATTATTAGTCCGGGGCAGGGACACTCTACTTCCAAGCAGGGACACTCTACCCCCAAGTTAGATGAGAGAGAGAGTAATTATTAGTCGGGGGCAGGGACACTCTACTTCCAAGCAGGGACACTCTACTTCCAAGTTAGCTGAGAGAGAGAGAGTAATTATTAGTCCGGGGCAGGGACACTCTACTTCCAAGCAGGGACACTCTACTTCCAAGTTAGCTGAGAGAGAGAGTAATTATTACTTCGGGGCAGGGACACTCTTCTTCCAAGGAGGGACACTCTACTTCCAAGTTAGCTGAGAGAGAGAGAGTAATTATTAGGGACACTCTACTTCCAAGCAGGGACACTCTACTTCCAAGTTAGCTGAGAGAGAGAGTAATTATTAGTCCGGGGCAGGGACACTCTACTTCCAAGCAGGGACACTCTACTTCCAAGTTAGCTGAGAGAGAGAGAGGGACCCCGGAGGGACACTCTACTTCCAAGCAGGGACACTCTACTTCCAAGTTAGCTGAGAGAGAGAGTAATTATTAGTCCGGGGCAGGGACACTCTACTTCCAAGTTATCTGAGAGAGAGAGTAATTGTAAGTATGGGGCAGGGACACTCTACTTCAAAGCAGGGACACTCTACTTGCAAGTTAGCTGAGAGAGAGAGAGTAATTATTTGTTCGGGGTAGGAACACTCTACTTCCAAGCAGGGACACTCTACTTCCAAGTTAGCTGAGAGAGAGAGAGTAATTATTAGTACGGGGCAGGGACACTCTACTTCCAAGCAGGGGCACTCTACTTCCAAGTTAGCTGAGAGAGAGAGAGTAATTATTAGTCCGGGGCAGGGACAATCTACTTCCAAGCAGGGACACTCTGCTTCCAAGTTAGCTGAGAGAGAGAGTAATTATTAGTCCGGGGCAGGGACACTCTACTTCCAAGCAGGGACACTCTACTTCCAAGCAGGCACACTCTACTTCCAAGTTAGCTGAGAGAGAGAGAGTAATTATTAGTTTGGGGGAGGGACACTCTACTTCCAAGCAGGGACACTCTACTTCCAAGTTAGCTGAGAGAGAGAGTAATTATTAGTCTCGGGCAGGGACACTCTACTTCCAAGCAGGGACACTCTACTTCCAAGTTAGCTGAGAGAGAGAGTAATTATTAGTCTGGGGCAGGGACACTCTACTTCCAAAGAGGGACACTCTACTTCCAAGTTAGCTGAGAGAGAGAGTAATTATTAGTCCGGGGCAGGGACACTCTACTTCCAAGCAGGCACACTCTACCCCCAAGTTAGCTGAAAGAGAGTGTAATTATTAGTCCGGGGCAGGGACACTCTACTTCCAAGCAGGGACACTCTACTTCCAAGTTAGCTGAGAGAGAGAGAGAGTAATTATTAGTCCGGGGCAGGGACACTCTACTTCCAAGCAGGGACACTCTACTTCCAAGTTAGCTGAGAGAGAGAGTAATTATTAGTCCGGGGCAGGGCACTCTACTTCCAAGCAGAGACACTCTACTTCCAAGAGAGAGAGAGAGTAATTATTAGTCCGGGGGAGGGACACTCTACTTCCAAGGAGGGACACTCTACTTCCAAGTTAGCTGAGAGAGAGAGTAATTATTAGTCCAGGGAAGGGACACTCTACTTCCAAGCAGGGACACTCTACTTCCAAGTTAGCTGAGAGAGAGAGTAATTATTAGTCCGGGGCAGGGACACTCTACTTCCAAGCAGGGACACTCTACTTCCAAGTTAGCTGAGAGAGAGAGTAATTATTAGTCCGGGGTAGAGACACTCTACTTCCAAGCAGGGACACTCTACTTCCAAGTTAGCTGAAAGATAGAGTAATTATTAGTCCGGGGCAGGGACACTCTACTTCCAAGCAGGGACACTCTACTTCCAAGTTAGCTGAGAGAGAGAGAGTAATTATTAGTCCGCGGGAGGGACACTCTACTTCCAAGCAGGGACACTCTACTTCCAAGTTAGCTGAGAGAGAGAGTAATTATTAGTCCGGGGCAGGGACACTCTACTTCCGAGCAGGGACACTCTACTTCCAAGTTAGCTGAGAGAGAGAGAGAGTAATTATTAGTCCGGGGAAGGGACACTCTACTTCCAAGTTAGCTGAGAGAGAGAGTAATTATTAGTTCGGGGAAGGGACACTCTACTTCCAAGCAGGGACACTCTACTTCCAAGTTAGCTGAGAGAGAGAGAGTAATTATTAGTCCGGGGCAGGGACACTCTACTTCCAAGCAGGGACACTCTACTTCCAAGTTAGCTGAGAGAGAGAGTAATTATTAGTCCGGGGCAGGGACACTCTACTTCCAAGCAGGGACACTCTACTTCCAAGTTAGCTGAGAGATAGAGTAATTATTAGTCCGGGGCAGGGACACTCTACTTCCAAGCAGGGACACTCTACTTCCAAGTTAGCTGAGAGAGAGAGTAATTATTAGTCGAGGGAAGGGACACTCTACTTCCAAGCAGGGACACTCTACTTCCAAGTTAGCTGAGAGAGAGAGTAATTATTAGTCCGGGGCAGGAACACTCTACTTCCAAGCAGGGACACTCTACTTCCAAGTTAGCTGAGAGAGAGAGTAATTATTAGTCCGGGGCAAGGACACTCTACTTCCAAGCAGGGACACTCTACTTCCAAGTTAGCTGAGAGAGAGAGTAATTATTAGTCCGGGGTAGGGACACTCTACTTCCAAGCAGGGACACTGTGCTTCCAAGTTAGCTGAGAGAGAGAGTAATTAATAGTCCGGGGCAGGGACACTCTACTTCCAAGCAGGGACACTCTACTTCCAAGCAGGGACACTCTACTTCCAAGTTAGCTGAGAGAGAGAGAGTAATTATTAGTTTGGGGGAGGGACACTCTACTTCCAAGCAGGGACACTCTACTTCCAAGTTAGCTGAGAGAGAGAGTAATTATTAGTCCGGGGGAGGGACACTCTACTTCCAAGCAGGGACACTCTACTTCCAAGTTAGCTCAGAGAGAGAGTAATTATTAGTCCGGGGCAGGGACACTCTACTTCGAAGGAGGGACACTCTACTTCCAAGTTAGCTGAGAGAGAGAGTAATTATTAGTCCGGGGCAGGGACACTCTACTTCCAAGCAGGGACACTCTACCCCCAAGTTAGATGGGAGAGAGAGTAATTATAAGTCGGGGGCAGGGACACTCTACTTCCAAGCAGGGACACTCTACTTCCAAGTTAGCTGAGAGAGAGAGAGTAATTATTAGTCCGGGGCAGGGACACTCTACTTCCAAGCAGGGACACTCTACTTCCAAGTTAGCTGAGAGAGAGACTAATTATTACTTCGGGGCAGGGACACTCTTCTTCCAAGGAGGGAAACTCTACTTCCAAATTAGCTGAGAGAGAGAGAGTAATTATTAGGGACACTCTACTTCCAAGCAGGGACACTCTACTTCCAAGTTAGCTGAGAGAGAGAGTAATTATTAGTCCGGGGCAGGGACACTCTACTTCCAAGCAGGGACACTCTACTTCCAAGTTAGCTGAGAGAGAGAGAGGGACCCCGGAGGGACACTCTACTTCCAAGCAGGGACACTCTACTTCCAAGTTAGCTGAGAGAGAGAGTAATTATTAGTCCGGGGCAGGGACACTCTACTTCCAAGTTATCTGAGAGAGAGAGTAATTGTTAGTATGGGGCACGGACACTCTACTTCAAAGCAGGGACACTCTACTTGCAAGTTAGCTGCGAGAGAGAGAGTAATTATTTGTTCGGGGTAGGAACACTCTACTTCCAAGCAGGGACACTCTACTTCCAAGTTAGCTGAGAGAGAGAGAGTAATTATTAGTACGGGGCAGGGACACTCTACTTCCAAGCAGGGGCACTCTACTTCCAAGTTAGCTGAGAGAGAGAGTAATTATTAGTCCGGGGCAGGGACACTCTACTTCCAAGCAGGGACACTCTGCTTCCAAGTTAGCTGAGAGAGAGAGTAATTATTAGTCCGAGGCAGGGACACTCTACTTCCAAGCAGGGACACTCTACTTCCAAGCAGGGACACTCTACTTCCAAGTTAGCTGAGAGAGAGAGAGTAATTATTAGTTTGGGGGAGGGACACTCTACTTCCAAGCAGGGACACTCTACTTCCAAGTTAGCTGAGAGAGAGAGTGTTGGGGGAT
Source organism: Ceratopteris richardii (assembly GCA_020310875.1). Classification (NCBI taxonomy): domain Eukaryota; kingdom Viridiplantae; phylum Streptophyta; class Polypodiopsida; order Polypodiales; family Pteridaceae; genus Ceratopteris; species Ceratopteris richardii. Next base: position 126,021,896 of record CM035414.1, read on the forward strand.
TCTTTGACAAGAAGGAGTTTGAGGGTTTGTAGGAGAAAATGGGAGGACCAAAAGAGAAAATACACCTTGGAAGTCTCTGCCTTCGATTGATTACAGTAAGAAAAGTACAATGTTTGAAATACAAGATACACCAATACCTCTGTGCACAATCCCGCAGAGTGCCCAATTACAAAATATCCAATATCCCAATGTCCTCTTGCTGCCGACCTCCTCTGCAACAAACCTCCACTTGCTTCAAGCTTCTCCTTGTGCACACCTTGCACCAAGCTTCCACAAAGGGGGAGGAGTGAATACCTGCTGTCGGCAAGCGTACACTACCAAAGGACCTTGAGATACTTGGGGGAACTATAGCTTAGCACTTCTCTGCACCAAAATCCTTGGTCACTCTCTATGCACCTTGCACTTCCACTTCTGTGCGACGTACTCTGGTGACTCTTGCACTTCCCTCTCTTGCTCCACTTAGCCTATGCCCTCTTGTTTACTCTAACCTTGGTCCAAGAATGGCTCTTCCTTGATTTGAGTGTGCCGATCACGTACGCTCCTAACTGCAAGTGAATCTTGGTGCTCACTTTGATGTCCCAAGATTGCTCTCACAAGTGGCAGCCAACTACTCACTGTTTTGTCCTGTAGTGACTTTAGTCTAAAACCAAAAATTTTAATGGGGGGCCATACTTTCACCTGTGCGTACACTTTGCCGCTTCACATGCCTTCACATTTCCTTTTAATTCTTCACTTTTGCACATAAGGGGGGTTCACCTGAACCTTCCAAAACACTTTAAAACACACTTTGAACCTTAGGGAAATTAGAGAAAGTACCTCTGCAACCTGCAACCTATTTTCTCCAATTTACCCTTTGTGGATAATTCATTGTGCACTACCTGTGCACTTTGACACCTGCACTTTGACTTTGCACCTATTGACTTTGACCTTTGACCTTGTAGACTTTGACCAGTTGACTTTGACCGTTGACTTTGACTGCAGTTGACTTTGACCAACATGACTTTTATGGGCTCAACAGTTGCCCACCACCTAATGTGCTCTCCGTCCCGGAGAGCTATAGCTAAAACTTTGAAGAGCCGCAAAACTTGAATAGGACATCTGAGCAGCAACCAAGTCCACCAAAAGCACCAAAAGCAGGAGAGAACAAGCCCCAGAGAAGAACCAAAAGTGGGATTTTGGAATGGAAAAGCAAAAAAGGGGGGCAATGGAAGGGGAGAAAGGAAGGGGAAGGGAGGGCTGAGGGTGTGAATATGGATGGGGTAGGGAGGGGAAAGGATGTGGCTGGGCATATTGGTAAAGGGAGGGATGGGGAGTAGGAATCAGGGGCCGGGAGGAGGCTAATGTGAACAAACCGGAGGGCTACAGAGGGTACATATGGGAGATTATTAAACATAAGGTAAGACAAGGTGAGAATAGACCATTTGGACAATGTTGTGAAATAAAAACATGTGAGAAAGGTGTTCAAAACATGTGGTTTCAGACCAAAAGTCATACAAAAAGTGGGAATTTGTAAAAAGAAAGTCAAAAACTGAGTTCATAGGGGCCAAAAAACATGAAAATGACTCCATTTTTGTAAAAAACGGCCAACCGAGGCACAATCCAGAGCCAAAAGCTTTGAGCCATGAAAATAAAAAAAAATAAAGTAAAGAAAATAAAAAAATTGAGCGCTTGCTTTTTTTTTTTTTTTTTTTTTTTTTTGTAATTTTTCTTTGACAAGAAGGAGTTTGAGGGTTTGTAGGAGAAAATGGGAGGACCAAAAGAGAAAATACACCTTGGAAGTCTCTGCCTTCGATTGATTACAGTAAGAAAAGTACAATGTTTGAAATACAAGATACACCAATACCTCTGTGCACAATCCCGCAGAGTGCCCAATTACAAAATATCCAATATCCCAATGTCCTCTTGCTGCCGACCTCCTCTGCAACAAACCTCCACTTGCTTCAAGCTTCTCCTTGTGCACACCTTGCACCAAGCTTCCACAAAGGGGGAGGAGTGAATACCTGCTGTCGGCAAGCGTACACTGCCAAAGGACCTTGAGATACTTGGGGGAACTATAGCTTAGCACTTCTCTGCACCAAAATCCTTGGTCACTCTCTATGCACCTTGCACTTCCACTTCTGTGCGACGTACTCTGGTGACTCTTGCACTTCCCTCTCTTGCTCCACTTAGCCTATGCCCTCTTGCTTACTCTAACCTTGGTCCAAGAATGGCTCTTCCTTGATTTGAGTGTGCCGATCACGTACGCTCCTAACTGCAAGTGAATCTTGGTGCTCACTTTGATGTCCCAAGATTGCTCTCACAAGTGGCAGCCAACTACTCACTGTTTTGTCCTGTAGTGACTTTAGTCTAAAACCAAAAATTTTAATGGGGGGCCATACTTTCACCTGTGCGTACACTTTGCCGCTTCACATGCCTTCACATTTCCTTTTAATTCTTCACTTTTGCACATAAGGGGGGTTCACCTGAACCTTCCAAAACACTTTAAAACACACTTTGAACCTTAGGGAAATTAGAGAAAGTACCTCTGCAACCTGCAACCTATTTTCTCCAATTTACCCTTTGTGGATAATTCATTGTGCACTACCTGTGCACTTTGACACCTGCACTTTGACTTTGCACCTATTGACTTTGACCTTTGACCTTGTAGACTTTGACCAGTTGACTTTGACCGTTGACTTTGACTGCAGTTGACTTTGACCAACATGACTTTTATGGGCTCAACAGAGAGTAATTATTAGTCCCGGGCAGGGACACTCTACTTCCAAGCAGGGACACTCTACTTCCAAGTTAGCTGAGAGAGAGAGTAATTATTAGTCCGGGGCAGGGACACTCTACTTCCAAAGAGGGACACTCTACTTCCAAGTTAGCTGAGAGAGAGAGTAATTATTAGTCCGGGGCAGGGACACTCTACTTCCAAGCAGGGACACTCTACCCCCAAGTTAGCTGAGAGAGAGTGTAATTATTAGTCCGGGGCAGGGACACTCTACTTCCAAGCAGGGACACTCTACTTCCAAGTTAGCTGAGAGAGAGAGAGAGTAATTATTAGTCCGGGGAAGGGACACTCTACTTCCAAGGAGGGACACTCTACTTCCAAGTTAGCTGAGAGAGAGAGTAATTATTAGTCCGGGGCAGGGACACTCTTCTTCCAAGGAGGGACACTCTACTTCCAAGTTAGCTGAGAGAGAGAGAGTAATTAATAGGGACACTCTACTTCCAAGCAGGGACACTCTACTTCCAAGTTAGCTGAGAGAGAGTAATTATTAGTCCGGGGTAAGGACACTCTACTTCCAAGCAGGGACACTCTACTTCCAAGTTAGCTGAGAGAGAGAGTAATTATTAGTCCCGGGCAGGGACACTCTACTTCCAAGCAGGGACACTCTACTTCCAAGTTAGCTGAGAGAGAGAGTAATTATTAGTCCGGGGCAGGGACACTCTACTTCCAAGCAGGGACACTCTACTTCCAAGTTAGCTGAGAGAGAGAGTAATTATTAGTCCTGGGCAGGGACACTCTACTTCCAAGTAGGGACACTCTACTTCCAAGTTAGCTCAGAGAGAGAGTAATTATTAGTCCGGGGCAGGGACACTCTACTTCCAAGCAGGGACACTCTACTTCCAAGTTAGCTGAGAGAGAGAGTAATTATTAGTCCGGGGCAGGGACACTCTACTTCCAAGTTAGCTGAGAGAGAGAGTAATTATTAGTCCGGGGCAGGGACACTCTACTTCCAAGCAGGGACACTCTACTTCCAAGTTAGCTGAGAGAGAGAGTAATTATTAGTCTGGGGAGGGACACTCTACTTCCAAGCAGGGACACTCTACTTCCAACTTTAGCTGAGAGAGAGAGAGTAATTATTAGTCCGGTGGCTGGGACCACTGCTACTTCCAAGCAGGGACACTCTACTTCCAAGTTAGCTGAGAGGAGAGAGTAATTATTTAGTCTCGGGGCAGGGACACTTCTACTTCCAAGCAGGGACACTCTACTTCCAAGTTAGCTGAGAGAGAGAGAGTAATTCATTAGTCCAGGGGCAGGGACACTCTACTTGCCCAAGCAGTGACACTATTACTTCCAAAGTTAGCTGAGAGAGATGAGTAATTATTTAGTCGGGGCAGGGACACTCTACTTCCAAGCAGCGAACTCTCTTCCAAGTTAGCTGATGAAGAGATGAGAGTAAATTATTAGTCCGGGAAGGGTACAAACCACACTCTACTTCCAAGTTAGCTAAGAGAGAGAGTAATTATTAGTCCGGGGCAGGGACACTCTACTTCCAAGCGGACACTCTACTTCCAAGTTAGCTGAGAGAGAGAGTCATTATTAGTCCGGCAGGACACTCTACGTCCAAGCAGGGGTGGGACACTCTACTTCCAAAGTTGGATGAGAAGAGAGTATTATTAGTCAGGGCAAGGGACACCTACTTCCCAAGCAGGGACACTCTACTTCAAGTAGCTGAGAGAGAGAGAGGGAGAGTAATTATTAGTCCGGGGCAGGGACACTCTACTTCCA